>VWZW01001240.1:989585-1203552 GCA_013397115.1 Edolisoma coerulescens
GCTACAGGCTGGGGACAGAGTGGCTGGACAGTGCCCAGGTAGAAAGGGACCTGGGGATACTGGTTGACAGCCGACTGAACATGAGCCAGCAGTGTGCCCAGGTGGACAAGAAGACCAATGGCATCCTAGCATGTATCAGGAATAATGTGGCCAGCAGGACCAGAAAAGTCATTCTTTCCCTGTACTCAGCACTGGTGAGGCCTCACCTCGAGTGCTGTGTCCAGTTCTGGGCCCCTCAGTTTAGGAAGGATGTTGAGATGCTCTAAACACATTCAGAGGAGGGCAACATGGCTGGTGAAGAGCTTGGAACACAAGCCCAGTGAAGAACGGCTGAGGGAGCTGGTGTTTTTTGCCTGGAAAAAAGGAGGCTCAGGGGAGACCTTATCACTCTTTACAACTACCTGAAAGGTGGTTGTAGTCAGGTGGGAGTCAGTCTCTTTTCCCATGCAACCTCTGACAGAACAAAAGGACACCGTCTTAAGCTGCACCAGGGTAAATTTAGGTTAGATGTCAGAAAAAAATTCTTCACTGAAAGAGTGATTGGGAAATGGAATCGTCTGCCCAGGGGCGTGGTGGAGTCACTGTCCCTGGATGTGTTTAAAAAAAAACTGGACATGTCACACAGCGCCAAGTTTTAGTTGATGATGAGGTGTTAGGTTAGGTCATAGGTTGGACTTGATGATCTCAAAGGTCCTTTCCAACCTAGTTCATTCTGTGATTCTGTGGTAATACTGTGGAAAATTTGTAGTTAACTGCAATCAACAAACTGGTTTTAAATTTGGGTTGCTAATTTGTCATATTTGAACTTCCAGAGTTTGTGCACTCCTGCACTATCACCTGGAGAAACATCCCTCTAGAAGGACTTGGCTGCACATGCTTTCACTTTTGTCTGATTATAGTTCCATGTTTTAATCCATAAACTGGTTGTGCTGAGTGAGGTTCATTTTTGAGATATTTAATTGTAAACAAACAATAACAAGTACAGGATCTAGGATAAGAGTCTATGGACCTAGTCATTAGGGAAAGCACTTTCAAGGGGAAATATTATCAACTCTATTAAATACTCTATTGTTTAACCCCAGTGATTTTTGTTAGCAAAAAAGAGACTGTCTAAAAACAGATACAAAAGCCTGCAGATATTAAAGCCCTATCATGCAACTATGTTCATGATAAAATACAGTATTTATGGTCCCCAGCAGCCAGGAGCAGGGACTCCAGTCCCAACCATCTCACCTTGGAAAGTCTGTCACTGGCCTTTACAAAGCCTTTGGAAGGTCCCAGGAAGTAGCAGAATATGGATTGAATTTGCACCCTGAAGAGTTTGTTTGCCCTGTGCCAACAGCAAAGAGATCACACAGCAAACCACCAAGGAAGAGAAGACTGGATCAACCACAGCATAACAACAGTTTTCCAAAAAGGATGCACAAGCTGTCCTGAGCACAAGCCACAGCTTGACAAAACTTCAGAACCATCTTGAGGAGAAAGCATTTTTCACAGCCATTGCTACCAAATCAGACAGTGCAAGTGTGACCAGGCTGTCCTCGTCCTGTCACGCAATGTGGCCTCACTGGGCACAGCCTTACCCAGGAACAGGCTGCAGACATTTCTCCAGTGTGAAACTCACAAATGAAGAGACATTTTATAACACAGACTCTTGAAAGCACGAAGATTAAAGTATAGCACTTCTGCCGACCATATTTATTTCTAGTCCATGGATACCACTTGGGGAAGATTCTTTTGATATCATCTTTTATTTTCAATTTAAATGAAGCAGCATTACCAGCATGTTAAAGAGTTCATTCACTAGAATTAGAAACTTTCTTATAATACTCTAATACTTTTTTCTCGATAATAGCTTTTAAAATTCTCTAACTGCATATTTGTATACATGTACATACAGTCCTTCCATTTCCAATCCATTATACTGAAGCACAGCACATTGATTTCTTTATTCCAATATTGGCAATTCATGAATTTCCAGTGTGGTTAATTCACCCCTACTGATAAAACTCTCCATGATATTCATTTCACACAGAGAACCATCATATTTCATGCACTTCTTCAAACTCACTGCTAAAATCTGGGATTTTTTTTTTTTAAAGCCTTCGTACATTTTGGATTAATAGAAAGTCCCAAACCCCCAAAGACATTAGTGTTCAAATGAATAGAAATGGCTTTTTGATCTTAAAATTGCAGCAATTATCCTATCCCATAAATTGCAGGAAAATCAAGTGGCTTGAATAAACATTACTTGCTTCCTCCCAAAAACCAGCATCTACCATTTGCCTCATTGAATGCTAAAGCATACAAGAGAAAAGTCTGCTTTTATTCTTCATGTTAAATTAAGTAGGTCAAGTTTCATCAGTAATCAAAAAACTCAGTTAAGTCTCGATATTTCAGGAAAAGTAGATAAATCAGGATTAAGTCTAATTTGTTACCATCAATAAGACAAGTAGAAAACGCTGCATACTTTTTAGAATTGCAGATCTCAGGGATGAAGTCCCTCAGGCCTTAATTTCCCAGATGTCAAAGACTCTTAGGATTTTCAATAATGGCTATTTAATCATCTCATACTACTTCTCCACAAGCATAGAACCCTTCTCCTATAATGCGGTGTTGGTTTTAACCCATAAATTTTAAAAATACAAGGCATAACAGACTAGAAATACATTGATTGCACATCTTACTCTCAGAAACTTTCTGACAGTCAAGGTTTCTGCTGATGCTTTTTCTTCCTCCCCATTGTGTCTTATTACTCTCCACCACATTGCTTTTCATGATTTGATAAAAGTCTCTTTTCTATTTGAACATTCCATAGCAATCTACCATTGTCTAAGGCAGAATGGGTGTAAGTTACATCCTCTCCTCAAAGAATAAGCTCAGTGCCTCCTTTGATAGTGACATTTACGTTGATATCATCATGACAGTATTTATGACAACAGTGTCAGGGACAGAACAACATTCTCCTCCATCATGATTGCTGAAGTGGAAGAAGTTACACACCAGAGATTAAGTTGAGTCAAAGTGCCAGGTACTCTCAAACCAGCAACAAATATAGATTGGTTTTGGCTTGATATCACTGCACTACATAGTCCAAAACCATAATTAGTTGATCAAATCACATGACAAGTTTGTTTATTCACCATCTGTCAGCACCTATAGGTAGTCACCTTCTTCCAGAAGAATATCTCTGCCTGTATTCTTGCTTTCCCAGATGTTGTGGTGATTTTTCCTACCTGTATCCTATCCATCAAAGCCATGTAACAACCTGCTGGAAGCATACACAGCAATGTTGGACAAATTTTCCACAAAGCCTTTTGCTATCTGCCGGGAGGCAACAACAGATTTAGCACAATTCAGCTTAATGATACTAAAACATGCTCTTCCAGCTGAAATGCTCAAAGACATGCTCTGAGCATTATGAATTGTTTGGGAAGGCTGAAAACAACTTGGAGATTCTCATTTTGCTGGCTTCTGTTCTTCTGAAGACTCACTGCCCTTCCAATGTCTATAAAGTGCATCTGTCTTTCGTTAATGGGCTTGAAGAAAGAGAAGGGAAAATAAGGATACTGCATGGGAAAACAAATATCTTCCTTTCCTCCCACTGCAAAAGGAGTGATGTGTAAGTTTTTTCTCCCCTTCCCCACCGATATTTAAAGAGCACATGGGGCAATGTTCTTACAGCCCTTCCAGAAGAGATGCAACAGCAATAAGACAGTTGTTTACAGACCTCAATGCTAAAAAGGAAGAGCACAAGGACATAGGAATAGAAATTCAATGCAGATAGCTAACTGGAGAAGCCTGTCAGCAAAGCAAGGAGGTGAACACTTGGCCTTGAAGAAGAAAAAGTTCAAGAAAAAGTTGGTTTAAGCATCCCTTAAAAAGATATATTAAAATAGTGTTTATTAATATAATATTTCTGATTCTTCAGAAATAAATGTTTTAATAACTGTCAGCTCTTAAATTGAAATTATATTTGTGTTAATACTTCAAATATTCTTTTATTTTCAAGAACAGAACAAACCCTTTTGATTGAATCAAAACAAAAATATTTAGGAAGTTTTCATTCTGTCCTCAGCAAAGAAAATATAAGAAGGAAAATGTTGTTTCTACTCAACTGGCTTAAACAGCATACATGGCTATGGTTGTTAAGCTCACCACCCAACATTACTTTCTAAGGTTTGACCCAGGATTTTTGCCAGTTTTGTGTTAGTTCCTGACTTTTTCAGTCAGCAGATTTCTCTACCTAGATATTTTACTAGATCTCTTTTCACGTCCAACATCTCCTGGCTTTTCAGCCTTAGCTTTGCAAGCAGGGATACAGGGCATCAAAGGAATAGCTGAAGCACCAAAAATAAGCAAGCAAGAGAAGGCACCACCTTATATGACAGGCTCCCCAGCATTTTTATGCTTATGTTTCCACAATTTCAATTCAACATATTGAACAAAAAAATACCATCAAACAACTACAAACTTTTACTTTCTGACAGCAATATGGTTTGCTGACAAGAAAGAATTTTTCAAAGGCAAGTATAAATTTGATTGGCAAAAATGTGATTTCTGCTCAGCTAGTTTTTTTAAGATAATATAAAGAGTTAAATTAAAATTCAGTGTTTCAAGTTCTAAAGCTCAACATAAGTGAAAGGATTAGACATAAGACTTTCTAATATCAGTTCAATGTATCAAAGATAATGTGTATGGCAGGAAGCATTCTGGCACATCAAAGAGAAATAAGTTACAGACGTCTTTTGTAATATTTATCAGCTTCTCAATCTAACATACTTCATACACATGTATCTTTTGCACTATTTGGAAATCTTCATAATCCATCCTTTCCTTGATTAATATTCAGCAGTGCAGAAAGGAAAGTTCATGGGATTCAGCTTCCCAGCCACATCAGCTCTTGGTTTGTCCCCCTGCACTGTTCCTTTTTCTACATTCAGATACACTCAAAACCTTTTTATTAGTTAGCTGTATTTTATTTTTTAACATGTATCACTGACTATACAGATTCTCTAGTTATTTTAGTTTGCTACTTCTGTAATGTTTGTTTAGCACAGTACATGTAACAATCCTTCATCAAAAAGCAAGAAATATTCCTAGGCTAATTTTTTTAACTTCCTTCCTGTAGAACCCTATATCCAACCTCACCCCACTCCCCCCCCCCCATTCCCCTACCNATGTTCCAACACCTGTATTTTCAAACCTCATTCACTCTCCTACCAGGACTATGTGCAGTAATGCACATATAATCAACAACAAATACTTAGCAAGGTAAGGCAGTATCTATCAGAGAGATGAAAAATATATGGAAGCATGTTAGGGTGGTGTAGCTTCCCAATCATTTGTGATTTACTTCCTTTTATGAATTACAATGAGAGCTTTTGGGATTTATGTTTTCACCTTTAACTTCATGCACTCTTAACCGAATTTTGACTAAATTTTTGCTTGTTGGAATATGAACTCAAAAATGTTCTCTGTTAGTTTCTCATTAATTTCTCTTAGTTTATCTCATTAAACATCTACACTTTAATGCACTTAAAATAAGAAGTTAGATAAACAATTCAGAGTCCATCAGATTCTTACTGGGTCACTGTGTGTCATACAAACATCTGCCAAACACATGCTTTGAGAGAAACTTTTAATTCTCAGCTTATTTATGGTAATAGTACTCTTAAAGAGCTGGCCAGAAAAGCAGCATGAAGTCTGCTGAGAGGTGACTTCAGGGTTGCCATGGAAATTTGTCTGTGAGCATTCTTCTGTGTGTATTTGAGTGTCAAAAGATTCTGCACTGGGAAAATTTAGCAGATAAGGAGTCTACTTTAGGCTGAAGAAGCTTGGAGAAAAAACCTGCATCCCACAACCAAATCATGCAAGGAAGGTGGTGCTAGCGATGTCTTTAAATTTCGGTGAGCATCTTACACCTATGAATAACTGATGTGTAAGTGTCACACTCACTCAGCCAGAGCAGTCTCTGCTTGATGATGACTTCAGCCTCTGGCTGGGCTGTGTGTGCTGAGCACCCACTGGAGCTCAGAGCACTCTGATCACTGACCAGGAACGCAGCCTCGGCCCCAGTACTAATACAAGTGTAAAATTGGAAAACAATTAGAAACCACTGCCTTTCAAAGAGCTGACATGTAGAAAGCTTCTTTAATGCAGAACTCTCTCACTGTACCTTTTGTTTCAGCCCTCCAAAATGGCCCTGCTCTGTGTCGTAGCTCTGATTAGAAATATGAATTTAACTTTTACTTATGGGTCTCGATAAATCAGCACTGCCTTGCACTTTACAAGTTGTTCCTTTGACAAGTCTTTGCTTCTAAATAACTCAGAATGTTTTTTATAGAAGAAAGTGTAAGCAGAAAATTTTCACACAGGGACACTGAGAGTAAGGCATTTTGCAAAGAACTGGAGTTTCCTCACCTTTCTGGCAATCTGCTATTTCTAAGCAAACCTTAACAATCTGATTTTGTTTAGAAACTTGTTTCCAGTAGAAAAAAGACATCATATTAAAATGGAAACATATCGCAAGAAGAGCTTGCTTTGAGTAACATTTCCTATAGGTGACTTGTTTAACTGAATTCTCACCTTATGATAAGCTTAAAACATTTCGGCTTTATCTTTTTGGTTAATTTTACTTTAATGCTTCTAAAAACTAAAACATATTCCAATTGAGAAACACTCATACTTTGTATGAAAGACAAAATTCATCAGCAGGAGATATTTTCATACTAGAGAAATTATATTTTCAAACCACAAAAATTTCACTTTCCTTATGATCCACATATTGTATTTTCCTGAATGCAATTGAAATCGACCTAAGTTTATGTTGTGGAAATAATCAAACTTTTCATTCTGAATTATTTCCAAATACTTTTTTATTTTTTTAATAAAGGGAACTTTTATAGGTTAGCATTGCTATGTCCTACCAAGTTCTCTCCCTAAACTGTATTAAAAAGCATTCTACAGTGATATTATCACATACTAAAGATATACCTTATTTTATAATTCAGGATATTTACTCTTAATTCATATATAAAAAATGTCACTGAAGGCATGACTACACTGGGCAGGTATTACAAATATAAAGGAGGTGTTCATCTGTGTGTGAGGACACACACCTCCATACATACTTTTTGCAAATACAGAACTGTCGGGGGGGTGATCCTGGCTGGATACAAGGTGTCACCAAAGCTGCTCTTCAGACCAGGTTAAAAACATTGTAACCATAACTGACAGGTCTGAGAATGTTTTTATGTTCAAGTTATAAGCACTGGAAGAAAAGGAGCTTGTGACAGAAATGCTGACAAAACATTATGACCATTCTAAACACAACACTATAATTATGTTCTTTGATTGCCAGCTGGTTCAAAGACTTGCCACCCAGAACAAAACTCTGATTTCTAGCTGGCAACAGTCAATCAGAATTCCCGGATTATAGAAAACTCCTACAAGATGCTATTATCTATAGAGCCACAGCCAGAAGGTGTCAGGGAATCAATTCATATAATGTGCCAGCTTAATAAAATCTGCATGCAAAATTTATGAATACAGTAATATTCCCTTATATTGTAAGTTATTAATGGTCAATTTAATGAGTATCTACAACTGAAGTGCTTTGGTTCTGTATGATATTTTAATCATCCTTAGGCATTTATTTAAATGCATTTCATTTTATAGCCATCAGCTCCTCACAGATAAGACAGACATTACATTCATATGGAGACATGTGAGGTAGCTACTAATTCTGTCTTTAAGCTGTTATTGATCCCTTAAAATTTACTACATCAGGAACAGAACTACATATGCCATTACAACAGTACTTGTTCTAGTGCCTAAACTAGACTAAAAAGATATTTAGGAGAAGTACTCTATGTGTAATCATTCTAGTATCTCTTTTGTCTTACAGTACACAGCCCTACATTGCTAGAAAATCAACATTCCCCCAAGATGAAGAAAAAAGGTTGAATTCAAATACCAGTATCCTTAAGATGAAGCAGTTTTCTCCTTATGCCATATTTACATCAAAACAACAGACTTATTAAAAGCTTATTTTTAATTTTAATGAAGGTATTATTCAAAATTTCATTTTGTTGCTTCAATATAGAAATAGTCATGAATATAAATAGCCTCATAATAAGTATGTGAAACTTCTACTTGGATCCATGGTCGGGCAGGATCGAAAACTAAAGAAAGCAAGTCCTAGGAGACTGGAGATTTTCTTTATTATACAGGAAAACAGTATCTTTTAGATCAAATCTGATTATTGTTCCATTAAACCTGCTATAAGAGACCTGAAAATCCATACAAGTCAGCAGAAAAGATTGAGACTCCAAGATGGAACGAAGCAGTTGTTAAAAACTGAAGTGCAAAGTATGTGCTGAACACAGTCCCTGACTCCAATAATAGCCATTAAAAAATTTATGAGATGCAATTTTCACCCTACTATTTTTTGAGGCAGCTAGCAATCATTAAATTAGGGCTTTTCTTTTTGTTTGCTGTTTGTTTGGCCTGTATAGCCAAAGGAAAAGCAGCTGAGAGACTCTGCACAAAGATACAAACGACACCACATTTGCATAATTAGTCCTCTTTCAAGTAAAGTCTATAGCAGATGTATCCTCCTATGGAAAACCCAAGTCACCTACACTGGAAAGGATAAAAGACTAACTCTAAATGTCATGTTTATTTTCCATATCATAACTCAGTTTCTCTTATCATTCAGTTTGAGATAAATATAACCCTCATAGAATTTAGATCTGCTCCTATAATTGTAATGGCTCACAAAGCTATTTCTACTTCAATGTGTCTTATGAATACAGGTAACTACAATTCATTAAAATGCATTTTAATCCATTTCCATTTTTCCCATGTCATCAAGCAGGATAACACATGCACAAGCATTGGACTAAAGCAACAAACTAACCTGAGAACGGACTCAGCTAAATTATATTGTACTAGTGCTGCAGCTTCTTGAAAATAAAACACATGCCTGATCAACAATACCAGGAGTATCTGAATATATGAATTACATTCTCAGATGCATTTTAAGCTATAGCATGATTACAATATTATATGCTTAGTAAAATATTTCAAAGGCTTCAAGAGAAATATGGTTCTTAAATAGGAAGACATTCTTCATTTCTATTTTACTAATGATAAAATAAAAAAGGGGTTTCAAAAACAGTGAAAATAATTAAAGTACCCACCCAAACTCAAACTGTTTTCATATGGATCTATGCCTCAGGGAATCGGTTTAGCATAATTTCTCTGCTGTCTAATAAAAGGCAAGACCCTGTAAAATCTTCATTTTGGGTCACCATTAGTATCTCTCCTCCACTCTGCTGCCTACTTACTTTTGACATACAATCTGCCCCTCTGCCAAATCTGGCAGGCAATTAACTTTTCCAGCTTAAAGGTAAAGTATAAAATGTAAATGTTATCATGATACACACATGATAAATGTTCGTATCCAAAATCCTTTATGCTTCTTTCCTTGCAAATTCAGCCCAAACTGGCAACCTCAGTTAGGAAAGACAGTTGAATCTATGAAAAAACAATGTATTGACCCCATACATACATCATTCCTTTTATTTAGAATAAATTATAAATGTGTAACCAGAGACAGTAATATGTAATAATGTCTTTTATTTTTATTAGGATTTCATAAAGCTTTAAAATGATATTTTTGCTATATAAATACAGCATCTGCTCCTAGAAAGTTCTACTCAAAGCTAGTTTTATTAAGTGACCTCATTTGAATAAGTAGAAAGACCTTAAATTAATAAGGACTATTCACACCAGTACACAGAGGTCAAATCAGCACCCACCTTGACTGGTCTTCTGTTTGCTTTATTCTGTTCTGTAAGCTAAGTGCAGTAAAATAACAGAACATGATGTTGAAAATCACTTAGGAATTTGTTTATGTTGTACACATGACGCGGTCAGTGCCCTTGGCTCTGGCCTGCAGCTTGCTGGCACAGGGATTTTTCTTCTGCAACTGCTTTGCAAGCCAGGATCCTCTGTATTCAGAGGAGCAACCACACTCTGTGTATGCACAACGTTCAACTTGGAAGCATCTGATAAACATTGTCCCCATCCTGCCACCAAGCCATACCACTGCTGCAGCCCCCTGGCATGTAAGGCACTGCCCACCCAGATGCTGGGGGGTTGAACAGCTGGCAAACCCTATCAAAGTTTTGTAATTGTATTCCAGTGCTTTAAAAAGAAAAAAAATATGGCAACAATAACTTCTCTCTCATTGCCAGACTTTCCTAACCAGAACAGAGTAATATCTCACCATCTTTTGCATATCCAAGGATAGGCTACTTTTCAGCTCCCTGGTAATAACATGCACCTCAAATCATACATGCCACATTCAAGGTTCCCATTTCCTGCTTGAGCAGTCATTTGACAATTTGTGAAGTGGAAGTTCTGGTGAGATTGAAAACCTGTTGACTGAGGTAGAAACCCAGAGCAGCAAGGAGCAAAAGAATATTCAGAAGATTTTAACACCCTGAAAATAGGTACTGGAAATCAACTGGCCTTCTGTCAGCCCATTCAAGCACATTTACACTGTATAGGCACTTAAGAGAAAACACCCTTCCACATAAATTCCCAAGCTGCCCACATCATCTGGGTTTTAAGACTTGCACATCATGAACAAAAAGTAAATTAGAGCATTAGGATTGCCATTTAGGTTTAATATACAAATAAAGAAGCACTCAAAATTACTCTCAGTGTATCTACAGGGGGGGAAAAAGAGAGGATAAAAAAAAGAGATGCTTCCTCTGAGGCTGTATAGAGCTTAACAGAAATTGCAAAATTCAACAGGGAAGTAAAATAAAAGCCAATTGTACTAAATTCCATGCTGAATTCCATTGTTTGTGGTTAATCTGTAGGAGTACCTCACCAAGGCAGCAGTTTTAATATCTTCAGACAGCATGTGTTTACCCAGGCAGCTATAGAAATTAGGAGGGTGGTTAGTCTTAGCCATCTACAATGGTCAATCACATATTTTTAAAGCTTCAAAGCACGTAAGTGCTTGTGCTAGGATGTATGGAACTGAATATCCCTGACTAAAGCTACCAACACCTAACATATAATCCAAAGGCAAGGCACAATCCTGTCTCAACACTAAAATGACATTAATGTGTGCATTTCTACAGCACATCATGCAACCACCACCACACATCTTTCCTGATCACTCAGTGTTTGCTCTGCCCTTGCCCATACCACGCTGCCCCTACTGACCTGTCTCTAGACCACCTCTTAGTAATAAAAGCCAAGCTGTATACAAAATACTCATTATAGGCATCACCACCCCAACTCTACGGAAATTCCAGTAATCCTGAGAAAATTGCCTGTTCTGTGCAGTCAGTTAAATAATTTTCAACTTCATCCTGTTTTCACTGTGAACAGCAGCTGCTCCTTCAGCTCCTCCCTAAGCACTGCCACTTCCCACTGGAGAGAACAGTGTGGTTGGTATCTGCAGGTCAGGGCCAAAACATAACCTTTGGCATGACTCACATTCAGCAGAAAGCATGTCATAAAACATTGTTACAATTTTTGTCCCAACAGGCAAAATGCACTTTCACGGCTCATTCATGTCTCAGGTATAAGGTCTTAATTATCCAAAATCAGAAGAGGTCACTCAGCATTTATTTCTATAGGCCATAATTCAACAAACTGCAGAAGTGTGCTCAGCTTTAGGCATCTGAGTGGCCTGTTCGAAAGTATGTTGTACTTCCTGACCCAGGCCATCAACTCCTTGAGCGTTTAAGAGACGGAAAATCACCTTGTTATGATTTCAGTTTGAATTCTCTCAGAACAAAGGGCTGGGCTCTGAATTTAGGCCTCTGAGAACAGAGGGTGAAATTGCAGTTCTACTGTAAAGACTCTGTATGGTATTTTTTCTTTCTGCTGATCAAAAATGTCAGCCAGAAAATAGTGGTTATTGATATATTTTTATGCTGCAAACCCCTGTAATCTAAAGATAGCTTTAATTTTTAGCAGAAGTAAAAGCAGAAGTTAAAATATTACCTTTAGTAGTTACTCTTAGACACTTAATATATGACATGACCTACTGAAAGTACTTTTCTGATATTACTGACATTTGTTTAACCTATAACATTAATTCTTTGTAGCTCAATAAATCTGAGTATCTTCCCACTGTATCATCAAAAGACTGATACTGACAAAGAAAGTCAATCCGCAGCCCCCACAAAAATAATAGCTTTCCATTACATTTGCCATTTCACCTGAATAATTCCTGATAATCATGAATAATGATGTTATTTGACATTCTAATGATATCACGCTGTGCAACTTCAATCCATCAGTCACTGTCAGGAAGGTCAAATATTTGTATTCCATTACATTATGCAGAGTTCATTAAACAGTTAAATGACATTATACACCTTAATTATACTTCCAAATGAAACTAGTACATACCATTTAGATTTTAGAGTCTGTGTGATGCATCTCCATTTAAAAGAAGGATCATGATTTTCAATATTCACTCATGACAAAGAAATATATTGAAACTTCAAACAGTAGTTCTTCAATCTAGCAAATCCTGATGTGAAGATGAGTTCACTTGGTACACCTAAAAACACCACATTCTTCACACACCAAGTAAGTTTATCATATTATCTGCTGTTACTATGGGTTACTCAGTGATTCTAACAAGGGCTCAAACACTGAGACATAACTGCCACAGGAAAATGATTGCTGACTAAAGCTATCTGGATCCAAAAGGAGAATGTAGCATTTATGCAAGGAAACAGACAGGAAAAAAGAAGAGACAATTTGTTGTCCGTAATATTTTCCTCTTCTTGAAAGCAATCTCAACGCAACTCAAAATCTGCTGCAGTGGATCAAAACAAACATAAGAAAAACGAAAGAAGCATATTCAGCTGTGGTGTTAAAAAAGTTCTATTTTATTGGTACCTAACATTTAAAAACACTATACTCAGCCCAGGTTATCAGTGTAAATAGTTATGACCAAACTACTACAGGAAGTAATCTAAAATACTTGTTTTGCATGAATACAACTTCTTTTTTTTCTCCCATCAAAACACTTGTCAAGAAAAACAATAAGAGGTTCTCAGACAATCATTAAGCAGCTATCAGTAGCTATACGTTGATTTAAGTGGACTCTTTAAGAAATCATAGTCCTTGTGACTTTACAAAGAATCCCCTTTCCACCACAATATTCTAAATGAGACACATACACAATAGGCAAAGAAATGGAAAGATTAATACAAGGAAAAATGTTTAAAATCTACAAAAAGTACAAGTAGGGACAAGACCTTTTTTTGATTAGTGTAGTTTACCGGATTACAAAAGGCTTATTAAAATCCAACTTTCCTCTTAGCCACAAATTGGCTGCTTCCTAAATGAGTCTCTGAGTCTAATATTAAAAGACCAAACCAGCCTTTTAATCAGATTGTCCTTAATTTATTACAGTATTTTATGTATGGGAAAAGAAGAAAATTTTTTAGATTACAGCAGTTATGTTCTTCAGTTCTTCATCTAGCTTGAGCCACTGATGGGCAATGGGCTTTTAAGTAATCAAAATCAACTCAGTCATGTATGAAACTGGAGAAGTTCAGCAAAATTTCAAGAATCCTGTTGAACATGACCTGAGTAAATTATTTTAGGAGGGTTTCCTCCTCCCTATTAGTCCAGCCTCATTCACAGAGCAATGTATGTCTGTTGGCATCCCTAATTTACAGAAAAATAGCTGAAACAGACAAACCAATACAGCTTTGGAGAATAAATTAAGACATTTTAATTGAGTAAATAACTGCCATCATATACAACTAGCTGATCTAAAGAGTTTACTTAAGTTTAATTATCTTTCTCTGCTTTCTGAAGAACTGGGAAAAAATCTTGTTTTCCTTCACATTACCTATTCTTCACTGTTTTAAATCTCTGGTAGCTGCCAAAAGGTATTGGAGGGAATTTGGAATTAAGAGTCTACCAGTTTCTGAGTTATTCCTTACTGTTTCTCCAGCTTCATTAAAATTATTTTCCAGTAAAAAGACATTTTTCCACTTTTTGGAAACTACTTCCAAATGTCTATCATTTGTGGTATTTTTATAGTCTGAAGTGATCTGAGCTACACTGTCATCTGCACAGTCAAACCTAATTAATTACTTCTTTACTTCCTTTTTTCAGTGCCAACTGCACCATCACATCCTTATTACCAAATACTGCACAGAGGTGAAGGCCAGGCCCGGGGCATCAGTGTCTAACAGAGCAGATTTAAAGCCCTAAAGAAAACAGCAGACTGTGTCACATCCTTGGTATTCAGTGTGCCCAGCACTCCAAGGAAGAGGACAGAAAGATGATGACTGCCTTTTTTCTTTCATATGGGAGGGATATTTTAAACTTAATTTTGAACTGAATCTGCATAGAAAGTTTTAGTTAAATTAAGCCTCAACAATATAAAACAAAAAACATTTTAGGGCTAATACTTTTACATCAAAAGGCATAAAACAACTAATATTGAAAGACAAATCATGCAACTGAAATCAATCTTAAACCTTGCTGCTAATTGGGCAAATTGAATTGCTTTCAGTATATGCAGCACACTTTGGCTTCCCTTTCCTTAACAAACGACAGACAATCCAGCAGTCACTACAGGTAATGATATTTAATTACTCAATGGGAATGGCAATTTTACGTGGCTTATCACTGTGTTGCATATAATATGTGTTTATATTAAAACTAATTTTGGAAGTTTTCAGTTTCATTATTATACTGAACAAAGTAAGACTGTAATGAAATATGATTAGGACATCACAAAGGACCTTCTTAAACAGATATTGAGAATTCTGTGGCTCTGACAGCAGATGCTTTGCATAGTGCAGCAGCTCAACTGACAAGCAACAAAAATTAGATTCAAGATTTGGAATAACATTAGCATTAGATGAGTCTACTGGCTTTCACTGCACTCCAATACAAGGAACAAGGACAATGGGACAAGGAACTCAGAGGGAACCTCCTCAGTCCTGCAACAGTGGGACAGTCAAAAGTCCACTATCTCTCATGAGAAACGCAGAATACATTTTATACCTCCACACTGTTTCTCTTCCTTTTCTGTTCAGCATTTGTAGTGGCATTTTTAGTTTTTAAATAAAGCTAAAATTTGTAAATACATGTTTTTAATGGTCACATGTTCCCAAATACGTGAATTCCAACTGGGAAATATTTTCAAATTCCTTCTGTTTCAGAGTATCTTACTCTTAAAGCTATCTTCTACCCCTTGTAGGTAGAAATGAACAACAGTCTGTGACTACTGACCAACTGGTACAGTGCTAAGAATAACAAGTATGCATATCTTGCTAAGAAGGACAAATATTGATCTTTTTAGAGTTAATGAAATTGCCCCGGCCCACAAGTGTAAACAATTATCACAGGAGACCCTCTGTATGATCTCAGCAATGGCTTTGAAAAATCTAAGCCAACAAATATGGAAGAAAAAACCTTTAACACCATTTGAAACCAAAATATTAATTAAAACCAGAATTATATTAGATAAATCATTATTTTTGTCTCTTCAAACCTGCAGGGATAAAGAGCATGGATTTGGTAAATTACTGTTCTTTCTCTTCAAACCTACAGGAATAAGGAACACAAGAGGTGTCTGACAGGTGAGAACACTGTCATCTCCTCACAAAATCACCAACTCGGGAAGGCTTTAGAAGTAAGAACGTATCCTTACTTATGTCCAGTAAATGGGCACAACAAACACTGGAGATCTACAACAGTTGACAATTTTCTTGCAAAGATTAAAAAGTTTAAAAAGGGAAAGAGAAGTAATGATGGAAGATAGTTATTGCTGCTGAATTCTCTGACAGATCAGATGACAATCTTGATTCAACTTTTGTTATTTAAAAAGACAAACAGAGCATCTCTCTGTGCCTTTTCAATCATGACAAAACACAGTTATCAAATCACATTATTTCCTTTACTCTGATATCTTGTAGGCAATATAAAATGATCCCCTATGGACAACACTTTAGCTGAGGTACAAAGTCAAAGTCATTCAGGTACCATCAATGTGATGGTTAAAGATCAAGGGGGATCTGAGAAAAGACTCAAAGCTGGATTGCACATCATTTCCTTTCCCCTGCTCCCTCACCATGCACAAATGTGGAATAAATAGAAGAATATCTCAAAAGCAGTAGATTTTTGAATACATAGGTACAACAGCCATCCAACCATTGCACAGGACCTTGCATTTCTACTGCTTAGTTAAAATAGTAATTTTTTTACTCTTTCATTTAGTAGTGCCAGATTCTTTGTATCTGTTTCATATCAAAATACTCATTATTATGTATGCTGGTACTTAAATTAGGAAGATCAAACCCCATTACATTTCCAAATAGATCCAACCTATAATTCTCTCAATTCTTACTTATAGCAGGTACATAAAATCATCCATTTGATTTGCATACAAAAATACCCCTGGTTTTAGCAGTCAGTTTTGTCTGCTACTCTGCAAGCACTGGAACAGATAAAAATGAGCAGATAAATCCATGGGCTTCTAAAACACCAAGGAATGTTAAAAACCAGTCCTCAACAAGAATAAAGAATCCACACCACATGTGAGGGTCAGAGTAAAACAAGCAATGCTGCTGTGAATGCCAGATAAATGGACCAGATTTTTCTTGAATAAGGATGAATAAAGCCTGACCTGGACTCTCACTGGAGGTTTGAGTTATCATTCACACACACAGAAAAAAAAAAACAACCTCAACTTGACATTTTGTGTCCCTACATTTTAAAAACGGGTCAAACAAGCTTAAGATTCATATATAAAGATGTAATAAATGTTATAAAAACCATTGTGTCCTTTCATTTAACACCAAACTTTCATGTAAGAAGGATGTTTCTCCACATTAAAAAATATATTCAATATCACAGGTATTTATAAATAAGTCATAATTGATATTAGATGCATTTAATTTTATTTTGTTAAGGAACACAAGAGAAAAAGGGAAAACTTTCATTGTTTTCTAAGCTAAAATAGCCACAGCAAAATATTATGTTAAGTCATCAGTGCTCCATTAACATCACTGATAAAAATGGAAGTGTACAACTCCACAGTATTTTTGTGATGAACTTTCTCCAGGTCAAATGCAGAATTTTTTTGAAAGACAAGCAAGTATAACTTATTTTATTAATATTGATAGGGTCATAGTAAGGAAACGTTAATTGAGCAGAAATGTCATTAGCATCCTTCCACATGACTGGATACTAATTAAGTGGCTTTCTTTTTTTTATCCTGAAAGGCTTCTCACTACCTAAGAAGGGTGGCAATTCCATGTTTTGCATTTGTTCAAAATGACTGCAGAACAAAAAATCCACACCCCAAAAAAACTTACTTGTAATACTCTGCTAGTTCCTCTGCTTCTCAGTGTAAGCAGCCATGTCTCAAGTCTCTCACTAAATTTTTTTAAGGAGAGTAATTTGAAAAATACATTTATCCTATTTTGAAGTCTTTACAGAGTTTTCACTCCCAACAAAATTTGTTTCCACCACAACAGAGCTATGCGCATTGAATTTAAAAGTTTGCCTTCATTTTGTCTTTAATTTCCACTACCTGGAGCAAAAGTAATTGGCAGGGGGAAGAACACGCAATTTCATTTTGCAAATGTGCCAAAAGTTTCTAGAGAACATTGAGACAGGAGGTAATTGGCTCTACCAAGAAAGCATTAGATGGTTTGCAGATTGCTGGTAGTCCTTGCACCAAACACTCAACAGGTAGGTAAAGCTTGGCAGAGGTACCCTGCTATGTCCTCATGATTGGGCAGTTAAAATCCCAAAACATCAGACTTCTTTTCAGATGCATTTAAAATTAATTTAATTTTGCCCTACAATGAATGCAATTCACAGAAGTCTTAAAACGTATAGAAATACAATCACTAATATATGAGCTAAGCAGAATTTTAACAAATTCTAAATTAGTTATTAATAGATATTTAGAAATAGAGTAACTTTATGTTTCCTTTCAAGCTCCCGTCAGGAATATGTGGTTAAGAGGTCAATAAAGCTGCTTTATTTGTAATTCTCCATTACTATTTTCAAAGTTAAACGATACCCCTTCAAAAAGAAGATGCACCTCTTCTTTGAAAGCTTATCCAATTATCTTGACTTCACTTCCTAATGCACCTTTTCCCCTTCCTTTTTATATCAATCTTTCTTCTAAAGAAGATGAAATTCCATTTCGAAGGCTTGAGAATGGCAAAAAATGTCACAGCTCATTGTTGTCCCTCTAACAGTCCACATCAGTCAGTGAGTGAGAGAAAAAGAAACTATTCTGAATTCCTCCATGTCAACCCAGATTCCATCATTATCATTCCTCTGTACAGATAATAGCTTCTTATTAACCGTAAAGAGAAGTTCAATCTTGATTTCAAAGTACCAGATAATAACAAATGTTCCTCATCTCCAGCAATTTCTTTCAGTCACAAAGTTTACTCTAAATGTTAAAAAAAAATCACTGCTCATAGGCCAGGAATCGCCAGATTCAGATTTACAGCTATAGCTTTTATTAATGCTATTGTTAAGCTAAGATTTTTATTCCTGGAAATTTTGTTCCCATATATACAAACCTATTTCCCTTTCCCCTTTCTCTACTTCTCCCTTCTTCCTCTTGCTCCCCAAATCACACATGATTTTGAACTCAATAGTGTCACCAGAAATGTAATGTTTTCACAATTGGGCCCTAGGATTCTTCTCATCCAGGAATGCAATTTATTTACTGAGCCATGTCTTCACCATATTTTTTCTCACCTTTATCTTTGGTGTATAAAGGTAGTAAAGTGAATTAAATTCCAAATGAGTTAGGCTTTATGCAACTAAAATATCATTAACAAAACTGAGCCTAAGAAAGTGTTCCTGCAATGTGTGCTCACAGTGCCTCAACTTCAATGTCTGAATTCTGGAAATGTTCATTTCTATGGCATAATTTAAATATATAATCTGTATCATATATTCTTTCCCTACAACTAGGCAAATTCTACCTGGGAGTGACAGAAAAAGAAATACTGAGTGAAATAACGACACATTTTTAAAATATGTTCATAAATAGTTACATTTTTACATACACATCAGAGCAAAATCTTGTATTCTGATACACAAAGTTCATCAGACCAGGCTGCATAAAAAGCAGAATTTCCAAATTCACCTACTTAAACTCATATTCATTGCACACAGTTTCTAATTTTATGAAGCAAACAGCAACAAGCCATCTCAATATATTCCCAATTACTAACAGGAGAAGATCATTAAATCCTGAACCAAAAGTAACTGCTCTTAGGCAGCCTTTGTGGAGAGATCACTCATCTGAATGCAGTACGATGTTACACTGGAGCATCAGAAGGGGAATATCCAACTTTTATTGTTCAATATGAACATTTGCTCCAGAGAGATCACTAAGAGATGCTGAGGTTTTCATGTTTTGATTAGAAGCAGTAGAAGTCAGCAGGTTACAAGGAACAGCAACAAGTAAAATACATTAGCAAATGAATAGCAGACTCTACACACTTGTGCAGCCTTAGAAACCTAGATATGGTATGAGTGATAAAGTGAAATGCATCTGTATCCATGAATTATGCACTCCACTTCCTACCGTAGCCTCATTTTACAACAAAGGCTCCATTGTCTGCTATGTTGGCATCTAACTTTACACAAGACAACTTATTAAACATAATTTACCCAATTACCTTCTCAGAGAAGGTGCTTGACCCTCCGCTGAAGCTCTGCAAAGCAATTATGGCGCCTTTTGGAATCTATGTACTTGATAGTCTCACTTACCACTTCAAACCACAGAGAAAAATGTTCCCTGAACAAAAGAAGGAGCACAGGTGAGCAGCTTTGGACACACAGAACATGGGAGATCCTGGATGGGCTCCCCTTCAGAGCAGCCAGTGGGGGAAAGCACATCACTGGGTATGAGCTCCCTGTGCTGTGGAGAGGAGGAAAACAGGAAAGGAAGGACTTTGTCCTACCTAAAAACAATAGATGCCAGAAGAGGTGAAGCCCAACAGAGCTGAGGCCTTGCATCTCAAAACTCAAGCTATTTTACACAGGTATATAGAAGTCTAGTACCACATCAGAGCAAAGCAATTGTGCTCAAGATTTTCCTTTTTCCTTAAGTTGCATCTGAAGAAATCTGTATTGGTGACTCGACTCTCTCCAGATCTCTGCACCTGCACTCACTGAGGGAATACAATAAATTGGCTTTACCCTCAAAGGACTGACATCTACACCAGGCAGTCTGAAGAGATCTGGCTATGGCATTATAGATCATTCTTTATGTTCTGGAGAAGGCACTAGGTTGGCACATCACAGTGGCCTGTTCCTTCATTCCTGTGTGTTTAGGGAGAATTCCTGCTTATTTCTCGTGTACATGGCATGCCCTTTATTTTCCTCTTCATTGCCGAAGGTTTTACTGGTTTGGGCTGGGGTGGAGTTAATCTTTACAGGAGCTGCTGTGGGGCAGTTTGGGATTTGTGCTGGAAACAGCGTCGACAACTCAGGGATGTTTTTGCTGTTGGCTTTGCTGCTACTCACCCCCCCTTGTGGGGGTGGCACAAGAAGCTGGGAGGGCACACAGCTGGAACAGCTGATCCCAACTGACCCAAAGGATATCCGGATCATGTGGTGTCACTATCAGCACATAGAACTAAAGGAAGGAGAAGGAAACAGAAGAAGGTATGGGAGGATGAAGGAAGGGAAGGGACGTTCCAGCTGTTACATGTGATGGGACCCTGCTCTCCTGGGGATGGCTGAACACCTGCCCGCCCATGGGAAGCAGAGAATTAATTCCTTGTTTTGTTTTGCTCAAAAACAAAACAAAAGCTGTGAGCAGCTTTTGCTTTACCTGTTAAACTGTCTTTATACCAAATGCTGAGTTTTCTTATTTTTATTCTTCCAATTCTCTCTCTCTTCCTGCTGCAGGGGCACAAGCAAGTGGCTGTGTGGTGATTAGTTGTCGACCAAGGTTAAACCACAATAGCGGTCCTCTAAATATACGGAGTACAAAATGGTTACTTGTGAAATTATGAAATTTCTTCTTTAGATTATAATTATGGTACATCAAGGAATATTAATGTATGTTTCAACAGAAAAATACTATATATTAAGCTCTTCACAGCAAGGAGAAGAGATGACAGACTAACATTGGATCACTAGATCTCCTCTTAGGAGTTGCAATAGGAAGTTCATGCCAGATGCCTCACAAAAATATGTTCCTGAAGAAAACACATAGTTGTATTACACTGAATAGCACAAAATATCCCAATATGCTGGAAACAATAAGCAATAAATGAAATTTCCAATTGACTTTCCAGCAAATCTGTTCTCGTTACGAAAGGAGATTTTGCATGTATTTCATTACTTATGGTAATTGTGTGACATCTATTATGAATAACCATATATTCCAATCATCTCTTTTAATTATATTCTGCTGTAAGAGCAAGTCATGCAATACCTTGCCCAGATTTGGTTAACTGTGTGTGTGCTGCACATCACTTTCTAATGGCTATATTGAGGACAAAAGGTGCACAAACCGAAACAGGAATGGCTTGTAACTGTCATCTCCTTCATTAACCAGAAACTACTTAAATGAGTAAAAAAACCTGAACTTTAATCCAGTTATATACTGAGGAAAAAAATTTGGTTTTTCCTCCCTTCTTTTCTGAAGTTCATGGTAATTGGTACCTGAATGCAAAGCCTGTGGTTATCTGCTACTGATGCAGGTACATAAATTTTCTATAGTGTCAAAAGTGCAACAGCAACAAACACCTCCTTCATATTTGTTGTCTACCATCCATTTATTTGTTTGGGTTTTACTGATGTGATGAAAAGGATAAAATTACAGGTTTGTTCAATAACCACACCAATTACAAATTTGCTATCTACTAGACCAGAAAGTAACTGCAGGACTAAAAGTATTCATTATTTATAGAATCATAGAACTGTTTAGGTTGGGAAAGACCTTTAATCTCATTGAGTCCAACCCTTAACACTATCAAGGCCACCACTAACCCATGTACCCAAGTGCCACATCTACACATCATTTAAATCCCTCCAGGGATGGCGACTCCCCCATTGCACTGGGCAGCTGTGCCAGGGCTGGACAATTCTTTTGACAAACACATTTTTCCTAATGTCCACTCTAACCCTGCCTCACAACAACTTCAGGCCACTTCCTCTGTCCTATTGCTTGTTCCTTGGGAGAAGACACTGATCTCCACCTCTCTACAATCTCCTTTCAGGTAGTTGTAGCGAGTGATAAGATGAACAGGACTTCACAGTTTTTTAAACAAGAATGCCCATTATTGTTTTAAACCTCAAAGGAAACACTCATTTAACATTTTCTGAGTCCTACCTCAGCTTCCCTGCCACTTTTCATACAAAAGTTTGCTACAACTTAATTTCATATCCTTCCACGTTGCTTTGCTCTTCTGCTTTTTAAGCTTGACTTCTTCCAACTCCTTAGACTGAGGCTTTTCTCACTATACGTTTGGCCAGGTTTCTTACTATGCTAAAATAAATTATTTTTACCAGGTATTTCTGTCACCCCAATGACAGAAACCTCAAAGTAGAGGTTAACTTCAGTTACTTTGAAACTACAGTTTTAACATGGTTTGAAAATTGATAATAAGGGTAAAGATGACAAAATGGGAGCCCTTCTGCATGTCCCTGGAGCTCGTAAGGACAAGCAGTGCCAATTTTAGAAGACACACATTAGTAACACACCTTCAGAACTGGACAGTGAGTGCCCCTGAAACACACAAAGCAGTAGAGAGGTTCATGCATCATGTGGTTTAAGCCATTTATAAGTTCCAATCAATGATGATGACAAACAGGTGAATGAAAGCAAGTAGACAAAAATGGAATTGGAATTTTTTAGCTAAATTTTAGTATTTGTTAGCAATGTAGTCAAGAAATTTAATTGCATAGGTCCAACCTATGATGACACTCCTTACAAGCCCATTTTTCAGAGATCTCATTACTCTCCACACAGTCAGGGCTGAAGGTTGGTTAAACACAACTAATAAGAGACTGCTCAGCCCTCCACAGCATTGGTAAGATGCAGCAGGCTCCAGACTAGGAGCTACTGCCTCTCTCTTATGTGGCCTTACACAGCTTTTTTAACATCTCTTCCAATGTAGGTTTGCTAGAATCTGAGAAATTCTCATCACTAATCTGCTGAATACATGTAAATAAGTAATTTAATTGGTAATTTACTCCATTTGCAAATTGGGAAAAAATACTTCTGATTTCATTACTTTCATTTTTTTTCCTTTCTATTTACAATACTGGCACAAAGAATTTAGAATGGGATTTTCATCAATACCAGTATATTAATGCAACTATAACAATGCAAACAGAATTGTATACCCTTATGGTGAAGGACATCCTCTTTCAACAGTGAGCACCTTCCAAGCAAAACAAGATTTGAAGGGAGAGAAAGCATTTTATTCATACCAAATGAGACAGTTGAACTCCATCCCCACAAATAAGTCATACAGACAAGCTTTTGTGCACAGAGCCCTGAATCTGTTATCTTCAGAAGCAGCATTTCTTAATGCGAGTCAAACACCATCCCTTTGTTTGTAGACTGCAAACAAAATGACTCCAGCCCTGAGATAATTAACTGTCCTCTCTATCACCAGGAAGTTCAAGTGGTTTGCATACACACAGCAGATCAGTCATTCTTTGGGCTGCTGGAGGAGAGCCCTTTTCCCAGAAGGGAACTTGAGAATACAGCAAAGCTTCTCTGTTGGCTCGGTGCTGCCAAGGGCACAGTCCCACTCCTTGCCCTCTGCACAGCATAGCTTAATTTTGCTAAAAGTTATTAAGCATAGGAGCTGGTTTTTTTACTTTTATTTGTGCAAGTAAACATTATAAGCCATTAATAAGTCCTACTTGAGGGATCAGTAAAGAAGAGCCATGGAACGACTTTATTTGGGATCTGAGGTAAAAAAATTCAGGAGTTTTCACTGATGCTCAACAGCTTCAGATACTTACAATACATAAAGTAAGTCTGAATCTCCTCTGCATTCCTGATGAAGAGATATATTTTATACTTCTCCCCCCATTTTCAAATAAGATGCAGCATTCATATCTGTTCTTCCCATTCAGGAAGTCTTTTCTGCACCAGCAAAGAAACTGCATCCTCTTCCTAATGCCCTCTTCTTCTAGAGTTATTACACATTTTGAAAAATTCATGTGAGTAGTCCAGGCCTTATTGTACCAAACAACATTTTCTGTCTCCATTGTGATTCCCTTGCATCTCCAGCCTCATATTTAAATTACAAAATCTTTACCAAACCCCTTTATTTTTAGCTCTTTACTAAAGAGTTAAAAGGAGCATGACTGCTCCTTAATTGTGCTAAACAATATAATAACAGTAATGCATAGGAAGCTTCTGTAATGAGCACTAACGAAGAGATTTCTACTTTCCCACAAGATTAGATATGTCTAACAGGTTGTTGCAAACATGCAGTGTACATTATTACAATATGTAGATATAAACTTATATATTCTGCAATATAGCTGAATTTTATTTTCTTAAACTCAGTTTTATGGTAAATACTAACACTTACTTAGGCTGAAACCCATAAAATTCATAATTATGGAGTATCAATACAGGTATGATAAATGTGTAATGTACAAATAAAATCATAACAGCAGCTCTGTAACATTATGAAGAATTAAAATTTCATGTACAAGATAAATACCATGGGTTTCAACCAAACTTGTGAGAGAATACTACTGTTCTTTCCAGTGTGCTATCTTCAATGCAAACTCTGTCAGGTCTGTAACTAAATGAAAAATTACTTTGAAAATATATTAAGTAACAAAACTAATCAAAAGGATTGTTTCATTTTAACTGCAAAACTTTTAAGGAAAGCATTAGGAAAATATTTGTGGCACTACAGAATACATCAGTCTCAAGCAATACAGCAATTCTGACAACAGATGACAGGGAGCTCCCAGCCAGACAAACTGTGCAGCAGAGCAGATGCTGTTCTCACATTGCCCGACCCTGGATCCTGTCCCACCCCTGCAGCAGACCCAGAACAATTACACTGCAGCTCGGGGTGTTAGCAAGCCTTGGAAGGGAGCATCTGGTTCAACTAATGTTTTCTCTGCTCATTAATAAAAGGAACAAGCTGCAGTAACTCACAGAACAGCACATGGCCTCGGCAACAAATAATGACCATTAACTCCATGTAGTGATGAAGTTGCCAGAAAATATCATATGCTTTGGGGTTTTATACAGAATACTTTCTGGTGGGAAAACTTAGATCTCTATGAAAAGAGCAATACAAAATAGTCCAGCAAAATTCAGTACATAACAGTTAAACAGTCTCCTTTTTTTATTTCTGTTTTGTTGGGGTTTTTTAATGGAAAAACCTTTTCATAATCAATCCTGTATGAAAAGTCGTAAGGTGTTTATTCTAATTTACTGTACGCATACTTGTGCCCTTAGTAAGGGAGCCAAAGTGTCCACCACAAATTTCTATAAAATTACTTGGTCCCAACAACCCTCAGCTTGCTGTTCCCAGCTGGAAAGACTGTTCCTTTTAATAACCAATTCAATAAACTGCTGAAAAATGCTTTGTGTAATATAGTATTGCCATAGATCTGCTGTTTGTCTCTGTCATTACATATTGCACTCAATCAATTTACAAATGTTGCTGTGTTCCTTTTGTGTTTGTTCTTCTTATGGCATCCTGAACACAAATCTAAAGATCAATACCTTGTCTACTGAAAAAGAAATTGGACATAACTAATGAATAATTTTATTTATAATAAAAAGTCTTAGTCCCCAAATGGATTCTGATAATGCTGAAATTCTTTTTTCATACTTAACACAAGATGAAAACAAGTACCCTACACAACACCATGAGAAAGGCAGTGATAAAAACCAGTTCATATTTATTGAAGGTATGAGCGAAACCATATAAAGCTCTGGTGCAGGGCTAAGAAAACATCAATAAAATGGTAGGTCATTCACAAGGTATTTGTTACCATATTAAAGCACAAAAAGTCCATTTGAAAGAGCAGACAGAATTTGTTTCAAACAGCACCACAGTTCTGCCCTATGGAACTATGGAAGCAGCAAGGCTCTGAATGAAGTAATTCAAATAAGAAGCCAAGGAGAAGCTGAGCTCATGCTGTTTGCATGAGCTGATTCAGTTCATCTTGTGCCTTTTGTGTGACAGAAACAATGCGTTTGCTGACTATAGACACATCCCTGCACTGCTCCAGCTATTGAATAGCTGCCTCCTCCAAAACAACCACAGAGCTGTTCAAGGGAGCCGCAAGTGACTGCTTTTCACAATCACTCTCTGCAGAGCAGCAAGCTGACAGAACTGAGAGGAAACAAGGACTATTGTAAAAAAGGAAATGGGTACCTGTATAAGGGTATCCCAGCAAGCTTCCAGAATACCCAGCTCACCTCCTCCCCACTCCCACTCTTACAGCCCAGATGTGCACTGAATACAGTATTCGTGTTCCCACACAGACTCTTGGCTCTGCAACAATGCACAGGTATTACCAGAACAAAATCAGACAATTTCTGTACAAAACAGAAAGTCATCATAAAAGTACACCCCAAAAAACAGTATCTCATTAATCAAGACTGTCCCAAATACCACGTGTCTTCCTGCTCTGATATCAGACAAGTAGAAGGCAAGAGCAGAGCAGGTACAGACCCCTTATTATTACAGGTGTTAAGTGACAATGTCTTCAGACAGCCTGTGGTCAGACACCTCTGAGTCTCAAGCATTTGCCTGCTAGGTGACAGCAAAGGGACTGGACCTCCTGAGGGGAACAGGCACTAATCCTGCACCCTGACCACCTGTAGCTCTCTGTTTTGTTGTGCCAAAGAGGCCAATGTTTCCTACTGCCACACACATGTGTGCATTGTAGCTCACACACTAAAGATTCCAGTTTAATGTCAGATATCCCTTACTCAATAATAAGAACCCAGCACCTCCCTATCCAAGCATCTGCAGTAATCTCTCAAAGGGATCCCAATACAACCAGGTTCCTGAGTCCATGAACTCTGTGCACCCACTGCACAGAAGTCTAATGCTGGGAAAAACAAGGCAGCTCTGCCAAGGAACAGGAGAACTCTTTCCTTACCATGAACACTATATTCTCACTCTACCTATTTTTGGTTACTATTAGCACAATTTGCCTTTCAAATGTCAAGCTAAATTCACAGGACTGGCAGCTCAAAACAAACAAAACAGAACTTTGCCATCTGTGAACTGAACAAGCCTGCTTTGGCATTGCTCAAGTCACCCTGAACTCAACAAGGCCATTGTAACTCACTTTTTCCCAGAGTATAGTTTTATTTTAAAACTATTACTGCAAATGCATAATTCCAACCCTATGTTTTGTTTGAAGATGGAATTTCAACCTTACTAGTTAATTAAAGCCACCACCTGGAGTGAGATGGCTTTCAAACTGATTTCCTTTGTCTCTCTAATTCACATACATTAATATTTTATTTACTACTGAAAAAAAATGTCACACATGTGCCAAAGACAAGGCAGATAAAATTATTGCAATAAAACAAAGAAAATACACTTGTTACTGCCAGGTCTCAGGATGAATGCTGCAATACACAGACACTTTAAAGGCTTACAACTGCAAATTGCTCTATTTTACATACTGTATTCTAGCCTTTACATCAAGACCTCTCCTAATTTCTTCTTATTGTAATGAGAAAGGAAAAGGGTTGGGTTTTTATTACCTGAACATTTATTCAATGGAGAAACAAAGACTACATTATATCTTACAACACAAGCTATTAAAACAATGTGACACTATAAAATGCGCTGCAATATTCATTATGGTATAACAAAACTAAACCCTGAGCAAATAAATGTATCTGCCAAAAGTCACCAATAACTACACAACAAGAGTTTAGAATCTTTAATTATTTAAGAAGGAAAGAAGCTTGTAATAATTAAGTTTTATAGGCTCCTTAACTTGTCATTACTAGGTGCTCACAAAACTTTAAAACAAGAATGCTATCTGAAATACTCTATTTTTAACAACAGATGCAATTGTTCACTTAACTGATTAATTTAAAAAAATAGTCACATATTGTTTTTGAAACCTGCACACACAGAACAGATAACAGTTTATTTACTCCCTGATCCAGACAATGCTCAGGCACTTACAGGCCCTGCATGGCACAGTGACCGATGTGACACTGTCTTTATATAGCTTTGAAAATGGTTTCTGTTATGACAAATCTGTAAATCACCTTGGATTTACATCAGGTATTTCAGAAACTTGAAGATCAAAAAAATGTTTAATTTTATTCATTAAAAGATATTGGTGAGGCAGTAACACTTCTCAAGTTTCCATGAAGTCTATGCATCTTTGCCATGATCTGAGTTCTGATACACATAAATGCCATTCAAAACAGGAGGAGAGAAAAGTTCAATATTGAGCAATTATAATCTACAGAAGTGATGAGAGGAAAGGACGGTTCCATATTTCAGAAGAAATACATTTGTGGGTAAAAAATATATATATTAAAGTTTACTTGATTTTAAATTATGAAAGAAACAAAATAATACTACAAAACTAACAAGAAAACTTTCAATAAACTCCAGACAACTTCTTTTTTTTCCCAAACACAGTCAGTCACTGCCTAACTGAGCTCCTATTAAAATTCTACCATGAACCTCTATGGAAAAAGTGATCAGTCTTGATTATTTCTGAAAAATCGCACTTTCAGCCACTGAAATCAGCACAAGTTACAGAGCAGCAGAATTTTGACTGCAATAACACACTACACTACAAGATACATTAAATAGGTAGATTGAGCATCTTGTATAATCAAGTTACAATACAGTTTATAATTCGAGAATTTTACTTACAACATGGGGCTTCATATTTTCATCATGAAATGTGTGCACTATACAGATGGTTTATTTAATCCATTCCCACCTAAATTAATCAAAGCAATCTGTCCCACAAAAACAAAAAAGTCTTCAAAGTCTTCATACAGAGTTCTACTGGCATTTGACAAATGGTGTGCATTTAGCCAGGAAAAGTTGAAAATCTTCCATAAAAAAGTTACCGCATCTGAAAATAAGTGACATTATTAAAAGGGAAGCAGGATGTGTTATTTAGCATAATATGGAATTTAAACAGTACCACCTCCGATAGACTTTAAAATGCTTTTAGTAGCACCTGGTTGTTTATACATCTTCTGTGGTGAAAAGGTCAATAGAAATTCACCTCGAAGGTCGCAGTTGCTAAGCAACTGTTTTCGGCAGTTCAGCAACACTGATCAAGCATCTTCTGATCAAGCATCACTGCCTGGTTTCAGAATAAACCCATGTCACATCCTACCTGGCCTTCCAAGCGCCCCAAGTGTCTCCTGCTTTTCCCAAGAGCACAGACACCCATGGAAAGGATACGTCCTGGCACCACTGGCCTGCGGTTCACCAGAGCAAAGGACAGCTCCGTCCTCAGGAACACCACGGAGGGCTTGATGAGGTGCTGCCCGAATCTCAGCATCATGAACGTTGATCTTCAGGGTCTGAAAGAGACAATAGTTAAGATAACTAAGGGACTGACTCTGTCTTTCCAAACAACAGGAATAAAACAATCAAATTGCCTAGGCAGCTTCTAACAGAAAGTGCCTCCTGGGCTTATCAAGGCATTGGGTGTCTTGAAATGGTTGTTATATCTTTCCTAAAATGATCACTTCTTTGAAGGAGTGGTGGAAAAGGCTTCTTTCCAAAGCAAAAATTTTACATACAATTTTTTTAAACCCTTCTCTCATCATCTTGGCAGGGCTACAAAATTCTAGAGAGTGTTATTTCTCCCTCCCATTTTCATTTGCCCTGCATTGTAAACATTTGGGTCATATGTTCTTCGAAAAGTACAAATAGGATTTCACATTCTTTCTGCCACAGAGCAAATCAGCGCACACAGGACTTATGAAATAAACCACTTTCTTAATCTCTCCATTAAATACCTCAACTGAAGAAATACTGGCAAACTGATGAAAGTTTATTTAGCCATTTCCACACTTTCTAGCTTGAGCAACTGGGATGTGAAGACGATCAATGCTACATTTTCTCTTATAGAAAGTCAAAGAATTCCACTTTCATTCACTAAAATTTTCTCTCTTCATGATGAGAATGAAAATCCCTCTTAAATAGCTACAGCACAATTCTAAATGTGTCTATTTTAGGTCTTTAAGCCCTAGAGTATTTAAAGTATTTAATTCAGTTCAAAATATCCAAGGTACTGCAGGGTAAAATATGAAGAAATGAAAAATTCCATGTGACAATACTTCAGACACATCGGAAGCATTATACTCACATTACCTAGCTTGAACCAAGTGACTAATCAGGAAATTCAGTTTTATACGTTGCCCAAGATGGGGAAATCTACTGCTACAGTCCTGGAAGATCTTTTGTAACAGTTCTTTTCTTGCAAGCTTACTGTGTTCAGTAAGACCTAAACTTGGTTCTTAATCTAAGAGATTTATTCTAACTTAACATCCCACCTGTACCTGCTCCCATAAAAAATAGTACACGTAACAACCCCCTCTAAGTGCACACACTTTGAAAATGTCTTTGAGAAATACTTTTTCTTCTGAAGGAACTGCTGGCTTTGTAGCAATCTGATTCCACAGAAGAACTCAATTAAATTAAGGGCAGCAGATTCACCTAGTCAGGGTTTACACCAGAAAAACATGGATAAATCTTAGTATAAGATACAGTAACAAATCAGATTACTACATTTCCATGTAATAAACATTTTCTAAGCAGGCACCACGTCTTGTTTTATTTTTGAAAATCACAGATGAAAGAAAATGCTTGAGCAGACCATGGAAGAGTGGAGATTTTAACTATGCCTGTTTCAAAGATTTGAAAAGGTTCTACATTTTTTTCCACATAAAGCCAACAGAAGATTAAGTGTCTGAGATGTGTCCCTTGGCATATATTAAACTTGAAACTTGACAACACACAAAAATCAAGTCTCTTTAGCCACTAGAAGAATTACTTAGCAGAGAAAACACCTGCTACCTTGTGCTGATGCTTGAAAAAAACAACTATTAGGAACTTCAATCAATCTTCCTCATTTCTCTTAAGCAGTACAGCAGCAACACCCCGGGGCGGGGTGGGGGGGTTCATTCTGATTAAGACATGCAAGAATGTTTTTACACAATTCAATAAAGAGACATGGTTCCCTTTGCAATGAAGGAAATGTTTCTGATAAAGAAGAGGAACACATTCCATAGCCAGGACTACCCTCCAGTGATGAAACTGTAAGCTGGTGTCTCCAGAAGCTGGAAAATCAAATGTACCACCTGCCTTGGCATCTGGCAATGCCATGGACAGAAACCAAAGTACTACTGATAATTTCTTGTTCTGTCTTCCAGAACATTGATAAATAAAGATACTGTCCAGAGGCACGGGACAGACTTAAGCACAGAAATAAGGCTTCAAAATCACAGATGCTGAATGTAAAATCTGATGATTTGAAATTTGATTTAAGGAGAGAGAGAACCTGAGATTCGATAATCAGCTGGACAAGTCCTCTGGCTGATTGCTGCCATAAGCAAAAAACAGCAAAGAGGAGCAAAATAAGATTGGTGATATTAGGTTACCTATACTGTGTATTCATCACGCACCTACCACATGCATCTTTACTTACTTCACTACCTGTCTTGTTAAAAAAGGCCTAGAAAAATCAGTAAAGTAAAAGCACTAATCTCGTACCTCTCCATGCAATAGTTTGAAGAATGACATTACAGCGCCAGTGGGTTGATCCAGAATTATTACAATATTATAAAATCTCATACACAGAATTAAAGCATGTATTAAAACCCTTTCTATTTGTTTACTATGCAAAAATGTATCCGCATAATGTATTTCTAACTCTTGATTCAGACTAAATAAACGTGTTTCAAACTAATTTGTCAGTTGTACTGGTTGTGCTGTGTAATATTGCAGACTTCCCAGTGCTACTCTCTCCAATTCTGCAAAGGGATCATGGGAGACTTTTTCTCAAACGATTATTCATGATCTATTCTATATTACTTCAGCTGCCTTCTGCCCTAGTAATCCTCTGTGTTTTTAGGCAAAGTACAATCGTCTGTGCTCAGACCAACACAAATGCTAAAAATGCATTAGGGAAATAAATAATGGGTACAAGTGAAATATCCACGACTGCAGCAACACACTACAGCAAGGCTGGAATACTCCAGAGTGCAGCCAGGCAGGAAACTGCTACTGGCAGAGTGAGTTTTTAGTCATCTGAACTCTACCTGCTTATTGCTTGGATGGTCTGTAAACCAGCAGGAATCAACAGAGCACAGGTGTGTGCACACAGGTCATGAGATGCTAACAGTGTGTGCACAAAGCTTCCCAGTTCCCAGACTGCAATGACCACGCTAAGTCTGTTCCTCCAGGGATTTCCATTTTTCACATGAAGAGGAGGTCAGTGCCAGATAAACTAGAAACTATATGTAATTGGTTAAAGATGTTTCCTCTTTAATGATGGTAGCCTTTCTAATGCCCAGTAATAAGGAGGACAATTACACAGTAATGTTAGAAAATGAAAGAAATCCATTTCTGATTACATTTCAGCCCAGTTTAACAGTTTCTATTCTGACTATTCAGATGAAAAGGGTATTTACTCTTCTTCATATTGCAGATATACATTACATTGCCTATTTCATCTGCCTCATTTTCCTAATTAAATTCCCTTCAAGCTGTGTTACTGCTGTTGTAGGTAGGAATACAGTATTAAAGGCTAACAGCAAGTAGACTAATTTTACAGCCACAACAGACCTCAAATCTGTATACTAGGAAAAGAAAAAAAAAAAAAAAGACACCGGCAATCTACATTACACCCGCAAAAGAAAAGAATGCTAAAATTAAGAAAAATCTTGAGTTACGCTGAAATATTTTCAAGTATTTTTGTAGTTTTGCAAAATTTCAGTAGGCACATGGCATTTCCCCAGTCTATATAAATACTACCACTAAATGTATTTTTGAGAGGAAATCTAAACACATGTCTCAGTTTTCCAGATTTATTCAGTTTTGGGTTAGGGGCTTTGGTTTGTGCTTCAGTTTTTAAAAAGCTTAAGCTGTAGAATCACTTGTGTCAAATACACAGTGAGAACTCTGAACAGAAGACAGTTCTCTTCTGAACGGAAGATAAGTTCACCTAAAAACAGGTCCATAGGACATCAAGATGGGTGTCTGCTCGTTACATGTCATCTCTAGAATCAGAAACCTGGAAAACTGATTACAAGGAGTGATGGCAGCAGGTCTTTAGGGTTCTCTTCCCACCGTCTCAGACCTCCCCATTGGATGCTTAATTAAGATGATGTTGGTACCCCAAAAGGCCTCTTTTTTTTTATTATACAATTAGTCCTTCTTAGAACAAGGTGTTGAGATCAGCACCTGCTGGGAACCAAGCTCAAGGCTTTTGCTGAGAATCCCCTGAGCACTGTTCTAGGAAAGCTGCACATCTGGTTGTAATGGGAGAAGACAAGATAATGCAAAATGGGCTGCTAACTTCAAATGTGTGTATTAAAGGAAACCAATTACAATACCATTATCTCTCTGTGCTAATAGGAAGGACTGTTTTAGAAACAATCCCAGGAGCATTCTTAAATTTTAAAGTTTATTTTACCATATTAACATCACCTGTTCATGAACGTTGACAGTCCTGATTCCAATACTCAATTTCACTGTAAAAACACTGCAAATTTATGTGGCAAAACAGAAACTTCTTACTTTTAAATTTTTTTTAAGGTCTTACAAAAATACTGATTTTTGTTTTCATTCACCAAGATGAGAAAACTTGTGTTACACACCGTAGTTAAGGGAACAAAGTACCTATATCCTCAAATTAATATTTGGCATTGTTCCCTCTCAAAGGTTTGGTTATGAGAAAATTGAATTCTGCACTACATTCAAGAAGTAATGTACAATGAAGACCTGCCCTGCAGGCTACCTTCCCTCTTCTCATGCTTTGGAATTTTTTACTTATTCCCTCCTCTCACTGCCACTTTGTAAGGATGAAATCCACGCAAGTCAGAATATTACTTATTTAACTTAAGCACCTAGCAATGAACATGCTTGTTGCTAGCAGCCAGGATTTGACATTTTCATCAAGGAATACCTAAAAACACTAATAAAAAATTATTTTATTTTAAAATAACTTAGTTTTTCTACTAGCCCTATGTGCTTTATCTGTCAGCACCCTTCGCTCCCACCCTTGCACAAGATTTAACTACGTATTTTGTGTTCATCCAGTTCCAGAAAATGGCCTCTAATTAAAAACCCCTCTCCCCCTCAGTGAGCCAAAACGTCACGTGCTATGCTACTTCTGTTCTGAAAAAGCCAAGAACTACAAAACTAGAAAAGGTGCTCCTGTATCTTTGACAGCCATAGCCTAGATTGCCTCCATGGGGACGGTATTTAATGCTCTACACAAGGTTGAAGGGAAAAGCTTGTGTGGATTATTTTCCATTTTCACCACCCACAGAAGCTATCGAACAGCAAGCCCATTAAATGTGATGCATGTAACCAGTCCTGTGGTGTTGACAAGGACCGATTCCTCCCATCACAGACAGATTATTATGGACTCGAATTCACTACACGTGACTTCCCCTACTTAATCTAGCAGGGAAGAAAACATCAAAATTATTACTGTTTAAATATATAGCCATTTTCTTAGCATGGTCAATCAAGCTAAATTATCTACACTTACAATGAAAATAGACTGTGTCCTGTTGCATAGCACCTAAGCACCTTCACGTGTGTGATGCCACAGTCATCCATCTCCAATCCCAGAGCCTTTGCCTTGCAGCTCCATTCCCTTTCACCTGAGCTGCAGCAGCATTTCCCAGCCCCTCTGGGACAGGATTTTCCATTCTGCTCTCACAGTCTCACCCCTGGAAATCCCAGTGTTGTTGTTATAGTGGGTTTTCCTAGGGCATGACTGTGACCGCCATGAGAACTGCACCTTCCCCTGCCTGGCTGTGGCTTTTGGGCTGCACCAGTGGGCCCAAGGATACTGCACAAAGCTCCCTGAGCGAGCAGCACCACCCCTGAACACAGCACCAGGTATAATTGACAGCATGATGAGCAGTGACCTGAGGGAGCTCTGAGGTCCTGATGAAAACCAGATAGTTCCCAGTTGTACTGGGTCTGACTGGGATGGGCTTTTGTTCACAGGAGCAGTATGGTCCTGTGGTTTGGCTTTGCAACCAAACCAGTGCTGACCAGACACCAATATTTTGGCTACTGCTGAACAAGGCTTTCTCTTTTTCTCCATTCTGCCCATCACCAGCGAGCTGATGTACATCTTCATCTTTGGCTCCTGACAGGAAAGCTGCATTGCCCCCAAACCTGTCTCAACATACTTCGTGCAACCAGTCCAGATGTCCCATCAATGTATCTAAAGCAGAATATGCACAAAATTCAATCACAGCACTGTAGCCTATTTAGAACCCACAGGTCAAATACAATATTAGCATTCTCATTTTTTTGTGTACTAGCATACACACTTTCTTTTCAAAATTATCCCTCTTCCGGCATTATACATCTTGTCTACTGCACCTGGTCAGGTACTGTGTGGATACATGCAAGCAACATGTACATCAGTCTGTCCTCAGTTTCCTCTTTCTCAATTTTCTAGCCCATCATCAAAACATATTTTTAAAAGGCCTCTCCCCTGCTCCCAAAATCCTCACAACCACCCCAAAAAGCAACTCAAACTTCAGACACCCAGAACTTTGTTGACCAAGAACAATGCAGGTCCCTAAAAGCAAGTGAGCAACCCTCACTGTAAAGCAATTGCAACTTTGACAAGTTAATCAACAAATGCAGAATCGAGCTAGACATCAAAGGCGATGTAACATTCATAATACATGGAGAGGGCATAAATATTTTTTATAAATATTTATTTTAAATGTTTATTTTAAAAGATGTAGTTGTCAAATTTACTTCTATAGCAAGCGTTTCGGAATACAAATTAGGCGAACTTGGTTTTTTCTTATAATTCAGGTAAAGAGTGCAAAGATATAAACAATAAATGAAAAGGTTTGTAGAGGCAAAAGAGCTGTACAATACATTAAACTTGTACAAAAATGAGAGTTTAGAAGTGTCATGAAAGTGCTAAACAGGCTCAATATTCTTCAAGTGTCCAGGTGTACACTGTGTGCCTCAGAAGATGATTCATATACCATTTAACCATGCTGAGAAAATCATTCTGGCAGAGGAAGCCCTTGTTTGAAGCCCTCTGTGCTGAGGTAACAGCCCAACTTCAAATATGATGATTTGTTTCCAAACATCACTTTTTTGTTGCTGTTGTTTTGACACCCTAGCTAGACCTGCAACTTTACTTTTTTAAAAAACCTTTTATGACAATGAGCATGAAATAAAATTGCTGTCTTTCATTATCCTGCAGTAGGTTTATGCCCATTTTATGCCAGAATGCACAAACTCAAAACACCACAATATTACAGAATCCCAATCCCGAGACTTGATCTAGAACTTCTCACAATCTTCTCTGCTTGAAACTGTGCCCATTTTTCCTCGTATTAGCAGATGTTATCTAAGATTATACTTCCTTCTATCATCATCCAACAGAAAGGCAGGAATCCAAAGTCTGATAATTAAGAACAATTCAAAATCCATGTACTACATCCATGATTTTAAGGAGGATGTTTTGTAAAATGGGATAAAATCAATAGGTTCACTCCCAACAACTTCTACCAAAAGAAAAAATACGTACAAAACCACATATATACAATAAAATAAATGATGTTCATGGATCCTTCTTTAGTGTTAATCTCCTGGGGGTGGGGGGGGGNAACACACATATTTTCAATTTTTTAACAACTTGCATGCATCACAGCTATTATCCTGATGCATGGAGAACTCAGGGGTTTGATTTTGCCTCTGCAAGTCATTCTGATGAATGAGACCTTTAGTGTTGTAATAACTGCTGTGAGTAATGGAACAACCAATGGCTTTTATTAAGCAGGAACACTGAATAATGTATTACCAACACTAAGATCAAGGCAAAATACATTTTTACTATGGAAAAATATTAATATCAATCATGCCATTTTTTAAAGCAGAGAGGTGAAAGGCAGAAAAGGAAAAAAATTAAGAAAATGTTTTACAGTATGCATTAAACAGCAGAAATTATACAGTGAAAATCCTTTTTCCTAATGTGGCTACCTAGGGCTACATTATATGGTAGAGGAGCAATAAAAAATTGTGACATCTCTTGAGATATATAAGAGTAAGGAAAACTCGGCCCCAGCAAAACGAGGGATGGGGAAGGAAGGTCGCTATAGAGACCAGCACACCGCACATTCAAACACTTGAGCTTAAGCTCATTCCTTTTGAAGCCATAGACTAAGAGAGCTGACATGATGGAACAACTAGGAATCTTCTTTTGCTGTACACTTCAGTGGAAAAAAAAGGTGGCTTTAAAAGTGGGGAGTGAAGAAAAAGCTGTTGTGTTTTAGCTTTTTTTTATTATTATTATTTACATAGCAATACATAAAGTCACTTTATAGGCTTTAGAAATACGGACCCAGACTAAGCTTTCCCCTGAAGTGGCTTCCTATTTCCTCTGAGTGAACACAATTTGGACATCTATAGTGTTGGACAGCAGAGTGGAGCAAAGAGAGCTGCAGAAGACAAGTTGCACGGAGTTAAGTGAAAAGATTCAAGGAGTAAAAAAGTCCATTGGGAGAAGAGAGAAATGGCTCTCCCCAAACTGCTATGGTGGTATAAACCAAAGCACAATCAGAGAGACAGAGAGAGCATAGGGTCCACACAACTCAGGGCCAGCACAAGTCCAGCCAAAAAGAAGTGTGGAATGAGCCAGAGATGTTGGATGAAGAGTTTCCAGATACAGTTCAGAATTTTATAATTTCTTCACTGAGAAAACACCTACATCACTTCCAAAAACCCTCCTGAATCAGTAAGCACTTCTAAAGATTTATTTCCTGTATTTTGGTTTTTTGTCCTTTTGCCCAGAAATTTCATACTGAATGCAAATTTATTATTATTAGACCATGGCTATTTAGTAATACTATGAATTTGAATTTATTATATTTAGAGCAATTCCTGCAATACCTGAGTATCTCCACAAGCATTTCAGCTTGCTGAATTAATAAATGTAACACAAACATTCAGAGGAAAATGCAGACACCATACTCAGTCTAACAATTCCTCGGGCATATAGATGAAAATAGACATTTAATGAAATTTATTGTCAGATTTACATTTACATATAGCTAATAATACTGGATAGTGGGTTCTTTACATTTATATATAGTGCATTTATGTTTATTTCTAGATGTTGAAATCTTTAAGACAAATCCCATTACTCTCATTTTATCATTTTATATATGTGCTTGCTCTCCAAAATAAAACCACTTAAACCAGGTTGTTCCACGAACACCAGAATTAATGAAGCCTCATTTCAAAGGATTTATGCCCACATCTTTCCCCCACCTCCTTTTGTCCCCCACAGAATGAGAGACCTCTGCCATGGCCCTGAGCATATCCCAGGCAGGTGATTCCAGCAGTGCTGTGGTTCACAGGGTTATCCGTGTGGAGAGCTGCCAGCCCATGGGTGCACACTGGCTGCTGCCAAGTACCTGGGGAGCAGCTGGGAGGAAAAAGATGCCCCCACCATGCAAAGCAGGTCAAGGCCACTTACCAAAAAATGGACTGATACAACTGTAGAGTCTAATTGCAGAACTATCACGGTACATATACATATCTAATTAGACATTTTTAAAAAGTAAAAGTGCTGCTCTAATGCTGAAATTTGATAGATTTTTTTGAAAAAGTTTATACAACTGTCACTGGAAAAATGCAACCTGGTGTGACTTGTTCTTACTATTTCTCGTTAATTTAAACTGGTCGAATTGTGAACTGCATGCAAAGAACACTTTTCCAGGTTTAACTTTCCCTCTCCGCACATTTTTTCCCTCTGATTTTCCTCAAAGGCTCCCTCTGTACTTGACCATATGTTTGAAAAATGGCAAATACCATTACTGCTTTCTTGTCACTTCCCTATCTTTCTCAAAGACACCTATAGCAGAAATCAGAGCTTTCTGCATTTTTGTACAGAGCACTATGAGGTCCTTGCTCAACAAGGTAATGTTGAACGATAGCTGGGTTGCAAATCAACTGAAAGAATAAGCAAATTTTGAAAAGGAAACAAACACTCACTGTCAAACCAGCATTAAAGCATGACAGGAACCTACTTATAGATTTTTGGTTAGATTAATTCTGAACACTATGACTTAACTAAATTTAGGCAAATACAGGCAGTCTTATGTGATTTTTTTCGTGAGAAGTTTCATATTTGGTAGCAGAAAATACAATTCTATTAAAATACAGCTTTTTACGGAACATGACTCCCTTTCATAAGATATTTTCAGCTGAGAGAAAGTGGCTTGCAGTTCCTGTTATCTAATACATACAGGCGCTAGATTTAGCCCAGTACGAAACTAAGCCTGAGAAGTTTGGGGTTACGTTTTCCCTTCAACTTGCTCTTTAGGAATCTCTTCCCACTGTAGACAAGTGCTCTTAGCAAATTAACTACTAAAATCTATCAAACAGTTTTTTGGCTTCACTATGTTACTTTCAGAATCAAGCCTTAAGACAACTCCAGCATCTCCTTTGATTGATTTGCACAAGTAAGAGAAGTCAAAGATGATCTTGTCAATATTCTTAAAGTCAAATTTCAAAATTACTGATGTGATAAAGCATTTTCTCCACTGTAATACTAGCAGCAGAAATACAGAGAACTCAAAACCAAAGGGGAAGATATTGTGATAAAGAGCCTAAACCTGCATTTTCAATATGATGGCCTGCATCTTCCTTGGTAAAAGATTAGGGACTGCTTAGAAAAATTACATAAACAGAGGAAAAATTTTAAGTGCTTGCTATTGTTACAAGTGTATTATTTTAATTTTCTTAGGCATGTGCTAATTACACATTTAACTGTATCTGCACATCATTCTCCGGGTGGCTTTTTACTTCATTATTGCCAAATACCCTGAAAAAATATGCATTTTCATCTATCTGTAACTGCTGTAACATTCTTCATGTTTTTTCCTTTTAGAAAACAATCCATATGATTATTTTTTAACCTAGACTCACCATACAGAACTGCATGAGTCACATAATAAAGCATAAACTAAGAAAATAATTCTGTATGTTTTTGCTGTATTTCTGGCTCTCTATGCTGCATCACTTCAGGCATCAACAAAAAATGTTAGTGTTCCTGCTTTTAACTTTTAAAGATTAAAAAACATTTATGGTCACATGGTGGATTGGAATAACAGAGAGTAATATGTTCTCATTTTTCTGTAAACTTGCTAACATTTTAAACAAGAATTGGGTGCCAGACGACAGTTCTGCAACTATTTGGGGAACAAATTTCTGTATGATCTACTGAAAGGTCTTTGGAGCGCCTTGCCTGCCTGGTTTTCTAATAAGATACTCATAAGTAATTAGAAATCTATAGACATGATTAAATCTTAATCTGCAATCTGCAGGATGAATGTTTAGGCCGAGGTACAGCAAACTGGCAGAGAGTTCAACCAGGGACCCCTCTGTAGCTTCAAGAATTTGGCTGGCATTTGTCAAAGCTGAAGCTCTGATTTAGTTGTGAATTCCTCTGACTCCTCTGGACAGATAACTCATAAATTTGGCTGCCTGCTCAGTGCCACAGCCCTGCACCCATAGCCCTGACTGCCCCAGTACTAGCAAATTATACAGAAGGTGGGCATAAATGGTTTATTTCCAATGAAAACTTCGGACTACCATTGCACTTCTTAAATAATGGATGTAATTTATTATTTAAAAGGTCATTTTCTCAATACATATGTACTACCCAAGGTACCCAGTAGGAAATCATACTTAGTCAAGCAAAGTTCTCACTAACTTTCATTTTTCCTCAACAGCAAGCAGTTGTTCTGTTAGTAATGCCACAGCAATACCATAAAGCTCTGGGAATAGCTGGCTCTCAGCACTCTGGAAATGGTTACAACTGTAAACAAAAGAGACTTTGAAACTACTGAAAAATTCATTTTCTTGTGTTGTTATAAGAGACAGTTTGGCTTCCCTGAGTGCACTTCATAGCCAGGAGAAAACCGTCCAGCTTCATACACACAGGGTAGCCTCCCAGTTCCACAAAAGATATGAACTTGGCACAATATGAGGAATGTAGTCTAGTAAAGAAGTTAAACATCGGTTAACATTAAAAAGGTGTTTAAAGAAAGGGGTTCTCTAACTATCTACATAGATCCAATGTACCAGCCACTGTCCTGGTACCTTTCTTGATGAATGCAAGAAACATTTCACTTCTCTAATCATTGTCAGCTAAAGATTTCAAAGAGCTTTGGGAAAATATGTGGAAATATGTATCTAACAGGTAAGAAAACAAAGCAAAGATAGACTTTGAGGAGCACAAATTACTACAAAATGACACAGTAAAATCTTTTTCCCTTGGTCAAATTACTCCAACCAAAATTCTCAAAAATAAATTGAAAGACTCACAAATCACTATGTTTAGCCTTGGTGCAAATCCACGCTACTACTTTTAAAGGACTGCGAGGAACTAAGGGCTTACCTTGAATTCTCTATGCTACTCTATAAGCAATCAGCAGGCCTAAAACAAAAACTAGCATAAAATAAACTTCCGGTGGAGAAAATGAAAGGAAAATCATGTAAATGTACTAAGTATACAAAATGTGGACACAACACATAAAAATCACCAATTAAAGTTCTCCTGAATAGAGAAAGAATATTTTGCTAGACTTGCTCACAAATCTTCTGGTATTCAGAATGTCTTCGCAGAGGAAAGAAATCTGAATATACTATGAAAATAAATGAAAGTGCACTTGGAAAGATCCTGTTCATATTCATCACAGAGAAGACAGTACCATCTTTGAGGCAACACAGTTTCTCAATTAATACTCATTCCCCAAATTAACTGGATCAACAATTCCAATATTCCCAATTAATCTTTCTCCATTGCAAAAATCAAATGACCAAATTGACAAGGATGAGAATTCAGATGGCTTGTGTAATGCCAATTTATGTGCAAGCATTAAGGAACAGTCTTTAGTAGTAAAGTCATATTAGAGTTTTCAGCAAGCCCCAGTGCCTCATTTCTGTAGGTGATTCACTGAAGTTCTGCCTATTTCAGAGAAAGCTCCAAGTTCCTGTGTGATACTGCCCAAGGTACCAAATACAAAGTTTTCCTTGGCAATCAATAGTGTCATGTAAATGTTCAGTTTGCAGCCTTGAGCTGCTGGGGAAGTTATCCAACCACAAGAAAAACACACCTGATGCTGAAGTAGCAAGGGGTGTTTTCCGAACAGAGAACATCCTGTATGATCCGAAGGGCGCTAAAATCCAATCTCATGCCTTAAAATGTACATCCAAATTTGGTGAATTTTCCTGACCTTAATCTCTGTCAGCTCCCCATCTGTAAAACAGAGATAATACCACATCCTCACTGGGCCTTTGTGAAGATAAATTTAATTTAAAACCTATGTAAAAAATGTGTAGCACTTGGATATAGTAGTGATGAGCAGCACAGAAAAGCCTGTGAGGAAATTAATAATTCTGACATCTGAGCAGAGGGTCTGAACAACATGCTGTAAATAAGGCTTAGGGCCACATATCAAACACTGACGATAAAACAACATCTCAAATAGCTGCTCATTAATTGAGGACTGTCCATCTCGTGCACTGGGTAAGGAAGAAGTTTTCTGGAAAAGTATTATGTGTTCTCACATAATTCTGATTACTTCATCAGAATGCATATGCATATGCATAAGAGAAGTTGAATTTCTGTTGCAATGCCAGTCATAACACTCTCTTCTCACAACCACTTGCTTTTGCATTCTTAATAATGTTCTTTTCATGAAGCTGGTACATGCAACGTTTATTTTAAAAAAGAATAAATTATGATCCCATTGTGAATCTCTGATTTCCATGAACAAGTGGTAATGAAGAAATCTTGCTTTAAAAAATTCCATTAGTAAAATAAAATTCCAAGCTTGCCTAGGCTTGGTAAATTCAGCAGGGCTTCCACTGAATTTCCTCTTCAGTTGCTTGGAATGGTCCAAGTGTTACTTCTGTTCACACTTACTATGTATTGCCATAAGAAACTTGGGAAGGGAAAACATATCAGGGCACTGTCCTTTCAATTTTAATCCAAGGCATTAAATTTTAATTCTCAACAATAACAGCAGCTGACATGTTCCCACTGCTAGCTCCTGTGGAAGTAAATCAGGCAGAAATTATGCTAGAAGTGCACTTGGGAATCACAGAGAAATAGCATCTCCCCAACATGCTCTCCAGTGCCTTCTTCCTCGTCCAAAAAAATCCCCTCTGCACTTGTAGAAGTAGGTGATGGTGCTTTTCTGGCAACAATCTCCTGCTCCAGACTGCACCAACACACTCAAGGATACCATTGTGACTGCCCTGCGAGAGCACAACCCTCCCAGAAAGAGCCCTACACAAACAGCCCTGTCACCTGAACAAGCCAGGAGACTCCAGAAACATGGACAGTTTCCCGTTCTGACTTCATTCTGCTGACATCTAAGTTGCTCCCTAAAAGCCAGAAGAGTTACACCCAGAAATAGAAGATCAGACCCAGATCCTGCAAATTTCAGCTCAAAAAGTTTTCTAGAACTCAAGTACTAAAACAGCATAATGTATTCAAATTAAAATTGATTTTGTTAATACAAAATAATATGAAAAAATAGATTTCCCAGAGACCACTTGCAGAAAGGCTTAAGAAAATAATGCTCCCATTTAATTAATATCATCTATGTAATATCATCTATTAATATCACTTATGTATGATTAGTGCTCTTAAACATCTCCAAGAGAAGTAAAACCTGTTATATTCCAGCTAAAATATCTGTCTTCAGAGAGTAATTAGCAGACATTTTTTTGTTCAAATCAACACCAAATTTATTATACTTTGTGAACAAATCTTTTACAACATAACAAATATATAGGAACATGAAGCCAGAAGGTTTTCTACCTAGCATATGCCATCTTCTCAAAAAGGCAACAGAAAGCCAAGATCTTTTAAATATTTAATTAAGACTCAAATCAAATTTACATAGTGATATGCCACATTCTCAGCTAGTGATGAAGACAAACATCTCTGTGTGTTATCAGTACTTGCAAGGGTAGTGATTTATTTCACTTTGCATACAGAAGGTCTCCAGAGATTTTCAAACTGTTGTGCATCATTTCAGATGTTTCTTTTAGCTTTTTATTTAACTAGTTCATTGTTGATATAAGTTGGGACATTACAGTTTCAACAGCAAAATATTTGGTACTTGATCCAAGTTGGAGATATGCCCTAAAATAATCGTATTTGTCTTTAGCAAATACTACATTTGAGTTTTGAACAAAACTGCTGATTAAGGCTGATGAAAATTACTCCAGCTTGAAATGAACTGACAGATGTGATACCTAGCAAGGGATTTCCCTGGAAATTTTCTAATTTTCTTTCACTAATTTAGAAAAGGTTTATTTAAAATCTGCTAGAATGTACTGAAGTACAGTCACATAATATCCAGTCATACGAAGCAAAGGGAAAATGCAGCTGAGAAACCTAAGCTCTGGCTTCTTGAAATGGTAAAAAGTTATCCAGAAACCAGAAATCTTTTAAATGATCTAACATTTCCTAGCAAAAGGAAAAGAAAAAAAACCAACAACCTATAATTTAATCAGAGAATAATGGACATAATAATGGAATAATAAAATGGACACACATTTCTTACTTCATGAGCTTTTGGAAAAAAGGAATGGGAAAAATAATTCCAAAGAAAGTTTTCTCACTTTTTCTCTCTACTGAAGAAATACTTAATTGCCAAGAAACCAAATTTCAGTGAACAGCAACAAATACACAAGAACACAAACACTGCTACAAAAGCACTATGGAAATCTTCATGTATTTGAAGGTTATGACTTGTAGAAACTTTAAAATTTCACATACAGATGTTATTGCCTGCCAGTAAATTTGCCTTTTCCAATGACAAAGTGGTATGAAATTAAAAACTGTCATCATCAATCATAAAAAAAAAAAATTAAAAGACAACATGGCCAAAATAAAGAAATAAACAAAATCCCCTTACCTTCAAACTTGACTTAGCTAATTATTTTCTCTTTCTGACAGCAATGTAACCAGCTAAACTGTGTATCTTACTTTTCCCCCAGCATTAGAAGATCAGATATTTGAAGGTGAAGAGAGAAGGAGTAGCTAATTCTATTAGAACTCCTATGCAGTCTAGAAATGTTGGCGGGAAGGGAGATCCACAATTGCCAACTCCAACAGTGGGACAATGGTGTGACTGTGGAAAATACTTGATCATTTCAACCATGGCTTTGGCCAGCTGAATCTCTAGGGATGAACATTCCACAACCAATCCCAGATATAATATTCTTCAAAACTGAGGGGTAAAAAAGTAGATTATGAATGAATACTGAAGAAATAAATCTTTAGGTTTCCACCAAAAACATCACAAGCCTTACGGGGCAGCAGGTTCTTACGTTAGATATGTATTACCACTTCAACTAGTTAGATGGAAAGAGAAATTAAACTGTTACACAGCAAAATGTTCCAGCTCCACATGCAGCACATATATTCCAAGCTGTGACTCACCTCTGTGTTAACCTTAAAGAATGACATTTTGGGCCTTGCTCTTTTAAGGTGTAGGACTAATACTCTGTAATTCATTGTTTAACTGAAGAATGTATACAGGTTTCCACACCAATGGCTAATCCATATTCCTACAGCTGAATATTTTACTCAAAATTATTACTTTTACAAAGGACTTTGATTTCCATCTCTTCTGAATGTACAGCACAGGATACTGCAGCTCTACATTTGCTCAGGTGCAGCCTCTCAGTTTGTGCCTGTGCCCTGGACATTTGCCCTTTTAAAGCAGGCAAGGGGGCTTTGGGGGCTCCCTGCATTCCTGATAACAGCTACTCAGTGGAATTAGCAAATTGGGATGAGGAATCTCAGATGAAGAAGTCACATGATCTCACAGGAAGTTCCTGAAGCAATTGCATCCCTTGAGATGTGATTTCAAACTCAAAGCAGTGTGGGGAGCAGCCACATTACCCCTGGCGAACACCTGTAGCTCTCTGCATGGGGTAAACAGTGGAATGACATTGTTTTGCAGGAGATTCATCTTCTGGTAGGAGGGACCCTGCTTGTGCCTATCTTGTGCCTACTCAGGTGGATAGTGACTGTTTACTGGGCAGGGTAATTTTTTAATCCTGCAATTTCTACATGTCCATAGAGAACGGCTCACTAAATTTGAAACAAAACAAGGTTTTTATACAGAGAAGAAATATGTATGATGAATTATTTGGAGCATCATATTCCATGGGAGAATTCTGAAGACAAATCTGAGCATATTATTAGTATGTCATTTATTTTATGCACATTTGGTGCACACATACATATATGCCTACACCCACTCAACAACAAAGGAAAACAAGGCAGTTCCATTGCACAGTTTGTCATTATTTCTGTGTGGGAGAGGAACCTCAGTAAGCTCATTTCTCCAGGTATTTGCAATTCCCTTTATTTTTCCCATACACTGGTATTTCCTATCCCTACTGAACAAACAGAGTCAAACATTATTGGCGACAGAGGAAACAAGCCATGGCACCAGGAGGCAGCTTTTACTTTCTCAAATTCAGAAGGTAGAATTTACCCACCCCAGTGCAGGGTATCCAGGAAGAGACAGAAGAGAGCAGGATGACAGAGGGATCTGGACGAAGCAATCCTTTATTCCACAAATAGATCTTGCTAATACAATAGCATATGAATGATCAGCTCTTCCCCAGAGGCCACCCTGTCCCCCAACAAACCAAGGTATGGAATCTGACATGACAAATACTGATTTCCCCAGAGGAATTTATTTTCCAAACAAAAGTGACGTATTATCTCAAATCAGCAATCAAACTGCAGCAGCAGTTTGCATTTAAAGACATTTAAAACTATTACACTGCAGTGCATATAATATGTAAACACTCTGGACAGCCTAAGTGCTATATGTATTTACTTACAGTCCTTGAATGTACTAGATGTAAGTGTTGCCATATTTAATTATTTCTGAATCAACACAGTTTTAAATTAATTTCTTGTTTTATTTTGGTTGCATTTACTAAAGGCACAATCCAAAGCCTTTTCACAGGAAGGAAAAATTCCCATAACACTAGAATTGACTTAAAATATCTTCTCAGAAATGGTACTTATCACACCAATATTGTAGATCCTGTCTTCTCTGTGGTTGTTTAGTGCCCCTTCACTTACAGAAAGTCAATGTAGGTAAATTTTCCATAATTTCTTTTACTATTTCAAAGAATTTATAGTCTATTTGCCTATTTCATCAGTCAGTGGTATGGATCTCCCAGACATGAGACTCATATTTGACCCATATTTAACTGACTTTAATAACATCAAGTTACCCAAACTTGAAGAGGAATAAAAAGTGGATTATAAATGGGTATGCCTAATCCACTCAAGAACACTCAAGATTCATCCTATTGTTTCATATCAAAACAACAATATGAAATAATACGGAAACTGGAGAATTTCTTTCTTAAATGCTGTATATTGAGCACTCTGACATTTCTCTGATGAATAAAGTACATCTACTACTAATCCCCCTCTAATTTATTCCATTAACTCATTGTCCATTTGCACAATTTATTTGAACCACCTACTCAGGGCAAAGAGTGATTTCTGCAATCAAAGGTAACCCTAAGATGATACAAGTTAATTTTCTGGGTCCTCTGATTAACTTCCAGCAGTTCATATACTTTTTCACTGTTACAGTGAGCACATTTTCTGTTGCTTTATAGAAAAAAAGTGTTCATATACAAGAGCAAAACCAAACCAAAGCAAAGATTTTGCTATTATAAGTATCAGTCGGGGAAAAAAAATTTCAAAAAATGCTCTAAACCCAAAAACTTGCTATCCTCAAATGTCCTTTTGTATCAAGATGATTCAGGAACTGTTTCTTTTCAGGCAAATATTCAAGTGAGAAGGAAGAATAATAAAATGATTGTGTTTACCAGGCTTAAACTCACAATCTGTGGATGGTATTGCTTCAGTATTCAATCCATCAACTTCTACCTCAAAATCTCTATTCCAGATGAGAGCACTTGAACAGTTTATCTAACCGACGTCTTCTCACAAATAAATTTCTAGACTTCCAGATTGACCTACCAGTTCTAGACAAAAAAAAAGAAAGGAATGTGATGGCACAGTTCTTGGAAGAACACTTAGAATACATCACCATCTTGCCTTTGCTTCCCCGTTCTTCATATCTGTAAGTAAAGATCAAGGTGTACAAAATAAAACTCCCACGGTACAAGAGAACAAACAAAGTGAAGTGACAGTAAACTATGCAAACCTTCAGTGAACTTTGCAGCTGTGGAAATCTGAATAAAAAAACCTTGTGAATTGTTCATTATAGAAGTCATCTGAGAAAAAGTAATTTGGGTTGTATAAAATTGGGCAATGTTTTAAGAACAAGTTCCAAGCTCATGGATAGTCATAACTCAAACAGAAATTAGGTCATATTGATTTAAAAAAAAAACAACCAAAACAACTAACATGATTTAGATGAAAGGCACATAATGAATGAAAGAATGTAAAGCCATTCCCAGCGATGCATATGAGTCAGGACTAAGCAATTGCATAACTGATCAAGGAAAAAAGAAAAACATAAAAAAATGGAGAGCAGAGGACACTAAGAGAGATTTCATTAAGAACACAGAATTTATAACTGTGCTGTACATCTGCATGGTTTGTGGCAGAGGTATTAATAGAAATAATAATACAGAAAAAAGACAAAAGTATTCACTAAGTATTAGTCTTCAGGAAAAAGCGAGATGATACTGTTGCAGCATGAGTGCTTTCTACAACAATTATTAGGGGGAGAAAATTAATTAACAGTTGCTGAAATGAAATAGATCTGGGTAATTTGTATCTCAAAATTTTGAGACAGCTAGCCAAGCAGCAACAAGAGTGTCAAAAAGAGATTACATTGCTAAGCTTTAAAAAAACAAACAAGCAAAACCAATATCCATAAACTGGGCAAGTCAGGCAAAATACTGGAATGGGTGATGTATGACCTCACTAATAAGCAAGTAAAATAAGGTAGAATTAATGCCTTTTGAAATGGATTTATGGGAAACTAGCTACCTGGAATTCACAATTTTTTTTCTTCAAGTGCATTTGAAAGCTTGACTGATAAAAAAGGGTACCTCTTCAAAATGATACACATTTTCAAAAAACAACAGCACAAGACATTTTCATTAAGAACCAGAACAATTCAACACTACATACACAAACTACATTTTTTTAAAATTACTAATAGACACTAATAAATAACTGTAAATTAGAATAATCTGGGTTTAGATGAACACTGCAGAATCTGGCATTTAATGCTACACTAACATCATTACTGGTATTTAAAAGGAAATTCAAATCCTTGCAGATAAGACTTTTGCATAATAGACTGGAGAATGCTCTGACAGAGTAGGACACAAATGCTCAGCAAGAAAATCACTTTACTGGGAAAGCTGAGCAAAGAGAAGCAGAGGCTGTGCTAAACATCAAGCTCATCAAAAGTCTGCTGCCGTATTTGCATATCAAGAACATACACTGAGAATCAGGTATTTAGAAGAGTTCTGGAGTCACTGAGACCAGAGACTTTGCAGCAAAGGTTCAGCCTCATCACTGGACGTGCACACAAGTGGGGAAGTCCCAAGCACACAAACGGATGTTAAATTACTTTCTGCACTTGGCACCAGTGCAGCCAGAGCTGGAATAAGGCTTTACGCAACGACTTAGAATTTTTTTTTAATCAGGCAGATATATTGGAGAATATTCAAGCAAGACAAACACAACAAATCAATTAGAAAATGCACTTTGCCAAAGGGCACAGAACTCCATCTATCTCTCTTATTGAAGGGAAGCTTGAGGAGTGTCTTGAGTGCAAAAGTAGCTACAAGCCACACAGTGCTTAACAATTTAGAAACAAAAAGGTATAAAAGCTTCTATTGACGGAAAATGACAACTATTAAAAGAGATGAGTGCAGAAATAAAGTGCATGTTTTGTTTGGTGCATTTCACATAAGTACAACTTATTATTTGAATAAATTACTCAGGTCAGGAGCTTTCATCAAGAATAATTTTTAACAAATAAAGATACAGTGAGCTGAAAGATCTAATTCAAACAGCAATTTATTTGGGAAACTCATATGGCTTTGTCCAGTGAGAGCGGAAGGCACTCTAAGGTGACTACACTAGTGCCGGCCTCTCAGAATTAGTTTCTTTAAGGAACCTTACTGGTGCACATTGCAGGCTCACAAATACTGTGGTACTTTTTGTGTCATGATAATGACCACTGAGCAGACAGGTGTGGTAGAAGACTGAGTAAATGAGGTAATTTGTAATTAAAATTAAACGCAAGTTTAATTTCTATTACATCTTTGATTGTGTTATGAATTCGGGTCCAGTACTTACATAATAACTCACATTAATCAACATCATCTTTGCACCTTTTTAAAAACTTGGTATGCAGCCTCTTTTCTAAGTGCCAAAAAAGTATGCCACCACAAGCAGAAAAACAGTTATTTTTATTTACTTTCAAAATATAGCTTAAAGAGTTTAGGATGACTGTTGGAAGGCTGGTTGTCACTAATCACACATATGTTTCTACTTGCAATCAGGTAGAAAACTAAAGTTTAAAATTACAGTGTAAACAATACTTAAAACTAAGCACAATATTTTCATTTGCAAATACATAAACAAACATTTGGCTTTTTTCTCTCTGCAGTCCCTTATTCCAAGATTTTTTAGCTTGATCTGGGCAAAGATAAATCAAGAGGAAACAAACAAGATAGATGGTTAAATGTCTGTATGGTCTGGAATTCTATCAACTTCCAGCTACCAGATTACCACAAGGTACAACTCATAACCAGTACCAGAAAAATTATGTAACCCTTGGAGAGTTCTATGAACCAGCACATGGAAGAATGGCCTTTTGCATCCAGTGGTCTTTTTCAAGATGAGATTCCTGCAGAAATTCATACAACATAGCTCTAAATTTTCAGAGCAATTCAGCTGCCAGTGCCGCTACCATATTTCTGTCTGTCTAATTTATTCAGAAATACACTTATGTACAGGTTTTCTTTCTCTTTTAAAAGGGGATGGGGGAGGATATTCCAGACAACATTCAAAAGGGTGTTGAAATTTCTGATGAATTTTGATGCCATCTAAAATACAAGCACTACTCTAAACAGAAAACCTTTGGAAATTTTAGAGAAGGACAACTCAGAACAAACAGTGAAATGCAGTATTTTTGGGATCCTTGATGTAAATCAAAGCTGTATGATTGGGGGGATGGGGCAGGGAAGGGGAGGAGAGAGGCAGGAGGAAAAACAATAAAAGTGTATTTCCTCCAAGTTCTGAAATACATATCCACATCCGACAGGGCTGGTGCAAGGCCTATCAAAACTCTACTAAAGGTCTCCAGGAATCTCAAGAGAAAGCTCCTCTGGAGCTGGAACTTACTACAAAGTTATGCTGGCACATTCTAACCACATCCTGCCTCTGGTTAGGATGAAAGGTAGATGCAATTCTTACAGACCAGTGTAAGCCAATGCATTCCAACGTAAGTCTAACAACTATAAAAGGAAAATCAAGTTTCACTTAAGAAAATTAGCCTGCATACCAAGTCCAGTTAATTTCATCTGAGAGGAACTCTTCCAACAAGAAAGACAGATTTAAACAGAGGCTATTTCCTCCAAATAGCCCAACCCTTTTTGACAAACTGTAAAACACAATTTAACAGTTCCTTATGTGGGAGTAATTTCTCTGATTCCAGCCATTTTTGGGATAAAGTACAGCAGTTACACCACCAATCCAGAACACTGCCAGTATCTTCAGCTAGCAGGGATTAGCAGTAACATATAAGCTTCTGGGCTTCAAACCCCTTCAAGGGGAACCAGAAGTACCACTACTAAATCTCTGGCAAGAAACCATCCCTTAGCAGACTACAGATTTTCTTATTACCTACGCGTCTCTATTTTCACCTACCCACTGCTTCCAGCCTTAGGGTTTTTAGGGAAAAGTAAACATTTCTCTGGTGCAGGGAGCCATCTCCATCAGAATGCTGTGTGGATCATTCTTTCTTTATGTTCCTTTCATTGGGATGTGGAGACAAAGAAGTAATTTCTCAGCAGTATAGCAAAACTAAGATCCTAAAATCAGGAACGTTAGGCAGCAGCTCCAGCATGAAGAAAGAAAAAGAATTTGCCATGTAATTTCAAAAGCTGAAGAGATGGATTCATAAACAGAGGCCCAAGAGTGCCAAATACCACTTCAGTGAAAATAAGAGGGAGGCAGGTCTCAGAGCCAGAAAAAAGCTTTGCCCACTTTTAGTAGGTGAAATAGCAAAGACTCCTAACACAAACACACACACACACAAAACCCACGCTCCTTCAGAATTTACAACTGTATTTTATTAACCTCCCACTCTAATGATTCCAGAGTTAGGATAAGGACGGACCGTATTTACTGTGTCTCACTTTGCCTGAAGAGAATCATCGTAATGGTTACAGTGTTGTACAAATACCTCTGCTCGGGGCACCTCTTCCTTTGTTTAAAAACAGAAACCTTCTTAAAACGCAGCACACTTTTTACTACAGGAAAGAACATAAAAATAACTGTCTTAGCAGGAGGCCCTGTAGTCTTTAGGGATTGAAAAGCAAAGAAAAGAACAACTCAGAAACTTCAGAGTCAGTATTGTGGCCTCTCGGAAAGAGGTTTAAAAGATCAAGAGCAAAGAGATTAGCAGCCCTTTAGGCAAGGCTGGAACCTTGTTCCTGTCTATGGAAAGGCAAGAACAAAAACCAGCAAGGCTAAAGAGTGAGCTCTGTTTAATTTATATTTCCCTATTACTAAAAATTAGAAAGGTACAACATTCTTTAAGGGAAAGGATAAAATTCTAATTATTCAAATTTTAAAATTTAAATATATTGGACCTAAGCCTTGGATCTAAAACTGCAGTTTAGGATTTTTCAGTGAAAAATAGGGGAAATCATTGTTCTTAAAATTCATCCCAATATGAGGGGAACACAGGCCAACTACAGCACTACTGAAAATACATGGCTCTTTAATTTTTAATGCAATTGTGCGGGTAGGGGGTTGATGTGGACGGAGATGCATATGCTTCTTGGTTTTCATACATCTGATCTACTCACGGGTCATAGCAAATTCTCTGGAGACTGGCAACAGCTGATACCTAAAGACTTGGACCTAGTGGTTTTCACACAGTTAACAGCTCAGTGATGCTAAAACACAACCACTGTGCAAAGCATTTCTTTGCATCTAAAGGGTAAAGGAGGTTTGCTTCCACTGTGTAGAGGAGATTGATACAAGATTGTTTCTGGTTTACTTTCCCCCTAAAATTATGAAATAACGTGATAATGAATGCTGAGCAAGAAGGTACTAACACACGTGTGACACAAAGAGAAAACCTTAGGGGAATTCAATAAGCCCAGAGAAGGAGGAAATTCACCCTGACACAAATTAGTTAAGAGTAAAGAGATAAACTGTGCTGGGGGGGCTATGCACACGATTTATTCTTTAATACCTTCTGCTGCAGTATTTTTGGGGCACATCAAAGAACAACACAAGATGATGTTGACAATCCTTCTCACATATAAAAATTTCATTAGAGAGTGTTCAAGGCATCTTTCTGTATGAGAAATAGGAATTCATAGGAGTTGACTTTTTTCTGTCCTGGGGACCTCTTCCTCATGGTGACTGTATTGGGTTTGTGTGGCCAGGTTTTGGTAGCAGTCAGGGCTACAGGGGTGGCTTCTGTGAGAAGCTGCCAGAAGCTTCCCCCACGTCCAGTGGAGCCAATGCCAATGGCTCCAGGATGGACCCACCACTGGCCAAGTTTGAGCCCATGAGCAACAGGGGTGGGGCCTCTGGGAAAACAGATTTCAGGAGGAGGTGGTGGGGGGGAAATGTAACACTGAATACTCTTGCCAGAATTTGTTCTGAAGGCTGCAGATGCAAAATAGGATGAAAATCTGATAAATGGGAAAAGAAGGAAGAAAAAAGAAAAAAAGGTCAGCACACCACTTTTTAGTGTCAACCTGCAACTGTTTTACATTCTAATTTGTTTTAAAATGGTTCTTGTAAACATTAACCTATTTCCTTCTGCAAAGTTTTCAGCACTAACTTTTACAGAGATGCCTTTACTCAATGTCTTCTCTTATAAAACCACAGTGAAACAAGTTTTGTTTTTCAACGGTGAGAAGTGCAGAGTTCCTTTCCCTCCTGTAGTTACAGCAGCTGGATAGCCTGAGTTGGCTGAGGTGCACCCTTGTAATTTCCATCTCAATTCAGTGCAATAATCTTGCTTGTTTCCAGAGCTAAACTGCTGCACTCTGTCCTGTCTTAATTATGCGGCTGCCAAAGTCTGCCTCAGGAACGACTGCACCTTGGAAACCCAGCAGAACTACAGATGCACTTAGTACACAACATAGACTTCGGAGTCTTCAGAAAGGATGGCACTGCATTTCTGGGCCTCATGCAAAATCAAGCACTCTCAGTTATTTTTAATACACACGGATGAAATTGCAAGATGAGAATATGTAATAAAACCAAGAGATGAAATTATCCTCTCAGTCCTTTCACAAGCAAAATGAATTAGAGCGGTACTTGATCTACAGAAGTAAATTTACTTAGAATTTGACCCAAAATTTACATGGAAGATAACCAGTACAGTAGAGCTAGCCAGGAAAAGCTGCCAACAGTGCATCCATCAAGAGTTTTAAAGAGGCCATTACCTACTGCTGATTTCCTTTTCAACCTAGAAGAAGAAACTGCTTACCAGATGCTGAAACCTTCAGCAGAAGAGAATCTATCATTCTCTTCTCATTACTGCATTGCACACGAAAAGTAGCTTCCTTTGACTTCAGTGCAGTCAGATGACTATAGACTAGAAAGAGGAGAAACGGTCCCTATGTTTTATTAAACACTTTAAAAATTGATACAAAGAGTGCTCCAGTAACAAGAGCTGACAGCTTTGATTTACATAGCTATGCTTCCTTCCTATTCCTACATCACAGCCATTGAAATTTAAAAAATAAATAAAACCTTCTTCATAAAGTTCAGGAAACTTCTAAAAAACAGGTATTTGTAAATTCAAAGCAAACAGGAAATAAACCTAAAACCTTACTTCCCACAAGTCATGCTACATAAAGTGGAAGGGTCTATACTTAGGAAGAAGTCTCTGCCTGTATTGTGCAATTAAATATCATTACATTAAGTTCTCAAACAAGTACCCAGACTCACCACATGACATCCAGATAGAAAAAGCAGTGTGAGCTCTGCTTCAGACCATCCCCAGGGTGAATACATATAACAGATAGATCAGGGGATACAGAGAGAGAAGTGGAAGGGAACACAAAACATTAGACAACCCCGCAGCTTGTTTCCCTTAAAAGGCTACAGAGCATCCCCAATAGTCGCATGTGACACCAAACAAGGTTTTTCATGTGGTAACAGAATCATCTTGCCCCAACACCATTCAGGCCTATTTTAGTCACATTTTCTGTTGTTATTTTTCTTTTTTTTTTGTTAAAGTAGGCAAGAGCAAACAGCTTTATAATCATATTACCTAGTCTCAGTCAACTGTTTGCCAATGCAAAAATATAGTATAGTGGTGTATATTAAAGTTCAAAAGTTGGACTCCAAAGCAAAACCTATTGAAAAGAATTATTTATAACCTTTAAATCAAGCTGCAGGAAAAGGAGTTGTAAGGGATTCTGGTTGACTGTTGGGACAGTGGGGTACAAAAGGAGACAGCATCATTTAAATCCTTTAAATCCACATTTTAACTTTTAAAATGTCTGTGTTTGGTGCAAATAAAATAACCACCTTCACGTATATAGAAATATTGGCTGGGACAGCACTACTTGTGGTGTCCAAGTGCCAGGGCATGTACACACATACATGCTCCCAGCACTGGCAATGTTCTGCTCTTGAGGACAGAAATTTCCTCCTTTACTTAGTGTCAACTATTAGTAGTCAAATTCATTTTAGTAGGATTACTTCCAGGCTTACCAACATACTGACTCTGTGCACCTTCATCTACTGTCTACAGCAGTCTGACAGTACCAGAGCACAACCAAGATTTGATTTTCCTGGGCTCTTCTGGAAGCAATTTGGGAGAGAATTATTAACAATAAAAAAATACCACAGAAAAGACAATAAACCCTTATGCAAAAACTGAAAAGACTAAGGGAGACCCTACAAACTGCAGGGTTTTTTAGATTTTATGCTCAAACTGACTTGGAGTTATGGAATTCTTTTAATTTATGCTTCTGCCTTTGATGTAGCTGTTAACTGAATGTGTCACTGACCTTGGCTGCATGACAGAGGTAATCAGTTCCCAAGGATGAATTGCTCTTGAACAGTTCTTTATTATCAGGCAGGCTTATGATTTCTTTTAAAGACTAGCCATGCATTCTTCTGGTTTGTTTATTTTGATAAAGCAAGTGTATCTCATTACTAAAGAACTTGCTAAAAATCTATTTTATTTCCAGCTTGTGGCATTCCAGAGTACAGGTTATCTTCATGTGTATTCATGAAAGAGACCTGTATGATCATTAATGAGAATTATTGGATACTGAACACTTCAGAAAAGTGCATTCAACTCACAGGAACTGTAGGAGGTCTAATCACAGGAATTTTTTTAATTGTTTTTTTTAAGTCTGGCCAAAAAGTCAAAGTATTAAGCAACCAAACCCAACTTATTTCATACTTAGAAAACTGTGGTAGACCTTATCAACCCTGTGATCTTTCATCATAAGGTAAAGCTTATTTTTGATACCAATTAGCCTCTGGATGCCTCAAAATCTCCCTGTGGAAGAATCTCCCTGAAGAAATTGTGTCCTTTGCTCACAAAGGACAAGAGGACTTCCCAGTATTACCACTCCACATTCGTCACTTCATGATCCTCCTGGCACAACTGATCTCTGAATAAAAAAACACAGACCAAAAAACTCTACTTTTTCTCATCTCTCCTTCTTAGAATGGAATCTGCTTTTACCCATCGCTGTGATTTTACTCTTTCTTGCCTTTTCTTTAGCAATATCAAGGAAGGAATACCCTACCTTAGTCTTCTAAATTTTAGTATGCAGGTTGCTCAATATTATATGCAAATAAATACTTCATAATATATTTATATACTCCTCTTAAAGTTCACCAGTCTCAAAGGGGCTGAGACAAAAGGTTCTTAGGAAGCAATAACTGATGCCAAGTATTTCCAGTCCTTCGTATTCAAACTAGAACACTGTAAGGGAGAAAGATTTTTTCTGATGATCATTTTACTTAATGATCTTTACCCAAAGAGCTCTCCATGGACTCATCTCCTATTTCAAAGCAGAGCTCCATGCGTTCAAACCACTCCTCTCAGTAGGACACACTCCCCATTCCCAGGCTTTTAATCCTGGATCCACACATTTCAGCACTCCAGCCAGGAGACTGCCCCACTACATCTTTGCTCTGCCAACCAGACCAAGCTCCTGCAATTCTGCACAAACTTCCAATTCTTCCAGTTTGCTCCCTGTGCTGTGTGTTTTCATGTATCACTAATTAGAAATAGCATGTCAAATCTGAATTCTTTAGTCATCGTCAGCTGCTTTAAAGTCTCTACCTGATCAGGCATTCAAATCAAACTTCCTGAGCTGAAAAAGTTACTGCTTTTCAAGCTGAAAGATTCTTATTTTACAACCTTGTGGGGTCATGGTCAATTGATGACTATCATAGAACACTACCTGAAAGTACGTTCTTTGTAAGACAGCACCTGAGACACAAAGTGCTTGATGCTGCCTAGTGCAATAATCAAGAACAGAAATAGTCAATTTATTTCAAAATTGCCATTAATTATACAGTAAACACAGCTCACTCTTGTATATAAACATTTGCAAGTCCATTATACTGGACAGTAATTTTAGCAAGCTCTCCAATATAATTTGCTAGTCTTTTAATGAAATTTAACTACTGGGAATTAGGAGCTACAAGTTGACTCCAGGTTGCCACAAAGAACAAGCCCTCACTCTTCTGACTGTGGACTGAAGTTCAAGATGAGCTGCTCAGAGATAATCCATTGTTTCCACTGAGGGAGTTTAATGGGGTTCCCAGGAGAGGGATGGAAGTGACTCCTTAGCAATGATTCATTCTCACACTTGAGATTCTTTAAAGGAATCAGAATTTATTTACATGACAAAGAATTTCTGTTATAAACTCCTGACCCAGGAAGCTCTCTATCTTGATTATTGTTTGAGAAGAAAAATTAACCACCTTGCCTATAGTAACATGTGAAAGGAAGACAAAGGATGCATACTGTTGGGTCAAAACTCACCAACATCAAGTACCAAATAAAAGCACAGCAGGAAGTCCTTGCTATACTTTCAAAATATTCTGATAAAAATTCCTTTTTTAAACAAATAAAATCATTCAAATTGAGGATCCTATGACTAGTATTTTGCAACTTGGGCTACAAATGATGCCAAATAAAGTGGATTTCTTTAACCTCCCTCATTTTTCTGAGATAATGATTTAAGAACACAGTCATTACTTAAAGTACATTGTGAAATAAATTTTGTAAACTTTCTATTTAATAGAGAAAAGAGACACTCAGATTTCAGGAAATGCTTTTGCTTCTAAAATAGTTCAGAGTTATGATTCTGCTCAGCCCCCAACATAACTGGATCACCTACTGCATCATCCAATTCCTTGTTTTCAGAAATACAATAGTGCTACCAATGTGAGCAGGCTTCAGCAACACAAAAAACTTGGCCAGTGCACACACAGTGAAATGCAAAAGTTGCATTAATGCAAAGATAAATTATAAACTCAGCATAAGGAGTGAGGACACAAACATCAACAATATCAGCAAATAGGAATATTAGAACAAGAACATTAACCTATCTGTATTTCACAAATATTTTTGAGATCTTAAAAAAAAAAAATTGCAATAGAATACTCTATGGCATTTTCAGAGAACTTTAGGGATTCTATATTTCAACCTGCAGGGTAAAATACTTTGGAAAATAAAGAGCAAGTTAAAAGATTTTAGAGAATTCCAGAACATTTACTTTCAGTAGTTACTTTTATCTACATTATAATGCCAAATCCATTCTCTGGAATTGAAGTTAAATCTCACATATCTACTGAGCAGCCCAGGAAGAAATATCAGACTATTTCAATATTGGAATACTTCAGTTAATAAATGTTTAATATTGATAATTTCTGGTGTGTCCATTTCACACTTCTAATTGAAAGACTCATTTTTTCAGGATGGCCTTACACAGGACAGCTTTGATGAAATTCAAAAAGCTCTTACTTTCCATGTGGTCATCTCTATTTCCAGGACAAATCCTCAAAAATAAATTAGCAAAATTTCCTTTGATGCCTGCTGAAGGAAAAGCAAGTTTTGTATGAGTAATTAGCACAGGACCAACAACAGAGGCCCTGAAAGGGGTAGGCCCTCTGAAAAAGCCCTTTCTAAGCTCTCCAGAGGGCAGAACTGCCAGACTAGATGTCTTTCAACATTAAGCTTCATATTCCCTAGGAAACCAAGTGCAAAACAACCCCACAATATTAATGAAATGCTGAGATAGAATAACAAGTATCCAGATGTAGCTAATATTAATCTTTCTCCTATGTAAACTGTGGTCCCACTGTTCTGATACACACTTCCTAATTCCTTTTTCTTAAATACAAACACTAATGTCTCTTTTGCAAAGTGAAAAACCAATATTGTATAAGCACCCTGGGCCTAAGCAGTTAATACTTCAGCTAAAAATGTACAAACCTCGTGTCACACACTGACACAGACCCTCTTCACACAGTATGCTCGTGTAGAAATTTCATCATTCATTCATCAAAGCCACCAGAAAGTGCAGGTGAAAATTTTGCCCTCCACGACAATCTGTTTGGAAATTAGGAAAATGATGCAACTCTGCTCTTCTGGAAACAAAAACACCAACAACAAAACAATAAAATAAGAGCAAAGTCTAACTTGCTTTGGGAAAGATCTGATTTTACCAATTTGACTACAGAACCTCTGCATGTGGAAAAAATAGTTTACACTGAGAAGGCTACCAGGCAGCAGGGGATTGACCTGTCACATGATAACAACCACTCTCAAGGATGGAGACACGTTGTGCTTTTGCACACAGACTGTTTAGCTTGGGAAAACCAGACAGCTCGATGTTTCCAACGAGAAGCAGTGGTCTCAGAAGAAGTCAGCTAGGAAAAAAAAAGGCAAGATCCTGGCTGGAGAAATCATTCTAGAGGCAAGGGAAGAGCCTGCAGATCAGACAGAGGCATGGATATGAATGCCAGGGAATTTCCATGGACTTGGACCAGGAATGCCCACGACCACTAACTGCAGGCAGTTAGCTAGATGCTCAACTTTTGCCAGCCTTCCCAGAGCAGCAGCGATGTCCCAGCTGGGAAGGGAAGCCAAGAACAGTGAACATAGCAGGAAACAAGACTGATAAACCAGAAAGATGGGTAAATCTCTAGTTTTGTTTTAGATTAAATTCCTAAACTAACTACAGACCATTTGCCCTGGTTAATGCATGTACTCTGTGAGTTTGCAGCCACAGCAGATAAAAAGAAATTGCAGTTCTGTTTCCAGAGAAGCAGACATGAAGCCTAATAAGTCTAACTGTGACACTGAATTGAATAAACTTGCTGTTGACCAGTCAGTACCCTTTCCGTGAGTCCCCTTAATGTCTGACTTTTCAAATCATAGCAAAAAGATTTGCAGGTTCATGTGGCTTAACAGAAAGTGTACATGTTTCAACAGCAACAATCTTCATTCTGCTTATTAGAGTAGAAAAAGCAGGGTGGAAAAACAAAGCAATTTCAGTCAAGTGAACTAAATCCTGAATCAAGTGAAGTACAGCACAATTACATGTTAGAGTCTGTAAGAATCAAGAGAAAAGCGGGGGCAGAGGTTTCAGCATCTTATTCACCTCCCCCTCAAACATATACTTTTCATGTGAAGAAACTGAAATCCCAAGGCTACTGCAAATCTTCTCTAAGATGAAAAACAGGGAGAAAAATTATTAGTAAGTGATCAAGGAGCAAGAATACAGACAAAGAATTAAAATATCTGACATCATGCCTTGCTAACTCCATTGGGAGAGGGCCAATGTCAGAAGCAAACTGATGAATGATGCTGGGGAAATAACCATTAAGACCATGGGCTCATACCAGTGCTGCTGCATATTCCTCTTTATGGAAGATGTGAGGCATCATGGGCATGGGCAGGACACATATTATTACTCTAAGCAAAACATTAATAGAGCATCTAGATAATAGACTGCAGCAATTTCAAGTATAACATTTCAGATAACTGTTTGATTATTTTTGAAATCCCCAACCAAAAACATCACTTGGTAGAAAACAAAGGAAAGGGACAGCCTTAGATCAGAAAAGAAGTGATGGCATTTTCAAATAGTTGAAGCACAGGAAACAGTACCCAAGGCAAGTTGGACTTGTCCCTTGAGTTGAAGCTGATGCACACTGAATTGTTCTCCTCTTAGTTCCACTAACAGGTTATGCTGTTTTTTCTATACCCTTTTTTTCTAGCTTTCAAAAGAGACCTGCAGGGATAAATACCTCAAGCAACTGTGGTTAATACTAAAACTCCTATATCACTAGGAGCAGCCACAGCACAGAAAAAAACAACACCTATTGAAGGCCAGGATAGGTAAAGACTGAAAGTTTAATAGGGTGCCACTGTTCAGTCCAGACACAACAGGAGAGAGAGAAATGCAGGTAGCCCAGATATGCACCATTTAACTTCAGGCAGCTCGTATTCAGTTATCAATGAAGAGACAGACATGCAAGCAGCTGGTGCTCAGCTCCTTTGAGCAAACAGCTATTTAGGTTAGAAGCTTATTGTCAACACAATGTAGTTTTAAAATAGTAAGATACTGAGCCACTTTGAGCTAAAAGATGAAAAGGAAACTTGCTTATTGCTCTTTCAGCCTTACTGGAGTTTACTGAAGATGATGATCAACAGGGAATGCCAGCAAATTTAATAAAAACAGGACAATAGGAATTTTGAGATTACAGTGGAAGGAACGTCTGCTCAAAGGCAGACAAAAACACATTCAAATACTTATTTTCAAGTGACAGTCAACACAACTGAGCTTCAGCCTTAAAACCTTAATAATTTTTCCCCACAGTTAGCAATAAACATTACCTTGTCCACAAAGATGTAATCAGTGCTACTTTCCCCCAACAAGATAACATCTGGTAATAACAATTATTTCGATCATCTGATTCCAGCTACCTTTGCAGAACAAAGCTTTGCCCATGAAGCATAATTCTCACCTCTCCATCATGGTTTATCATGTAGTAAGACATTGATTGAACTGGGGAGGAAGCTTTCTGAGGCTAGTCTTTCAGGTGTATTTAACTAGACCCTAGCTTCTTTTCCTAAAAACCAAACAGTGACTGGATAATTAGACCTCATGCTACAATTGCCAACTGACTGGGTTTTCAGGGCCCACATGTATTTTGCTCCTCCTGCAAAAGCAGCCATAAAACCCAGCCTACATGAGTAAACTGCTGAAGTGCTGCAGTCAGAAACACCATGACTTTATGATGGCAAAATTCTTTGCAAAAAAGACAGAGGAGGAATGAACTTTGATAAATCACATTTTCAGACCTAATCTGTTTTATAGCTGGAAGGTAGATGAAACAATGCTTGTGGTGCATGAGAAAAAGCAACCTCCCATCATGTCTCTTCCACCTTCTTCTATCTGCCCATTACCAAAACCACTCAAATCCCCAGAATACCTTCACTATCAGCTTAGTGCAGGAGCCTAAAGGGAGATGTGTGGGCCAAAATTTAGACAGCTTGGCACAAACCTCCTGGCACATCCCACTATGAGAAATTCTCCACAAAATAATTATAACCAAGGTCAACAAATACATCCAGTAGCAAGACAGGGTAACATACAAATTATGTTTGTAATTAACCACTTGTTCTGAAAATACTAATGTAATTTCATTTTGTAGATTCATTAATAGCAAATTAAACCAATTATTTATATTGCTGTACCATAGTTCGTGCTGTGTGCATTATGCAACTAAATAGCATTGATGAAACTACTGCACTGCTATGCAGAATGTAATTAGAATTCCATTTTGCATATGCAATTGCTGCTGTACTATAATAAAGAATTAACTGATAAACAAGATTCAGGATACAACCATTTGTTCTCTTTCCAATCATTCTATTTCGTAATGAAATGGCACTGCTCAATTTAGCTCCTAAATATCTTAACAGAGAATAACGAACTTGAAAAGTTCTGGAAAGCAGGCGAGGGAATGCTGTGTCAATAACAGCATTGTGTTCCCATGACAAGAATGAACTGGGAAAGTATATGAGATAAAAAAAAGTTCATTTTGTGATAAGGAAAACATTGTCCTTATGCTGTATTGAGTTTGTTCATTCTCCTTTTTGTGCATGTCTCTTATTTCTAATGCATCATAGCTGAGTATTTGTGCTTTATTTCATCATTCCACAAACTCATGAAATGGAGAAAGACAAGACTGAACTGTACTGCAAAATGGATCATTCCTGAATTCCTGCTTTCTATTCTTTTATTTGAGTCTAATACAGTTTTCCTGTGGGCACTAAACACAAGTACAAATACTGTGAAACACCCAGGCTTGCAGACAGTTGGTAGCTCACCACAATTTAATTTTCACAACAAAAAAGGAGAGAACAAACTAGGAGGGAGAACACTGGAGACACCCATGGCACCACAAATATGCTTGTTTGAAAAACAAGCTACAATACTGAGGCTGGCAGAATTAGGCACAAAATAGAAAAGGTTACTCAAACTATACCCTATACGAAATGTCACCACACAAATTTTGCTGTCTTAAGAAATAGTTGGGTTTTTTTCCTTAAATACACCTACTTGGATTCCATTTCTAGCACTCAGGAATACCAAAGGCCTGTGCCAAACTCACTTCCTGATGCAACCAAGGATGTCATTTTATAGTGGCTATGCCTTTTTTTTTCTGCTTTCTGTTAATGTCTGGGATAATAACTAACAGGAGTGTGCTGCTTTTTGAGGTGTATTCATTTTACACAGAGACATGCTTTCAACATTTTTAAGTTTTTCATCTTCTATTCCCTCTCCCTTAGAAGTATTCTATCTGAACAATGTATATAGGGGAAAAGAAGAGTCACTGAAAAAAGAGATGGAATCGCTCAAAGACCTCAAGTGCACATAGAACTTTCCCACATTACCTCTAATCACAGTCAACTATCATAGTCTGATCTATATCAGGATCTAGAAAAGCAGTGAACAAACATTTCAATGTTTCCTTCATGGTATCCAACCATGCTGTTAAACTGGAACTAACAGTTGCTGAGGAACAGTGCCATCTATCCATGCCCTTGACAGGTACAGCATTTCTTTTAACTATAAACACAAATATGAAAAGAAAGGACATTCTCATTTCCAGAATATACCACTTGGCACTAAAAGCAAAAGCTTCTGTCACTGTTTGGAACTACAGACCAACAGCTACCTCCAAACACAGTTCAAATTCTCTGTTTTGTCATTAAGCACTCTAAAACTCTGATTTATTAATCCAAGTTTTTCTACCTTGAAAATGTAAAGATCAGCTTCTCAAAATCTTTAACCTAACTAGAAATTAAAGAGCATTACAACAAAACCAGAACAGTCACTAATTCACTGTGATGTGGTGAGAGATCACCCTCTGCTCTTGTGGTAGCAACACTTTTTAAATAGGGTTCTCATTAAAACACCCAAAGCACCATCATTCCTCAAATCTTACATGCAGGGGACAGACTTGAGAATGTTGTCTCCCAAAGAATCAAAGTTGTTTTTAGAACTGAAGTTCACCAGTAACACACTGACAAAAACAATGCTGCCACACTGCAAGTTTCTCTCATCCTGAAAACACTTTACGATATTAAGCTGGCATCATTATCCCTTTTTTATTGAACGAGGCACAAAAGGATAAGTAACATGGCAAATGTCTTAACAGTGAAAAAGCTGGAGACAGAATTTAGATATGACACCCTGTTCCTTATCCTCCTTGCAAGGCTACAGAGTTTCACACTTATCCTATAATTTACATGAAAATACAAAGCCTACTAGCATTAGAGTATCTTTGTGCCAAAGGAAAGTTAAAATGTATTAAAAATACTGTGACAGCAGCCTGAAAAATCTTCTCTGAACAGCTTCTAGTACACACCAGAGGGAATATCTCAAGCTGACCCATAAAATTAATTCTTTGCTCTTTTTAGATTAATTTATCTAGGACCAGAACTAGTGTTAATACATTTTAAAACAATTGCAATGTCCTATTTTATACTTCACTTGACAACAAATACAAGCAGGGTATAAACCTCAAATATTGACTAGCTCCCAGCATAGGAGTTTCATCTAAGTGTTCCTAAAATATTTTGGAGGGAAAACATGTATCTTCCAAGGAAGTGGAACAGCAACTCTTTTCCCAGCCCTTTCATTTTGCACCATCAGATTAATCCCTAGAGTAATTTCACTCATTAGAATGGGTTTGGCTGATTATGTTTGACCTAAGCTCTACTGCTACCACATTAGTGCTTGTTGATTTGTTAATTAAAAGTGCAAGTCCATCATGCTAGTCACAAAATGAAAACCTCTTCAGAAATGGTAGTCTCTATAGCTGCTAATTTTTGCATGCCTAAAGCCAGTTTAGTACACAGGAGAGCAAACGATAAAGGACACTTTTTGTTCTTTATGCAAGAGCAATGAGTAATAAAAGGTATCAATTATTCACATTGCTTCTCAGCAGTTTAGAATTTCAAGAAGCAAAAAAAAAAGCTATACTGCTTTTGAGCAAAGGGCAAAAATTATTTGGTGAAATGCAGATATCTCTGTACAGAGAATTTGTCTAAATACATTTGGAATCAAGAAAAACAAACCCATTTTGGTTCCTTTCCCTCAATTTTTTAACAATATGGGTTCTTTGCTGAAGCATAAATTCCAGAACTGAAAACTAAGATGAGAGAAGCCACTGAATAGCTCATACTTTGCATTACCAAGCCAAAAAATATTGCCTTGCAAGAGCTTATGCTTCTGGGAATGTTGAGAAACCACACTTGGCCCTTTGCCTCCTTGACTTGAATCAGCTGTACTTAGGCACCAAGAGCTGAACATTTGAAGGAGAGTTGCTTCCACAGATGCAGGGCTTGTCTCCATCTTGATGATGTTGGAAACATAGTGTATATATATTGCATATATTGGACAAAGTCAGCTCCCTATGGATTTGGGGTTTTTTATTGGTTTGGGGGGTTTTGGGGGTGCAATTTTTTGCAGGGGGAGGTTGTAGGGTTTTTTGGTTGAGGCTTGGTTTTACTTTTTTCCTTTAAGAAAAGAGGTAAGAAACAGTAATGAAAGGAACATGAAAGTATGAAAAAATGCTTCAAAATGTTCCTTTATACTCAATGATTAAACCTTTGCACGGGAATACAGATTATGCATTTTAGAATTAGGATTTGTGTTAAAAGAGTTAATGAAATAAACGGAGAATAATACCAGTGGTTTGTGTTCAAGCAGCTGCCATATGCATGGTTGCCATATCACAGTTTGCAAAAGCTGAGCAGAAAAGGCATATTGGCTTTCTAAGCTCTACCCAATAGGCATTTGATGAATTTGTTCATTATAGCTCTTCTTAACAGAAGACACTCAACAAAAAACTGACTTCTGTTTTCTTCTTTCCCCAAAGTCCTTAAATTATTACTTTACAGTGGTTTAGAATATTGATATAACCATGCATTTTCTAAATAATGAAATACAAAGAAAAGAAAGGGCCAGCTTTCCTTTATGGTATTTTCTTAATGAATTCAAGAGGGAAAAAAGGATATCAAGAGTTTATGAAGTGTTCAAACATAAAACCAAGGAATTATAGATAAAGTTCCAAACCATTAATCCATTATATACTGTGAATTGGACAAGCCCAGTGAGATATCATTTGCAGAAATGAATCGAGCAAAGCCATCAGCAAATAGTTAACTCTCTGAACCTTTGAAACACTCCTTGATTCAATTCAAGCTGCAAACCTCTATGTTTAGAAGCTAATTTACACTGGAATCTGGAATTTAATCATCTCTTCTCATGCATTTGAAAAAAGATGACTTTACTTCACATAGTCTAAATTAACTTTGAAATTTTGCTACACACAGTAATATAATATCTAGTCAGATATGCTGATCTTATCTTGAAATAAATTGCTTGATTCCTCCTCTTAATATTATCCTGATGTTGATAAAATTGCCCTAGGCAGCATTATGAGCAGCTCTGGTCTTTATTTAAATAGGGTATAACATATACAGATAGATATACCTATAAAATCACGTAAAAATCATCAGGGATGGGGAAAGAAACAGGTTTTAGACAGGAGGAAAGAAGAGATGGAGGGGAAATAATTTTCTGTTTGATCCAAAGTTCACTGATTTCCAAATAAATAAACCAAAGGCCATTGAAATTTTTTTTTTTTAAATTGTATTTGCAAAGTGAGGGCAATGTTGAATTTTCCTTTTGCTGTTGTTATTATTTTGAAGTCAATAAAATTTCTACCTGGGCCATTATTTACATCACACTTACTGCAAGAAGACTACCAAAGTGATTAGCTATTTATTTCCAAAAGTGCTCTGAAGAATTCTCTGGAAGGGAAAATTCTGAGAAGTCTAGATGTTCAGGCAGTAAATAAAGTGGAAAGATTATGATTTTCTCTTCCTCAAGAAACAAATTCTGCAATCAGTAACAAGGGAGAAAAAACCCATAATCAATATGATGAGAGCCTTCCTATGCTTCAGACTGTATGAAGGCAGATGTGGTTTTTGGTAAGAGTCCTCTAGCTCAGGAAGGAAAATGTCAAGTATTCGCATGATCTAGTGGGTTTGCTCTTGTTCACCATTTGAAGAGAACAGCAAGTTCTCTGATCCTTCTAAACCAAAATCCCAACCTTCACAGAATCACAATGCAGTCAAGGCTGGCTCTTCAGGAAGTCAATCAGTGTGATATTAGAATATGTGATTAGCAGTTAACACACTAAAGATTTAAACTGGTTTATTATCACCATGCTGGGCTCTACCAATTCACAGGAGTTCATACCAACAGTCTTTCAAAAGAACAGGACCTGAGAACAGCCATTTTTATGGAGACTAAGAAATTTTACAAAGGGAAACTCTATAAAAGATATTTCACATAAAGTGCCCTTTTTTTATTTACAGTCTATACTATTTCTTATTCTTCATAACGCATCATTTACAAAAGGATACAAAATGTTAGCTATATCAAGTCCTTTATGATACATTAACACACCCAATAAGCAAAACAGTAACAATATCTCTAGATAAATAAAAATACCTAATGTTGTAATGCTTCCCTTTTTTTTTGGCCCTGAACATGGGCAAAGGTATCAACTTCTCTGCTTGGGGAGGTGTCTCGGGTTTGGAGACAAAGTTAGGAGGAAACGCTCTGGAGTGAGCGCCTCCTCCAAAGGGAATGGGCTTCTCCCTTTCCTCTGCCAATGAGGCAAATTAATGACAGCGACAGTGGGGGGAAAAAAAAAAACCACCAAATTGTTTATTTACAGGGGAAAAAAATAACAGGGCAGAACAGGGAAAAAAAACCCACCAAACTCAGAACACAACAAATGCCCAGAGAAGGGAAGGAATACACGAGCTGACAACCAGTTCCCACCAATCTCCGGGAAGGGGAACGGGAAGGGGAGGTCCTCGCAGCAGCCCGGAGCAGGGCAGACGGAAGGAACACCTGGCGGTCTTCTGGCGCTGATTCTCCTCCTCCCAGCAGGTGNGAGGCCTCTGCAGCCAGTCCCAGTACACATCCACTCCGAGTTCCAACGCAGACACAAATAGCCAGGGACAATCAATGACAGAAGTAACACTCTGAGGCGATGATCAAACCTGCTGAAACTTTGTTCCTTGCTCAAAACATCTGGTTTATCAGCACAATTCAGCTCCCATGGACAGTGTAGTGCCTTGCCCTAAGCCCCCAGCAGTTAAGCAGGCAGAGAAAGGAACTGAACAGTCCCTCAGGTGAAGCTGGAGCAGCAGGAGGCAGGAGGAATGTGCGGCACTTGGTGCCAGCCAACCATGAAGGCATGTGACATCAACTACACCCTTCATTAGAACAGTAAAGCTGTGTTTAATTAGCTTTGACATTACTAAAAACATCAGAATCTCTACCTTTCATGCCATTGGCAAACCGACCTCTGTGGCCTTATTGTAACTATTAATAATAAAGTAACGAGAGTGAATTATAGGTGTTCATGCATAAAAGTCATTTTTCTGATAAAGAAATTCCAACTTAATTTGGAAACAAATATATTTCTGCCTCCAGGAAAAAAATCCTGAGAATTAATTCAAATAAGCAGATATCTGCTTTACTATTTAGGTAGGGGGAAAAAAGGGTTTAAGTTAATTTTTCAGGAATGATGTGTAACCAGAAAAGAATGTTTCTTTTTTTCATCAGATCAAGAGGGAGGAGAAAATATTAAAGTAGAGGAGAAATTAGACATTTATTATTAAAACAAACCAATACTGAAAAATGTGAATAACACCCCCCAAAAAAAAAAAAATTAACAACAGCATAACACAAAAATCAGAATAGAAACCCACTCCCAGACGTTGAGAGCCAGATTTCTGTTCACTCTAAAAGAAAAAGGGGCTGGAACACAGGTGTTTTTCTCAAACCCAAACAGCTTTATTCACTCTGTGATAGCAACAGTTACATTGCCTTTAATCAAAATCCAAGACTAAACTGTTCCTCGGCCAGAGCACATCTTTAACACTTGTAACATACTCCAGATCTCCTAACAAGATGTAATAGCAAATGTACAGCCTGGTAACCTGAAACACCTTTGGGCTGAGATTGAGATAGGATCAAGTTATTTGTATTAGATAAGGTTTTCTTCTCCAGCAAAACCAGCACACCACATACAAGTATGACAAAAAGATGCTGCAGCACAAATTAAAGACATTAAAATTAACAACTAGAGGTATAAACAACTAAATATTCCATTTTGTTTCATTTCCAGAAGAAAAAATAAATTTAAACACCAGATGAAGATATGCCTCATGGTTAAGACTCTACACATACTGTGAATTAGCCCAAAACTAGCTACTATATCAAAACTATAAAATAGTCTGCAGATGGGAAGAAGTGACCCTTAAACTTTACTTTAACTGCATATTACACAAGACAAATTGGACAAGCAAAACAATTTGCTTTTCAAAATTCACACAAGGAAATGCTATTTGCAGAAGGCTAAAAATGTTCTCCCAATATTGCATGGTATTTGGATTATCTATTATATCAAGAGGCAAAAAAATTAAACATCTTGAAAATCAAATCCACTTGTCATGGAAAGAAAGTTTGTGAGGAACAATAAAAGAGGCTCTAAATTGAACTTCATCAAAAAAACCAATGCAATTGTTCTAGTATCAAAATTCAAATGGGAAAAGAAATTCAAGATATAAAGGTTCTCAGACTATTTCTTGTAAATTAGAAATACAACCTTTCATGAGTTCTTTGCTGAATATTTGTGAGCAGCAAGGACCAGAAACACCAGAATATCAATCAGCATCTAACAAAGGGTCTGTAAAGGATTGCTAGAACTCTTACCTGTGATCTGTGGTTCCTTTTGAACAGAAAGATAAATGTGTTGAAGAAATTAAGAACTGGATTAAGCAAAGTCAGTATTGAAGACCCTGGAAGCTGTTAAGTCATAGGAAGAAAAAAAAATCCTAGCAGGATATTTTCAACTTAAATACTCTAAAAGGAAACAGGACAGGTACAGTCAAAGCATGAAACAGTTCACTCAACAAAATTTCACAGTCAGAGCTTGTTGTCATATTTTTTTATTATCTCACCTCAGAAATATAATTTTTTTGCATAGGACTCAAGAAGCTTTGAGTGAGCTCCATTCCACATTTCCATCTGCCTGATATGCAAAAAAAACCCGATACTGAAGATGCAAATGTCAGAGAATCATAGAATGGTTTGGGTTAGAAAGGACTTGGAAGAACATCACTAGCTCAGGAGATTTCGCCTCTGCAAGAGAAGATCTCTTCAGGCAATACTGACAGGGTTTCATTCATTTATTGCTATTGAAACTGGTTTAGAAAATAGTGAAGTTCAGTCCTTAGAAGGCATAGCAGCCATTCTTGTAGGCATAGTTTCTTTTCTTCTTTGAAAATTCCAGGCAAAAATCTAAGCTGCTCTCCATATCAATCACAGTATCCTAAAAATATCATTTAAAAGGAAGAAATGCCAATAGAAGCTCAGAGGCAAATCTCACTTTGCATGGATTTTCCGATTTATACATCCCAAGCACCACTTCAGAGTATCCTCTGAGGAAGATAAGACTACTTCAAACACATTTGTCCATCTACCCCTCACCCCCATATTGATGTGCTCCTCCTCCATGTCACAGTTCAGGCTCAGTTATCCCCTGGCACTGACAGGGCTGTTCAGCTCCCCTCTCTGGATTCAGCTAAACCTTATCTTTGATACACTTATTTACTACAATGCTGCTGCTCCTCTGAGGCACAGCAGAGTCAGATAGAATGTTTCACAGAGGCCTGAGCCCTGTATGTCAGAAGTTCACAAGGAACACAGGGCACTACTCCGTTTACTAGAGGACCAGAGAGAGCAGTGAACCCATCTCTGAGCAGCTGACATTTATGCTGAGACACCAGGCCACTGAACACCCGGGGGGTGTCACAGGACGCGATTGCCCCTTTCCTCCAAGAGGAAAATAAATTTCCTGTTTTATTAGTATATCACCACCGTAACAAAGTGCAACTCCAGCCATGGAAATCAAGTAGGGAATAATGGTCATCTTCTGTCTTTACAGAAAGGGCCCCAATTCTCCTTGTAACATGTGTAACTCTCATAAAACACAAGCACACTAACGCAGCACATTAAACTCGGTGAACTGGAACATCTTTTATGAAGGCCAGTCGTGTTATCCCTTTGGTAGGCAGTAAGTCAGCCCATCCTGCATGCACCCCCTCACTCAGAGCTGTCTCTGTGGCACTGAGAGGTTAATGCAGCCCTTCCTCAACTCGTGCTAATGGGGGTACCACTGCATATGACCCTTTAGCCTTTTTTATGTTTGCATCCAGTTGAAGAATACTTCAGAACTAACAGAGTGATCAAAGCCTCTCCTCAACACGTGAATTCACAGGGTTTCCAAGGTGTGATCACTGAACCATGTCAGAATTTACACATTGAAATGCCAGTTGCATCACTTTTTGCTAATCACTTTGTTCCTTTAGCCCAAAGCCAATATTTCTTTTGATCAATATCAATCTTTTCTGTCATCTTATTTTCACTGTCACTCCGTGAAGTATTATGTTGCTGAGTCAAGTTCTTCATTTATCCCTGGTACTGCAGACCTGTTCTTCCTGACAGGTATCCTGTGAATATATCATTATCAATCTCCCTTATCCTCCCAGGTTTGTACATAAATTCACCTCTCAGGAATTGACTTCCATAAAGTCTTAAGTCCCACCTCATTAAATGCTGCTTGCTGCAATAGAGGCTTTACTTGAAAGCAGCACTACTGAGAGACATGTTCGTTGTATTCTGCGGTGAAGAAAAACATTCAGCAACAACAGGAGTCTGAAACATGGACGCTGGAAACTCCAGCTAATTTTTCATGCCCATACAAAGTGCTATTTGACCTAACACTTTGTGCAGCATTACTTACCCCATCACACTGGAACACCCCTTTATACTTCCGTAGAAATACTGATTAAACAGTTATAGAAAAAAACAGTTCCTAATTTTATACCCTTAGCACACAGTTACTGTAACACAAGTATTTATATGCAAAACAGTGGGAGCATACAAACCTTTGCATGCATACACGAAGAAGCTGAATCCTTGCCATTTAAAACAGCTGAAACCAATAACAAAACCCAGCATTTTTCATATCAGTTAACCAGAACCCCAGTCCCAAGTCAGGAGCAGGAAAATGCACAGAGCTTTCAGAAACACTATTGTTACTGACACAGATCCATTGCTGTAATAAACTATAGTAATGCTATAAAAAAAGTATTATCACTCTTCACAGTGCAACACATTTTTTACCAATTCAGAAAACACTCGAAAGTTGGTGTCCTTCTGTGCTATTTTTATTCCATCCTGCTTGTGTACACTCCAGAAGATAACACATCAACTATAGTTATCCAGCCAGAGAAAGCAGATAATGAGAATATTTAAATACCAGTATTAATTAAAATTTCTTTCCCTCTCATTTTATTCCTATTCACTTCTTAACACTACTACCCCTGCATTTTGTTGTCTGGGTAATAAGCCCATATGCACAAACAAATACACACATGTATTTGTGCCTGTATTTACACCAGTGTAAGACAAACTGAAATATTTTTTTTTCCTCTCAACCATCCAGAAGCTGACATATTCTGTAACAGGAAACAATGTCCTACTCTTTATCATATCACACTATGATAACAGGAAAACAAAGTAGCCTTTATATGGAAACTGCCTGCTGGGTTTGGTAATTAAATCAAATATTACCATTTCAAGCTATTCATGTGCATCTTCAAGCCCAGAAAAACTTTCAGAATTACCAGTCTGACATTAGACATCACAGTTCTTGGTCTTGGCTCAGCCAAAAACACCATCACATTTGTTGGCATGAGCAGCTAATTTTCAGTAGCCTTTCCTACATCTATTCCTTTAATTTCCTAATTATATCTAATTTTTGAGCAGACAACTGTATTACCATAGCAAATAACAAGGAAAATCAATCACATGCATAAGCAGACCAGAGAAGGATACTGATGTATATTCCTGTCCCTTGGGTGTGTGATTTTCACAGCTGCAGCCATTCAGGCCGTCAGTAAAAATGGAGATCACGAGGATGCCCTCCCACAAAAAACAGGGGCTTGGGGGAGGTGTTTTGGAGGTTTTTTGGTGGAGTTTTTTAAGAAAAAAACATTTTCAACATGTATCTGTTCAATTCACCAAATTCTCCAAGTCTCATCAAAATGCCAATTTCTTTTTTCACCAAATGTGTTCTGCTAGTGTTCTTGCATAAAATCCCTTTTGATCCTTATATGCCAAGACAACACTATTTACATGGTAGCTACACTTGATCAGTATTTCAGAAGCAAAAAGAAATACTATACGTTATGGACAGCTTATTAATGGTAGGAAATCTCAACAAGCCACATTAGGATATAATTAACAACTTATGGCTAAAACAACAGGTAAGCAGATAGTTTCATTACTAAAAATGTCTGTCAGGAAATGTTCATGTTTACAGCAGCTACTTCTTTTTTAGGGGTTTATCATGATTCTTCTTCTTAAAATAATTTATCTTATTCTGCAAACAATGCTGTATGAATTTGGGGATTTTTTGTGTGCATGTTAACAGCAAATGATAAAACACTACTTCTGTCATCTTGTTCTCATTCTTCTGAAAAAATCTCCTTAGTCAGAGAGCAGACAGGCCTCCCCCCACAAGGACCATTAGTATTTATTTATCCTGATAAAACAGAGAAGTGTGTGATAATTCTAGACAGAGACCAATTCAGATCTCATTATCTCCACACTTTTTTTCAGTTACTGCAGTTTTCCAGGACTGTATGTACCTTGGCAAAGGATTATTCCTTTATTGTAAATGTGGTAAAGTATTTTATGTCTTCTCATATGAAGCACACAATACAAATAATCTTCACTTATTGTATAATAATAATATAGACATGCACTGTCTGGTGTACTTCATTGCCTAAATGGATTTTAAAAGGTAGATTTTGGGTTTCCTTAGTCCAAAAAATTTATCATTTCTGAACTAAAATGCATTTTCAGAACATTAGATCATTTCTTGTTTTATTGATGACTATGCAAGCAGGCAATGATCTTTAATGCTAGCTCTTTGTAGCATTTCTCTTCTGAAGCATTAACTGATTGAAAAAATGAATTCTTACTTTCAAAAAGAAATCAGAAGCAAATATAGCATTTATTTTCTTCAACATTATGTATTGTTAATAAACACCTGCAGTAATTCAGGAGAATTATTATGGAGCCTCCCAGTAAAAACCTGTCACAGGGAGAAAATAGTAAATAATAGACTGTCTGTCAAGCCAGGTGAGCCTTCATTGTGCAGTGAAATGTACTCTGCAACAGGTGTGGATCAAGAGTCACTTTCTGGAGCATGAATGGATGAAAACATATTTATAAATCCTAGTATTTAATCACTACAATTCTGTATACTCTCCTCTGAAAAGGGAAGGGCTTAGCAGTCAGCTTTAGCATATTTCTTCTAGCAGCTCTTGTGGTGAATGAAATTTTGACAAAAAATAAACATTGAATGTTTGTTGAAATTTACGATCTTTGGAGATCATCATTAAAAGCTAGATTATACTACTATTTATTATTTAAGGGGCATAATCAGTGAATGCCTTAACTGTGTTTAATACCTAAAATATGCAAGAATGGCAACAGAAAATACTCGTCGGTTTAAATAAGACCTATTTTAACTATGACTAACCAAGACAGTTACAATGTTAATAACTCAATGTTGCTTAAAAACCACTCTCTTATGATTGATTTATACAGACTGAAGTAGGCACATCTTTTATGCTACAGGTGGATGTGAGGTCATAAGAAACCACTTTACAGTCTTCCCAGAAGTACAGTGTCAAAAAGGTCACCTGTGGTAAAGGATCTTCTGGATTAGTCTTTCAAATCAATGCATGAATTAAAGGCAATTTACATATAAATGGGCTAATACTCTGGCTTTGAAATTAGATGAATTTTTAAGAGATTTAAGAAATAGCAGAAAAGGTCAGTTAGGCATTAAGTATACATAATGCAATTTTTAAAAACTCCTTGTCTTGGAACTGCATGTTTCTGGTTTATTAATATTTTGTATTCATAGCCTGTTCCTCTCAGAAAGGTGCTGCCAGCTATTTGGGAGCAACTGCAAAAATGATCCGTGCCAGAGACAGCAGATCTCAGGTAAGTATGGTTTCAGACTTAGAGAGTGAAATTTTCTTATATATTAACATATTCTGAAATCAGTTTTATTTTCATAAGGAAAAACTAATAAGCTGTAGTCAAAGTTAGTGAAGTTTATTATACACTGGAAAATAAACAAAATTTTAGGGATGCTACCTATATGAAAGGCAGGAGTGAGGTTGAGCCCTGGAAGGGGGGAAGGGGTGGGACAGGGAGGAAGGTGGGTTTAACGTTTGATTTTATTTCTCATTACCTTGTTCTGACTTGATTGGTAATAAATTAAACTAATTTTCCCAAGTCAGGTCTCTTTTGCCTGGGATGGTAATTTGTGAATTATCTCTCAACACACAAGCCTTTCATTCTATTTTCTCTCCCTTGTCCATCTGAGCAGGGGGGATGATGGAGAGGCTTTGGTGGGCACCTGACATACAGCCAGGGTCAACCTGCCACAGTCCTACAGTATTTAATAATCCTGGGTCATTAATAATAATACTGACAAACCAGCATGTGTCACAGATATTAACAATGCTGTTCTATGAAAAGATACAAAATCATTTATAACAAAGTTCATAATCCTTCCATGCAGTTCATTTTAAATATTACAGAATTCTAAAGAAAATATGATTATCTAATAACCTTGATGATAGTTTCCTTAGAAAGCCTGTTTTCTATCATACTGCGCAATGCAAGACTGGATTTTATGTGATAATTATTAAATTGGTCCCTTCCGTTTCAGGAAGGCAAAAGAAATCAACAGATGCTTGCAATGGGACCTGCAGTAAAACAGAATCAAAACTAAGAAAATTTTTAATTTTGATTTCAGAAGATAAACAATGAAGTTGTAGAGCTACAAATAGCATTCTGAGGCACATAAAAGGAAAAATAAAGCATAGAAGATTCACAATAACTCACAAACTGTGGGTAAGTGGTAACAGTATTATTAAAATAACTAGTGAAGTGTTCGAGTAACCAGGCAGTGTCAAATTACCTCCATCCTACACAAAGTATAGACTTTACCAGTATGTGCTAGGTTACAATGTAAGATGTAACCAAAAGTATGTATTCTACTATCATCTTCACAAGCTGTTAAAGCAGGTGGGGCAGTGCTCGTTATCTCCTACCATGACTCATCCCTGATAACTCCCTTTGGGGCCTATCTCTGTTTAATGGGCTATCAAGGACCCCCCTGCATGACTCATAGAATTTCATCATCCCACTGTGAGATGCTCCACCCAGGGGGAGGAACCAAGCATTCCCACCTGGATACAATCTGGGGTTAGGAACAACACAAGCAGCCCTTACCTACTGGATTCCCAGAAGACAAGAGCTATATAACCACCACTGGACCTTCCAAGGAGGACCAGACCTTTCGACAGGATCGCTGCTTCAACATAACCACTTCAAAGAGGACTGCAGCCACCCCTTTATCAGACTGCTACCACCACCCTGCCCGGCAGGGCGTCAGGTCGTATCCCGACTCTGTCGGGTTAAACTAGTATTTCTGTATTATTGCTTTGTTATATATACTAGTAAAGAACTGATATTCCTATTTCTCATATAATTGCCTGAAAGCCCCTTAATTTCAAAATTGTAATAATTCAGAGGGAAGGGGCTTACATTTTTCATTCCAAGGAAGGCTCCTGCCTTCCTTAGCAAACATCTGTCTTTCAAACCAAGACAGTATCAGACCAGGTTTAGCCTATGGTAAAGAACACAACCTTCTTAAGACTCAAGGCATCTTAGCTTGGGAAAAAATAAGGAAAAAACCAATTTTTATCAAACAATACTCAAGAGAGTCAAAAAAGGGAAGTGCTTTCCAGGAATTTGATTAACAATTCAGATATTACAGGAAGTACTGACCATAAAGGAACAATGGATATCATAATCTAGGTCAAATGAATGAATAGCAGAGACTCCTCATCAAAAGACCTAACTGGCCCCTCAAATACAAAGAATTTAAGAATGCTAAAAAGATGTGTAGCAACAGTTATAACAAAGAATTTGAAGACTCTTTTTATTATCTTTTCAATTCTTTCTTTCAATGGTGAATTTATTCCTATAGAACCCAAAATAGCTTAAACCAATTACAGATTTACCTTGACAAATTGCCATATTGGGCAGATACTTTTAAAGCCAGTGTATGATCTTGTACAGCAATTCAGCGGATAAAAAAGCCAGATTGCTTTTGGTCTGTAACTAACTTTTGCTAGTGCAGATTATGCCCATAAATGGGGTCAGTTCTTTAGTTGTCAGTTACACAGAACCATTTTTTGAGTAAAAGCTATCATGGGGGAAAAAAAAAAAAGAACATTTAATTCTATACTATTGTGGGTTGAAATGCAATGATTAATTATTTATACAATTTTGAATTGTTTCATGTATGAGCATGCTGTTAGGCAGAGCAACATTATCTTTTGCACAAATGAGACTGAAAGCACATGTAGAACAACACCTACATTTTCAATCACTGTTTTAGGAGAAGAATGCAAAAAATAAAGAAATAAAGATATCACTGAATCATGTAGGTGCTGGAAGATCTGTGATAATAAAAAAACTCCTCAGAGGAATGAGATCTAGCCCTTAGAAAAATAAATTAACAGCAGATCTTGCAAAGTTACACAAGAATTTTGTAAAAGAAAAAAAGGTATAGTTTATAAGGCTATAGAAGATTGTGTCAAATATAACAACAAAGGGCATGAACTTAAGGTAAGGAAAGGTTATCTTCAAAGGGAATGTTGGAAGAAATGCTTTACACAATGAGTAGTTACAATGGAAAATGAACTGCTATGACAACCTTTGCAACAAGTGATATAAACTTTAAAGGGTGACAAGCATGGGAGAGACAGTTATTGTGCAAATAGAGAAAGAGGGAGAGAGAGCTGTCTGGCCTTTTCAAAAATAGACTTTGCATCCATCCATCTTTAAATCATCAGCATTTCAGCCCTATCTGCTGCCTCAGAAGTTCACTAAAAGAGAAAATTGACACCAAACTGAACTGAAGAATCTAACAAGATCCTGACAGTTGAAATGGGTCTTAGAGAGTCTATCTACAAATGTTATTGCCTGAACTTACTTATTTCAGTGAAGGAATAAATCTTATCCCATCTATTTCAGAGCCTTCATTTCTCTTGTAATGAGTCTTCCACGTTAACAAGTTTTGATTCAATCATTTGCATTTTATAAACCAAATGTATAATTTTAAGTGACTACCCATTAAAAATACACTAAAGTTACAAATTAAAAAACTTTAAACATTTATCTTCTGCCATCTGGATATCATTCTGAATCCCACATCTTTAAATGTCAGAAAAAACCCTTTTTTTAAACCATGCTATGAAATACCAAGTTGAACACTACTTTTGAATACTACAGTTGAACAGTACTTTTTAAGTTCTGACCAGCTGCAGACTGACCATAATGCAGACAAGCCTCTGGGGAAATCCAGGCTACGTTTGGAATTGTATTCTCAGGAAGGTTCAAAAAGGAACTTAATATCAACTCTTCATTACACATTCAAGGGCACACATAGTTTCAAATGTGAAAAATAATTCTCATCATAAAAAAAATCTCACTGAAACAAATATAATCAAGTCAAGATGGCTCCAGATGCTCAGTTCTTCAGTGAAGGGATCAGTAAAACAGCTAAAATGACAAGATTCCTTTAAAAATTAACTCCACTGTATTCTACCATATGCAAAACAGAAAAGAAGCTCTACTAACCACAGGCACCTGCATGCTGAAGAGGGAAACTACCTCTGGAATTAATGTGTTTTATTGTCTATGCTAACAGATTCTACCATGAGAGGGATCTTGGCTTACCATCATTCAGTAATGCTGCGAATAAGAACATTTTTTACCATAATTGCTGTCTTTTAGAAAGCATAAAGAAGTTGAATAGTTCTTTAATGATTTTTGGTGACTTTCACCATAAAGAAAATATATTAGTTTACCAGATGCCAGATCATGCAATGAATCATTAACAGAAAGGTGTTTTCTGAATACTTCCCAAACAAATACCAGCTGGTTTGTTCTCAGGAAGCAGTCACAAGCATCTCTTATCTGATTCACTAAACCAAAGTCAAACACATTATGTACTAAAATCTCTGATGGTCATTTATAACTTCTTTGTCTCAAAAGCAGTACACTATCCTACAAAGATCCAAGACGATACAATCACTATTTTCAGACTTAAAAAAATATTAGTAGTTTAGTAAAATTTTTTAAATTTATTTAAATGGAAGAAAAAGATATACTCCACAACTGCTCCAGGTGTACCCTGGTGATCTGGTTATAATGAACAGCTCATTTCTTATCTGTCAAGAGAACTTTGAAGATCAAGATGGTTGAAGAGAATCATTTCAATGGACTACAAACTTTAGGTCACTGCATTTGAGCAATCATACCCACACACCCAAAACAGAGACTAAAACCAACATACTTGGCTATCTGGAATTTTCTGTATATTTTAGGCAAGCCAATACTGATGCTCCCTGACTACCTGCTGCTGCTCATCTCACAGAGAAGCCCTGACCTTGTTCACCTCCAGCATAAAGACAGTGCTCACAGTCATGTCACCTTCCTGCAGCCCAGGAAAACATGTACGAGTTGTGCTTGCATCACCTTCCAGCCCCTTTCCACAAGAGAAGTGGAATGGCAGCAAAAAAAACCGACAAGAAAACAAACTGAAGGGGAGAAACCCCCCACTGTTCTCAGCACTTTACTGTCTCTTTTTCTCTCCTTTGAGGAACAAGCTGTCTCTAACAGACTCAGTCTCCTTTTTCTCCCTCCTTCTGACTCTAACTGTAAAGCTGGGATAGGGGAAGACACATCTATTTGTTCCTCTCTGTCACTAGAATGAAAATGTCTCCTGCTATTTGGTCAGCTTAGAGTATCCTCCTGCTGGACAAGACCTCATTTCACTAGAGAAAAGCAGAGCACATGGCAGGAAAGCAAGAAAAATGATTTATGTTAAAAGATGAGTGTAAAACTTTCAATTTTATTTCCCCATTGCAAGTGACAGAAAAAAAAATCCTCTGGCATAGATAAGGAAGTAGAAATTCCTCAAATAAAGCACAAAATTAAAGAGCAACTTCTTTTCCCTATCATCAAAAAGCAATAGCTACTTCCACGAAGAGTTAATAATGACCATCCACAGCTTTATACAAGAGAAGAGGGATGAATATCACATATGTGACAGCTGCTGATTAACAGTAAATTATTTAAAACTCATTTACTAGGTATGCATCTGCCAATACATCAATTGCTACAGAGTTGCTTGTTCCGGAGCTAAACTACTAAGTAGCAATTTCAAAACTTTTTTTTACAGAATGCCTAACAATCACAACGTAGCCAGCGTTTTTCAAGGGAAAAGTTTTTCCTTTCACATTACATATTTAATAATGGGTTTATTCTTAAACTGACCGATGATAATTCTCTGTCTTCATAAAAATATAAATGCACTTTCCTGCAGCATGTACATTTTCTGCCACTCAGTGAGTCAAAGTGCAACTAAACATCTCTGCATATGATCTAATTCATATTTTCACCTCTGGCAGGACAAAGGTCACCAGGTCAGGTCTGTATTAGCCATTTTACTCTCAAAGGTGATCAAAGAACCTAAGAGCTGCAAGGTAGCCTGACACAAGTATTTTCCTAACCAATTTATATTGAGAAGATTATTGAGTTTCTGATCCATTTGCATGCTCAACTAGCCTTGTATTTCTTACCTAACCTCAAATTTGTTTAAATTTCAGTTCTGTTTCAGCTGTTCTGTTTAGGCCTAAGGNCTCCCTTCTTTGCAATGATCATTTGTGTGCTAAACTACCACAATTTTTGGGAACTTGGAGGCTGAGAAGTACTCAAGAAATGACAAACCAAATGAGACTCCTCTTCAACCAGATCACCCCTATGTTAGCCAAGAAATGTGTTTACAGAGTGGGAATAGATCACACTTCCCCCCACCTCCAAGAGCTGAGACCACAGACAATTAATTTATGGTAAACCCAAGGCTTTGATACTTCAGTATATTGTACTCTACACACATACTCTGTCTCATGCTTTCTTGAATCATTTCCATTACACTCCACTGCAATTTACCAAAACAAACGCACAACCCTGTCAAAGAGGCGTACCATAACAAGACAATGAAGCCTAAATGTACGAACCTTCTTCACTTCCCAAATCAGAAGTATCATGGTAGTTCCTTATAAGAAGTGGAGATTTATAGCAAGATTTTTCTTTCAGCTTTAAAACCAGTTAGGTTTCCTCTCTGCAAAACTAACAGTTCCGTATTAGAAGGTTTTGATTTCATTACATAATTTCTTCGGGGAATTACTATTAGAGTTACCGGCTCACTTGTGTGATCACTTGGGGTTCCATAATTGCCACACGCATTTGAATGGAAAAGACCGAAGGCTTCAGTGTCTGGAGATACTCTGGCTTGATGAAACTTTAATTTCAGAATTCTGATAGGCACACCAGCTGCACAATTCAGCTCCCCATTAAATAACATTAGCTTAGTGAAGAATTAGAAGATGCAGAAGCCTACAAGCAGGAAAGCAGAAGAGAGCAGGAGTACAACATATTTCAGCAGAAAGTCAATATCTCTCCAGGGGTTAGGGTGTACAGCTGGGCACTCTGTTTACCAATGCTAAGCCTCCTGGCTTCATAAAATTGGCTCTTGTGATCGGATTAAAAATTTTTTGCAAGACTTATAGAGGAATAAGCTCAATCAGAGCTCATGAAATAACCACCACCCCAGCTCTGCCTACTGGGGATTGGGCTATCCAGCCTCATTTCTCATTCAAAGAGCCTTATATGCAGTCTGCGTCCTGAGCACCTAAGGCCGTTTTGCATTACTGGATCTATCGTAATCCTTATTTTTCTTTCCAAAATGTTCTGATGAACAAGACTGTGCTCCCAGTTCAAAGACAAGGCATGTAGATTAAGAGACCTTGACAAACCTAATGTTTCTTTGGTGAGAAACTTCAACATTACATCTTTTCATTCAGGTTTTCTTTTAAGCCTCACTCCAAATATTATGAATTCTAGGTTTTCATTATATCTGCTTTAGAACAAGTCCCAACTCTATCCTTATAGATCGCACAGCTAGAGCTAATCAGAATTCTGAAAGGGTTACATTAATTGACATGAACTTCCCACACCTATACAGTAAAGCAATGCATGGTCTGAAGAGAACAGAAAAGCAAAGCTATCTCTCATTCTTGCATGCTTTTAGGAGCTCCTTGTTAGGACCTATTTTAGCCACCCAAGTATTTTAGCTCCAAGTCTAAGAAAAAAGTCCATACCATACAGCTCAGTGAAGAGCATGATTAGAGAGTTTTGCAGTGTGTAAGGAAGGGACAATATGCCTCTATGCATTTCACCATCAATTACACTGGTGTGTTATAGGAGAATGGAGATTTACATTCCTGTCATGCACCAAATCTATGCAGCTGCTTCTCATTACTTGGTGAAGGTCATGGGTAAGGCCAAACCTATGACTGCATTCTAGCTAAGTAATTCAGCATCCTTTTTCCAAATGTGATTTGATAATGAATTATTAGGAAACATGAGCCTGGGGTAAGAAATACCCCAGTGTTTAGGAGACAAGTATGTGCAACTATCCACAGTTATTGCAAATTACTGACATGAAGATTTCTCTCAGCGTAAAAAGCCACCATGAACAGAACTAACCTAATGTGGCATTTTGTCAGTCTACAGAGAGTTTAAAAACACTGGAAAGTGCTCTAAGTAGTAGTTCTATTAAATTAATTCTATTTAAGGATTCTATTAAATCCCTCTATCCAAGCGCCCACTCTTTGCTTGCCAGTAACTTATCTATTGTTTAGTTGCCAATCATATAATTATTGTCATCCAATAAAACTCTTTTGCTTTCATAGAAGTAGCATAAGCCTTTATAAAGAGGAAATATTTTGTTCCAACAATGTAATTCTGTGAATTGGGATCAATTCTTGAATCAGAAGATTGGAGAAATTCATACTTTGTCTTCTATTCTTCCAAAGCATCATTCTCAATGGTAAACAAAAAGTTAACAACAAAAAGCACAGCATTAGGTATTATAGAAAGTTAACATGGGAAAGAAAGGCTTGAAGGAAGGGAAAATTCTGATTGGTAGGGGCATGGGATTGTAATTATTTACCTTAAGGACTCCTTAAAGGTAAACCTGACTGTTAGTGACCACACTAGGATGGTCACTCCAGGACTAGTGCTAAAACCTTCCACTCTTTAGCCTGCAAAAGAACCATACCCCTATTTTTTGAGCCAAGCAATTTGATGGCACAAAGGTAACTCTAGAGGTCAATTCAGATATATTTATTTATACATACATGTGTATAAACACAAGTTATCAAGCCAACGCTTTGAAGAGAGTGACAGAGAAAAACATTAGCAAAAAGCTCAGACATCTACTAATTAAGAAGCTTTATACTTGAACATACGTCAGGTATGTTTTAGAACTATACCAATATTTTAGTAATTTGGCCTTCCTTGACATTACACACATTTGCTCCTCAGCATCTCTCTTACAATCATTATTTAAGACTAAAGCAGACAGAAACATGAAAGATACTTAAAAATAACCATCAAAGGTTACGGGCAGGATTTCAGCTCATTATATTAAAACTCCATCAGTTCTCAGTTCCAGGAATTTTTATCCTGTGGTTTGACTATAAGTTCCACCATTTTGATTCCTTGGGATAATGCACACAGGATCTAAATCCTAAACTATAGGCAGGTTTACAGGGCAGGACCCAGGACAGCCTTTTAAACAAGGAGCAGAAAGAAACTTGATTATTTTGGTGGCTTTTCATTATAACTGAAACCAGTAAATTAATAATTATCATAAATCACCACATAGCCTTGAGGATGAAGAGAACTCAAAGAAAAAGACAGGAAAATCAGAGCAGAAAGTATGAGGTTTTTTTATCTATCTGGAAGTTTTTAGATGGATTTGGCATTTGCAATGTTGAAGAGAGAAGGAGGCATTCATTTATCAGCGTGTATGGGGGGAGGTTCCTGAATTTGTCATCCCAACAAGTTCCACACTCCCACCTATTTGCCCACACTGGCTGTTTCCAGGCTTCCACTTACAGGCCTTAAGCTCCCTGGATCAGACAACTTTCTCCCTGTAGGTCTGTAAGGCAGCTCTCAAACGGGCTCCTGATTTGCAGCTTGATCACTCATTACTACAGTAATGCAAAATTTATAGGAACGTGTCTTGTCAAACCTATATAATGTGAAAAATGAAAATACATTGAGAAATTAAAATACTTGTAAATTTCTACCACTGTGTGGGAGTATGATGAGATTGGACCAATTTGAAAACACAGAAGAGTTGTTTGAAAACAGAGAGTTGTTTGAAAATTGAAATCCCTAATTTTGTAAAACCAATATGCACAAGCCTTCAAGTGGCAGTTGCTAAAAAAAAAAAAAAGTCATTTAAGAGCAGCTTCCACTAGAACAGACTTTAGGATGGATACTTTTTTTAACAATAGAGTTTGGTGAGATGAGAACACACTATAATACAAAATCAAGTGAGAAAAATCAAAGACCTAAAGTAGCAAGTAAATTTTGTAATATCAAGTTTCTAGTGACCTGCTTGAGATTTTTTAACTAGTATCTCATGCAGTTAAACTCCAGCCTCCTGGTAAATGGAACTCACTGGAGTAACACTGTATTGAACCTACAGGAGAAAAACTCCAAGAGGATTTATAGGCACATTGACTGTAATTTACACTCTGCAGAATTTAGTGTCTGCCAAGTCTACTTGACAGACAAGTACTGTAGACAAGTCTACACTGCTTGAAATCTTATGTTTATCAGACATCTGGGGAAAATTTTGGAATGCTGGAAGATATAGACATTTCAAAAACATTTGGAAGAACCTCATAATAATTTATTGCCATGCTTTGAGATAAGGTTTTTTATAACACAATGACTATATTTGGTCACTATGAAACCATCCTAAAATTCTGATTCTTGATACATAAACTTGATACATAAACCTCAGGAACTGAATCTTTAGGGAATACCAAAAAGAGAGAAATATCAAAACACTTAATTTTTGGGAGACAGTTTGTACCCAAAACCATTACATCCAAAATTTAGAGATCTGGAGGAGAAAAGCAAAAACTGTTTTCAGCCTTAATCATTTTTCCAATCCTGGAATGGTTTGGGTTTGAAGGATCTTAAAAATCATCTAATTCTACCCCCTGCCACGGGCAGAGACACCTTCCACTATGCCAGGTTGCTCCGAGCCCCGTCCAACCTGGCCTTGGACACTTCCAGGGACAGGGCAGCCACAGCTTCTCTGGGCAACTTGTGCCAGGGTCTCACCACCTCCACAGGGAAGAATTTCTTCCTTATACCCAACCTAAAGCTACCCTCAGTTTGAAGCCATTCCCCCTAGTCCTGTTACTCCATGCCCTTGTAAATAGCCTCCTTCCACCTTTCTTGTAGGCTCTCTTCTTCCCCAGGATTTTTAAAAAATCTTTCATGAAAAGATAAAGATCTCTTAAAATCAGAAAAATCTGGGATCTGTTGCGATACTAAGCAGTGCATTGTTTAAGGTACTCTGTGCTGAACGCTGCACAAATACTGAAGAACGCAGCAAATTCACAAAAACTGACTCTGGGCTCTGACTCAGGAAAGAGGGTAAACCAAAGAAAAAGAAAAAACAAGAAATATTTATCAACTTGAGACATATCCATGCCCCATTTTCTCATGCTCCCTCAGTTTTGGGGGAATGCCTTGCTTTTCATGTGAAAGGCCTGGAACTCCATTTATCCTCTTTAAAATAGTTTCTCTATCTATTCTGTCACCATCTTTATACACATTTTTAGAAAAAGAACAGCACCACCACAAAACAAACAAAATCACACAATACATATCTGAGCATACACAGAAGAGAAAGTTTCTCAACCACAACTTGGTAGGCTGAACTTTGAACCTGTAGCTCCCAGGAGCCCTGCTGAGTCTACCTCAATAAGATAAATACCCGCTATACCTCAGCTAGCAGAGAGAAATGGGAATTTTCCAAAAAGACAAATGCTCAGAATTCTGGCCAAATAAGGCAAAAACTTCAATGAGTCACTTTCTCCTGTGCATAGGGTGGCCTTCAGTAAGTCCAGAGTAATGTTCTAACAAACACCTGAAAGTCTGATACCTTGTAAATCACTGGAAGAGAAACAAAGATTATAATCAGCCAAAAAGAACAAGGCTAAGGCCAAGAAAACCTTTATGTTTCAGCAAATATTTGCCCAAAGCCTACAACTGAAGTTGTCAAGTCAGTATTTGATTTGATAACCTCACAGACACATAGTTCATGTCAGCATGTCATGCCACACCCACTACCGTTACCCTATTCCTGAAATTGCCTAATAGATTTTGACTTTCATGCTTCTTTTTTTTCTCTAAGAGCATGTCCATGCCCAGGTTACCCAGAGATTTCAAACCATGTTTTGCTACACATGATAAAGTAGCAAATATACTTTTGTTGTGATGTGAAATCTAAGGCTGTACAGAAACCCCAAGGTCTCAAATACTCTGATCGGCCAGGTCCCTGCCAGGGCAGGTAGCTGCCGACCTGATGGTTTTCAATTTCACTTGGGAATTAGCCATAAAATGTTCAGGAAAGAAGCACCTAGAAACATCTACTGTGTTTTTCATGCTTATCTGGGGACGTTTCTTCCCTCGTTAGAATAATTTCAAGCAAAGGTTAGTTATGCACGAGCTTTCTAAAAACATGTAAGGGATTTACAACAGATTGTTGGCAATGCTCTGATCACCTTCCTGCATGTCTACAAAAATCTTCAGATTGAGAGCTGCCTTAAGCAGAGTAATTTTAACCTTTTCCTTATTACAATAATAATAATAATTAAAAAAACCCAAAATTACCAAGAAAAGGGGCAGAAAATGTAGTGTTCTGCAATCCAAATTCATTAACTAAACCATACATAGCTGGGAACTGCAGATCTAGAATCAGTGAATTTCCACTAACTTCAAAGCAGCCCAGATTTCTCCAGAAGGAATGCACCAGAAGAATGACATTTGAGGGTCTCAAGGTTAGACAGAAAATATGAGCACAGTGGAAAGTTGTTTTACCAGCAGCTCTCTCCAGCTTTCCTTCCAAAGTGTTGTTACAGCCTCTGTTCATCCCCCCTGGCGGCCTGAGGCTGTGACCTTCTGTCAGCCAGGCATGGAATTCTCTTCAATCCTGGAAGCAACTTCACCCAACTCAACGAGTCAATACCAGTTATTGATGGGTGGACACACAGCCTAGATGCCATTTTCAAGTTGGTGAATTTTCATATTTCAGAACAAATACCAATAAAGGTTATCAGAGTCCTGGTTTGCTGCTGGAAAGAGACTAAAATTTTTCAAGGGATAAATTAATCTGGTTTATAAATATTCACAGCAACAAAAGATGATAAAAAAGTTATGGACAAACTGAATACAGCACAGATATCTTCCAGGCATTATATTCACCATTTATATATTTTTAAATGCCATACATGCATAATTATGCTACAAATTATAATGGTACTACAGAGGCAGGTAGGTACAAATCCCAAATAAAGTCATGATGCAAAACTGCATCAAAACAAGAATTGCTCCAGCAGAGACCACAGTAACATGTGCAAGAGAGAAGAATAAGACAAATTAAGATCTGTATGTGCATTAAAAGTCTGAAACATTAGATAAGCACTTACGAGTGGATTTGATCGTGGATTAACAGTAAAGCAAACCCCATGCAACAAAATGTTGCAAAAGAAAGCAGCCACAGTAAAATTCACTGTTTTGTCTTTTTGCCAGATGATAAAAATGATTTCCTGAATGGAAATTAGATTCTTCAAAGTTACCATACTGAATCATTTAATTTGTCTGAGTACTTCTAATGCCATTACACACTGCAATGAGAATTTGAATTTTATATTAAACTAATGAAGGGCAAGGTATTTCTTCACACACAGTTAGAAAGTTGACTTAATAGCCAGATGCAGCACAACTTATAAAAACAAACAGCAACCCATTACAATTTCATGTAGCCCGGAGAAGGATGAGGGTATCTTTTACAAATATTTTCTGTACTTAAATATTTCAATTACAACCCTTTTACATGCCCTCTGTGTGTAACAGTGTCTCAAAGGCTAAAAGTCTGTTTAGTTAAATTTGTTTTGTTCATTATGCAGGGTGGGCCTTCCAACTGTAAAGCCTAAAGTTTGAATGCAAAATGTTTATATGGAATTTAAGTGATCTTAAAATCTCTTAGTGATCTTAACTGATCTTATTATTCTTAAATTATTTGTTGCATATTTACCAACCCTAAGCAGCTCAGGCATGGCTCAAATCATTCTACCTGTTTTCCATTTTAAAAATTACCAATAATAGATGAGCAGAGAAAAGTCTAGGGGAATACTTCTATGTTATATAATAAAGAATTTATTAATATTTTAGTTCTTGTTACCCTTTGTCGCCAACTATTCAAAGAAAGATATACCATTAATGATATTAATTACAGACCACGCAAGCACTCCTCTTGGACCTGGAGACACAAAACATAATGCCACCTTCAGTATTTCTTCTAATTAAGAGTGAATGCAGAGATTAGTTTAGTGAGAACTACTCCATCTCTTTCTGGAGAGAGATCACGTGTTAGATTTAATAGTCAGAAATCCTTTGTCAGCAAAAGGAAACCTGTTGATGAAAAGGTGGTAATCAGGGGTTGCGTTGAGTAGAAGATACTTAAAATCCATGCGGCGTCTTCTTTCCTCTACCCCATCCCCACTACCAATTGCTCAGTTTCATACGGTTTTAATGTACATTGCTCATTCATGTTGCCATAAGCATGATCTTATTAATTTTAAGCAAAGAACTCAGTCCTTGGTTAATTACCCACAGCCTGGCAGGTCTGTAAGCACCTTGTGAGCCTTGCAATGCCATCCCAATCATCAGGGAGAAGGGAGGCCATCAACAGTTTTCCACAGGCATCACAAATCTGCATGATGTCACTACAGAAGTTCAACTCTACAGCCCTGCAGAGCAGCCTAGAACTGCTCTAACACATGAGAAGGACAAAAACCAGCTATATAGACGTTAAACATCTGCACACTATCCAAGTGCATTTTGTCCCAGGTACTGTGACACACCTTGGGAAGGACACAGTGGACAGGCTGGGCAAGCAGGAAATATTTCAGTACTAAAATCTTCAGAAGTGTTCTGATTGCCTGAATGACTCTTTCTTGTCCTCCTGCACTATTTAAGTACTGCATAGGGTAAGTTAGACAGTCACCTGATTTTCCCAGCAACTAAACACAGAACAGTTTACTGGCACTTCCTGGTGAGAAAAGATGCTTAAAAACCTGCAACGCACCTGGAGAGCCCAAATCCTCTAATACAGGGTTTCAAATCTACTACCAGCAAGCTTCAGTCAGAGAAAATTGAAGCTGTATTTGCTTGCACTCTAAGAGAAGTTGTCACTCTGTCAAACGAGTTCTCACTAAACCTGACTGCAAGCATAAATCATTAACATAATTTATTAGAACAATTAGAATGCATCCTTGTTGTCTTCTAATTCACTTATCCCTTGTAATGGTAATTTAAAAAGACAAGAAAAGAATAATAACTTCAGATCTCTAAAATCATCTGGAGAGTACATGAGAAGAGAATGATCAATAATGCTAGTCTACTGGAACCTAAATTCCGAGAAAGAGATATTTTATCATAAGTGATTCTTTAAATCATCAGTGTTGTTTCTCAAAGTCTCTCATTCACAGTTTAAAAAGCAAAACCACAAGAGAATAGACACTGAAATAATCATCAAAAATGCTGAATTATAACCATACTTTGAGAGCTTCTAGGTGAAGAGCATACCACCATCTTCTCTCACTGACCGCAAACCCAGAAGTGAGAGCTGTCATTGCATGACCTTCATACAGAGGGAAGATGGAACTTGCAGAATCCCCCTCCTCCCCCATACTTCTAACACCAGAGATGCTCCAAAACACCTGATTACTTCTAATATGTAAAAAGAGTTACCAATGTATCTTTAAAATTATTTTCTCAGTGGGAACGCCATCAACCATAAGAGAAAAGTGTACACCCACAGTCTTTTCTTTATTATTGCCTGAATTTTTTCAGCACTTTACATTGATTTTGCCAAAGTTACCCTGAACTTTAAGAATTTTAAAGTATTTTAAGATAAATAAAAACAGTATGAAAGAAAGCAGAGGAAGATTTCAAAAAAAAAGAATGAATACCAGGAAAAATTCAGAGCAAACATGAGTAAAAAGGTCCAACAGCAGAGCACAAAACATGTAACAAAAACATACATCTCATGGTGCAAAAAGACAACTTTTATAATATCCCTGGTCCTTTTTCTTTCTACCAACATAAAACTGTAAATTATAATGTCAGTGTTGGCTGGTTACTTTAAGACTACAAATTGCCAAAAGGTTAAGCACATCACTGCTAGGATCATATTTGAGAAACAGGCAACACAAGAAATATTACATCTGCCACATTCCATCCTTCCTATTCACTCCAAAGGATTCAGGTTAGGGGAATACTCCAAGTCTTTCATAGCTTTCCACTATAAAAATCTTACCTTTTTCTGGAACTCTGTAAAACCCTTGGGAACACCGCTGTTGCTTATAGACCTACTTTCAGATTTCACCCACTTCACTATTCTCTTTGGATCAGAGGATGGGAAAGGCAAAATGGTTTGGAGCACCTCTACCTGGAAGAAGTCTCTGGACATTACTAAAATCTAGAGCCTTTAAAAAGCTATCAGCCAAGTAAATAATATAATAGCCAGGGAGAAATCACTCATGAGAAGAATCTGTTCATTTATGCCTTTTATACCTAGGAATGAAAGATAATGTATGCAAGCAATAAATCATAGAATCATAGAAACATTTAGGTTGGAAAAGACCTTTAGGATCATCAAGTCAAAATGTCAAGTTCACGGTGCAGCAAAAAACTCTCAAGATTCCCTTTCTCACAATACAACACCAAATCTGTATAGTGGGCCCTCCAGTGGGAAGGAGGGACAACATACGACTTTCACAGTTTAACCCCAGCCAGAACCCAGCCCCAACACAGTCAGTTGCTTACTCCTTCCCTGGTGGGATGGGGGAGGGAATTAGAAGAGTAAAGGTGTGCAAACTCAGGTGTTCAGGTAAAATCAATTTAATAGGTAAAGGTCTTGACTGCACAGCAACAACTACAACATGCCTGAGTTATTGACACTGGTTCCAGCACAAATCCAAAACAGCTCCTGAGCAGCTACTGTGAAGAAAATTAACTGTACCCCAGCCCAAACCAGCACAGTAAGACCCAGGCCTACATGAGCACACACCTGTACAAACATTGCTTTCCGCACTGGGGGGTTAACCACAAGATCCACAGAACTTGTGCACCCGGAGTCTAAGATGCTCCCTTCCCTGCAGGGCCACAGGGAATATAGGACCTGATTATGAACCATAAAAGTAAAAAGGCAAGATCTAATCTACCTTCAGTCTCAAAAGCTGAAAATACTATTATTTTTGTGGCAGAGTAACTAAGGAAATCTCAGATCTGAAAGTGGTCTCTAAAACAGTGTGTTACTTTAAAAGTAAAATAATAATTTTATATTATCAAAAATAAATGCTCTCAGCAGCCTTCATTACAATTTCAGCAAAGAAGAGCTGGATAAAAATACGCAGTGGTTTTTTTCAGTGCTCACTCTGGAACTGCCTCTGTTAAATTCAAGTAGAAAATTCAGGCTTTCAAGGATACCTCAGACAAGCAGAAACCTGACTTATCTATTGATAGCTCATCCAGCTTCCTTAAATGGACTGCAAATAATTTACTGAAAGCTTTGTAAAACTCTCGATATTTTTCAATGCAGTAAAAAGACAACAATCTTGAATTCCTTTTCCATGAGATGTTTCCACATCAGTGAAACTGTGCAGCAGTAGGCAAATAGGAGATAATACAGTACAGGTGATTGCACATAACTTCAGAAAAGAAGATACTGAGAATAATTTTTTCTAAAAGTCATCCCAAAACCCAAGGTCCTTTTACCTGCTTGGGAGTTTGGAGTTTGCTGGGATGTTTTTATGCGTTTGTTTTTTTTTTTCTGAAGTGCCTAGGGGGCCAGGGCTGGAAAGGAGAGAGGAGAATTATATGGCTTTCATAGTGCAACAGCAACATCAACAATCACAGCTAATTGCATCCCTTGCCTTTAACAGGTATGGAATCAAAGATATAAATAAGGCACAAAGGGTTACTAACCCTTTAGAAAATAGACCTAAATCTAATCCTAAATAGACTCTTCCCAGCATACTAACAGGAAGGTACCCCACAGTGATCCAATATGGTTAACTGCTGACGAAGAGTTCCAGTTTTATGAATCCAATAGATTTGTAACTGAAGCAAAAACCATTATTACACCCAAGAATTTGCATCTGATAAAAAGGATTTCCGATGGCTCACTCCAATGTACGAAAGACCTAAGCCTTATACCAGGCAATTTGTTGTAAAAGAACAAACCCACAAAGAACGTGAATGAACTGAAGGTGTAGAATTACACAAATGAGACAACAAAAAACACAAACATAAACAAAAAGTGGAAAGAAATATATGAAGTCAAACAAAAACGAATACCATAGGTCACATACAAAGAAGCAATGCAGCCAAAGCCAAGTAGCATCATGATTATTTTATAGTCATATGTTTTTCTTGTCGCCACCGTCTTATCAAAAAGTACAGGACTTCCCAGTTTAAGTACAAGTTGCAGTAAAATTAAATTCACTCGATAAAGAATTTTTTTTAACCACCCAATGAATTTGGAGATTCTTGCCACATCTCCTATTTCTCATTATTTTCATGCAAAGCGTCTCATTGAAAAGTCACTCATAGGAGTATAGACGTGTTATTTGGAGACAAAAGCATGAAAGAAATTTGTTGCACATATTGTCATTAAGGACTGACTTTAGGAATTGCAAGTTCAAAAAGCTGGTATATTCCTGTAAGTCTGTTTGCTAACGAAGCAGATTTGGATATGCTTCCATTTGGGTTACTCATACATTATTTATTAACAGCCTCCAAACTCTTACAATAAAAGCCACAACCAATAATCTCAATGAAGCAGCTGGCATCAGCAGACAGCAGGAAGTCTGAGAAAACAGGCAGTAACATCAAATCTTTTACCACCTCTCTTTTACCACCTTCCACAATTATCTTAAATATAAATGATAGTGTCCCCAGTGACTGCTCTAGGGTGGGGGCTTTATTTTTTCCTCTTTCTTTTTGCCTTTCCTCTTCTTCTAATTCCCTTATCAGAGTGAATTAAGGGCTGCTCCTTAGTAACAGTTTTTCCAAAAACAGAGGGAACAAAACCACCAAAACCTTCCTGTTTTTCTTTAAAGCATCCCTGGAGAGATTTGCTTCTGAAGCTGCCCCTTTTCCTGAAGTTCAAATTAGACTACAGATAACCCTGAGGTTTGAAATTGTTTAAATTACTTATTAATTGTTAATAAAAAGTAGAACCTTTATTTTCTTTAATTTACACTTCACAGAAAATTCCTTTCCAGATTTTATTCAGCAAGCAGATTTATGTAATGTAGTCGGCAGACTGAGACTTGTGATACCTGAGTTCAGTACTTTGCTCTGTCACAGAACAGTTTTTCACACATGACTTCAACTTCTGTGGCTTTAGTGAGGGCCAGTTCATTGACGTCTGTGGAGCATTGTCAATACGAGGAACGAAGGAAAAAAATATAAACCCAAGGGTGTCCCCAGTTCACTAAACACCTCTGAATATTCCCAGAGCTTGCAGACTCAGAACATTATTGCAGTCCAAGCCAGCAATGGCTATTTGTCATAAAATACAAAAAATACAATCTTGCATTGGTATCTGCAACCACAGAGGTTTTCAAAAATAAGGTTTGCATGCCCACTTGAGAACTTCCAGGGCTTTGCACACGAAAAAGCCTAAAATAACCTCCTCCCTCCACAAATACCAATGCAAAAGTAAACTAAGAAGTATGTATCTGTACTATCAATTGTAATATCAAAGTTTAGCAAAAACCCATACATTCAAATCATTTATCAGCTACTGAATTGGCATCAGTTTGATTCAAATGCATCAAAAGCTGAATTTCAGTACCTCATTACAATAACCTAAAATAAGTTTCACAGCTGAAAAAGAAATTAATAGAGTTGCATAGATCATCCAAAAAAGATTTTGCTGGTGTTTGTTGTGTAGGTCATGGATAAAGCCAAAACACAAATTTAAACTGAATCCAACTTCTAAGTGCATATTTAAGATGGTCATTGCTGTGAATCAGTGTTGTATAATTGTAAGGTCCTTCTATTTGTAAAGTACGCTAAATGAATACTCTCAGATTACAGATTACACTATGCACTTTTTCAAAGGGAGTATCCATTGCAAGTACAACGTGTTAAGAACTTGTTATAACTCACGTTATAATCATTGTAACAATAATTACATTCAGCAAAAAGGACCCGTGAGCAAGACACAGCATTATCACCTACTGAGCAAGACAACATTTGCACATAGAAAAGGCATCCTACTCCTTGGCTTTAACTACATCAGCACCACCTCCGTGTGTCACTTATTTTGGAAACAGATTCAGAACTGGCCAGTGGTAAGATACCATCAAATTGGCATTTTGAGCACCTGGAGCAGAAGTTAATACCGGGTTGTATTTTGCCATTTGAAAACATGCAAAGAGAAGAGCAGGTCCATTTACTGTGTTGTACAAGATAAGCTTGAGAACCAACTTTCCTCTTAAGAAATACCTCACACAGAGACAAATTTGCCACAACTAACAACAAATCCCAAACAAAAATGCCAACAACAACCATCCAAACAAAAGCACATTAAAGAAGCAGAGATTTTCCAGATCTGTCTTAAGGGTCAAGGCAACAGGTCTGGTCTTGACAGTCTTTATAGATATAAACTATGTACATGGACAGCCACTGAAAACACGATTTAGCTTTCAGGATCCTTCACAAATATATTCTCCTCCTCAACTCAGAAGTACCATAGTTTCCTACTGGTTACCATATCCATTCTTTTCATAGACCAGAGGTTCCTAGCTGGTTTCTCAACACATGGAAGAGGCTGTAACTCCACCCACCCTTTCCCTCCACATCAGCTAAAGCCAACACTCTTCCTCACAACAGGCTGCAGCAGTGGTACTCACTCTTCCAAGCCACCTGTGGGTAACAAGTCATTATGATCAGGCATGACACAACTTCAAACTATTTAATGAACCTTTTTCTTGATGTTGTTTGTAGTTTGAAAAATAATTTACAAAGAAAGAAGTATATGAAAGTATTATATTGAGGCAAAATAGAGCTTAAAGCCTGGCAATAACTCAGAACCCCTTGCACATCCATCACATATGTCATGCCAAAGATGAGTAAATGCAGAGCTCATGGGATAAGCAAAGATGAGAGAAAAGGTCCATCCTGAGGGAGAGGAGGGAAGGGGAACTGGATTAAACTATTTCATTTTTTCCATAGAAATTGTTACCAAAGTGCTGCCGGTTAAAACAAAAGCTGCTCCTTAGTAACTGCACTCTACACAAGACACTGCAAACAGTCCGAATTTCCTGATTTTTTTTAATATAAAAACTTTACTATTACCATAAATAACTCCAAGATTGCTAAAGCACCACCTTACTCTTCCACTAAAGATATTTTGCACAAACATTGAACAAGGGGGTTATGCAGATCCTACAGTTCACATAAGCAATGCAATGAACTAAGAAAACATGGACATGAGAAGTGGTAGCTATTTTAAGTCTCTGACCTGACTTAGCTCCTTGAAGCCAAGAGGAGACCAGGAAATGCACTCAGAACCTCTCCTGAAAGAGGTCTGAAGGGCCTTCCCTAAGGGCTTGAAGAGCCTGTCACTAAGGCGACAAGGTCCAGTCCATTCCAGAACTGAGGGAAACCAAAGCCACTCTCAGAATAGCTAAAGCTCTTCAGACACAAGTGCAGAAGCAGAAAGTCTAAAACTGGAACCTGGTGATTTTGCTGTCTATAAAAATCACCAAGTAATTTAGGGGTTTTTTATGTTTATATATTTTTCAACTATTCTCTTTGTTCAACATGCCTACCGTATCTTCCGTGGGAACAGCACAGCAGGTAAAAGTGTTTGTAATACAATGCCAGACACTTCTAATTCTTGCCAGCCTGGTTCTCCGTTAAACTTCATCTAGATCTTATGCATCAGCAACTGCAAACAAACTGATTTTTTGCAAAAATCTGATAATAACTTCTTTGAAGAGTTTTCATGTCGTGTAAGCTTAAACCAATGTTTAATTGGCTTTTCTGAGAAGGAAAATCTGAACCTGTGCAAGACTTACAGTGATATGATTGGAAAGAAGAATGTAAAGGTCAACAAAATAACTGAGACAAATTCAACAAAATAATTGCCATTTTGCATCAAGATCTGCAAAAATGAGAATCAGACAGTAAAAAGAACCAATACATGACATCTTTAGGCGAGATTAATCGTACCTCAATCTTAGCACATTTTGTGCATGAATTCATAGCAAGAACTTTGGAGGCCTGTCTGTGCCAGTTCTCCCAGATCATTCTGACACCTAGAACATGCTATCCTATACAACATCCCTAAATACACAAATGGCTAAGCCATGTGTCTGAATTTCTGCACTCTAAAATGCAACATGCTCAAATCACTTGAAAAAAAGTACATGCCTGGTAATTCTTTAAAGCTAACCCATTTGCCATGCACTCCTAAAACAAGCACAAAGCACACAATCTTCAAAAAACAATTTTTACAGCTGGCTTTCCAAGTTGGTAAGAAGGAAATGTGCTATTAATAAGATGAGACAAAAACGTCTTACCCATTTGTCAGGGAGGTATCTGGTCCCCCAAAACAGTGACAGATGCTCAATGCAATGTTATGCAATCCCTGCCATGTCCTGCTCTCTGATTTCAAGATCCCCAGCCACCCTCATCACCTCTCCTGGTGGTTCTGCCACTGCACCGAAATCTCACCTGACCAGCTCATCACACCTTGTTCTGCAGTGTGGCCAGGTACTGCAAGGCCAACACTGCTGCCTTCATTTTCTGTTTCCCTGCTTTTATTAGCATCTCTCTCAGTCCAAATGTTTCCAAGATAATTATTACATCATGCTTTTCAAGCAGATATTTAAGCACCTACACAAATAGGATTTACACAAATGATTTTACAGGTTATGGCTGGGATGCTCAAACCACCCCAACAGTCACAGCTGAAATGTCCTAGGAGATGAAAGCAGTTGCAGTCCCTTTTCCTTGAAACATAAACAGCAAAGGGTTTTAGTAATCCTCCAGCTCTTGAAGATTCTATCAAAGACAAGATCTTGAGCTCCAGAAAGTTAAAGCAAATGCAAAATTATCCTAAGATGTTTCCATAACTTCCCATAAATTCAAATAACTTTTCACATAACCCATAATCTACATTAGGCATTTGTGTATTATTAGTACAGGAATAAGACATACAGGTCTGGCACAGCCAAGCTAAGAACGAAATAGCAGGTATTTCATACTAGTGAGAATAATTTCAAAAATCTTTCAAAAAATCTTCTTCCACCTTTTCAGAAAACATTGTGAGAAAGCTTTTACATATATTCTCAAAATTTACCAAATTAGACCAATGTTGAGTATTTCTAGTATTTATTAACCTTTATGTCCAAAATCTTTTCTCTCAGCTACCCTCTTTTATCTTAAATGTTTTTCTTGAGTTCATAAAGCTGTGATACTTTCTAAGCATTACTAGGCTTAGCAGACTAGCTTAAAAAAGAACAAAGATAATTGATGTGTAAAAGGTGGGGGTTTTGACCAGAATTCAAAATCATATAATCTGTACATACATAAAGATAAGGTCTGCACTGGTCCAGCTACATCAGTCATGAGAAATAAGGTGCAATCGCTGATCAAATTTCTGAGCAGAGACAATTTTTATGAGGAAATTTCTCTTTTCACAAACAACACACTCTACATGCGATGGACAAACCGTAGCAGCAACAGTACAGTCCTCGGTTGCGTTTATCCTAAGGATGATACTACAACAAACTTTCCTTTATCCAGACCCACCAATTGAACAATTTCAGAGTTTTCTAAGCTGGAATACCTTAACTATTGGTGGGATTCCCTTGATCCTACCAATAAGAGCCACAGAACAGATACGTTTGACTGATACGAATCAGTGTTACAGGATAGTAATTCCTAAGGGAGAATAATTTCGCCAATGTGAGAACTTTCAGTGGTGCATCTGCATTCAGAAGAATCAAAGAAAGCATTTTCCTAATATAAATATGATGTCATAAGAAAAGCAGAAGTAGTAAAAATATGCATTTCAGTCCAGTGGAAGTAATGCCTCCATTTACCAAGATGCTTCAAGTTTCTCAAGGGATTTTTTTATTTGTAACACAAAACACTACACTTCGTGTTTCTATTACATCATGTGTCATTTGTCTTTCTCTAAGAAATCTGTGTTGTCAATATCTATTTTATTGTTCAGTAAATTTTCATTACGCATGCCATTATGTCTACATTCTGTTATCTCCCTGGTATACTTGCTACTTTTCATATTTTTCTAACAGTGATATGCATCTAAATTCCCCCCCCCCCCCGAAAAAAAAAATCTTGTAAGTGGTCACTGTGCCTAGGCAGTCTTTTCACCTAAAATTAGCATTTCTCTTATTCAAGGATAAATAAATTATTTGCAAAACAAATTATATCTAAATCAGGCTTACCATTAGGTTTCTTTCGGAAAGGACTCATAGGTTTGTTTATTTCATCTTAAAGGATGATACAATTCTTAGCCCAGGCCCTGGCAATGGAAATCAGCCAAAACTCTTAACCTGGACTCACTTACAGACCTTCACCCAAAGCACTGAAATCGATTTACCACATAGGATTTTAACATAACAGCAGCCATAGGCAGAGCCGAGAAGTTATTTCCCTCCATTATAAAAAAAAAAAAAAAAACCAAACCTCCAAGCCAGCAATCTTATGTGATACATAAAACCACTGCATCAAAATTCAAAGGTGCATTTCTCTTAGGCCTTTAAAACCACTGAGCTCTGAGGTTTGGAGAGCTGCTCCTGCACACATCTCACATTGTTTCAGATGGCAGAAAGAGTTTGAATTTCTTTAAACATTGGTCTGCTTTTCAAATCCCAATGGTGACCTTGTTCAAGCTGATGCTGCAGAGTTAGAATTGAAAACCAGCTCTGAAACCACCCCATCAGTGCCTCACAGTCTCCTCTTTTGGTCCAGGGAAATCTGACTTTGGGAGAAAGAGCAGTAGTGGTCTGGATCCATCTCTCATACATGGGAACGACATCTTTACCACCTGAAACACCATAAATAAGAGCTTCACAGAAACATTAGTCTAAAAAGCATTCTCCACAATCCTTTGGGAAGATAAAGAGAACCATCTAAAGAAAAAAAAGAGACAAGTTTCTAATTCTACTCATTCTACTGTTCTCTATATGATAGAGCAATATGGGACATCTGACACTGCTCTATCTAAAACAAAACAGCATAAAAATCATCTTTAGACTATTTTTCAATACTATTCAAAAGGCACCTGCCTCACAAAAGCTGAAGAGAACCATGCTAAAATGGTTCGTTAGCATAAAATTCTAAGCTAATTGCTAATATTTTAATGCCTTTTGAAGCACCCTTTCACCATTCTTTTTTCAAACACCACCACCCCCAAATGATAAAATTCATCAAATCCTTACTGATATTCTCTTGATTGGAGTCTGTTTTTAAAATAAGTATATATAGAATATACATATATGTATATCTATATACCTATAAGATAGATATTTTTAAAACACTGTAGGTCCATCACTCCAGCCAGTGACATTCCTGATTTCCATGTTACTATTATGTCAAAGTGAAGAGAATTTCATTCAGAGATATTCTGATGAAGTCATAGGCACTACAAAAGACAAGAATAAGTCATTTCTACCAGTTCTTCCAGTTTTGAAGACTGTCTCAGATCAGTACACATTTACGAGTGATCAGATTTCAGGATATTATTTATATTCATATAAAGTTTGTCAAGGCTTTTGTCTTGCTTGATAAATACTTACTCTCTATAAACCAGATGCCTGTAACAGCTGTATTTACTTACATTCTCTATCCTGCCTGCAAGCATGCTTAAGTATAGTACTTAAAAAAACCACATATCTTGCTCCTGTTGAACAAGTAGTAGCATTAACCTCCCCACATCTTTATAATTCTATACAAAACAAGCCACGCAGAACCATAGAGAGAAAAGGAACTGTTCCTTCAGGAGGTGCTTTAACGAAATAGAAAAAGGCATAAACACCTCTGTATGCCTTGTGTGGAACATGGAAAGTCACACGAGGAAAAAAATACAAGGAACTTGCTATGTGTCCTGTCAGAAAATGGCTGCTACACAAAAGCAAAACTTATTGCCCTAAGGGAATCCTGCATTTAATTCGCTGTTTTTTGTTTTCCATCTTGCTTTCCTGCTGGAGTTACACCTTCCAGCAAGGCAGAGTGTCAAGAAGCTTCAGTGTACAAAGATCATCTGACAACAATGTATCCAGACTGTCAGATGGAGTGTGTACATTGGAGAGAATTATCTCGGAGAACATATCTGTCCACATAATTGTAAAATTGTACTTAGAGGCAAGTAAATGCTTCTCTCCAATTTAAAACATCTATTCCATTTTAACTACCCCTTGCTCTTCAGGTGCCTGCTTCAGATGAAGAAAGACACGAAGAATCACAGAAACACACTGTCACTTAAAGAGAAGACAGATGCGTGTTTGTTTTAAATGATTCATAAGCACTTGCTGTGCAACAGTGCTGCCTCTCCTGCCAGTTATCACTGGAAATTTATTTTAGCAGATTTTTCAAGTTAGCCAATATAAGTAATGTAATGTTAGTAATGAGATAACAAGAACCATGGGTGAGGCAGCTGCACTGGTATCAGGGCAACAGCAGAGGAGGTTAAAGTTTTTATCACACAGTGCAAGATTAGGAAGGTCTAAAGTACATTGGTGTGGTCACAAGAGAGACACAGCAGTTACTATCAGTTCATCTTTTCCTGAATAGCACTGGTGCAACAGGACTAACTCTAGCTGAAAGAAAAAGAAGTAAATGAAAGGAATATGCTTGAAACTACTTGACTATAATGATCAAAGTATGATAGAAACAAGAGAATGGCAGTTTTGTATAGAAAAAAAAAAAATCTGTATTTGATATAGTTCAGGCTTCCTTTTGTGTCAGCACTTTAAAAAACACAGCAAAGGTTGAGACAATTCTGTTAACATTACTGGGAAAGTTACTAAACCTATATGAGGTTTTAAATACAGCTTATATTTAACTAATAGCCTGAACTGCAAACCTACAACCAAGATGCTTTGCATCATATCCCAATTTTCAGTGCATTTGGCCAAGGTAGAAATGAAGCAAACTAATCAAAAAGTCATTCTTCATGTGAGAAAATGACTCAATTCCCAATCTTGCCAAGTTTCTAACTCCAAATTCAGAACACTCCTCATTTACTATCAATGCAATTAAAGTGCAGCTATTAAGACTTCATGAACTTCACTCTTTTCATAAATACTTAAGTTTTTTGGTATGTTATAGGGTAATGTATATTACCACAATTGTTATAAATGCAGGTAGCTGCTAAAAATATTCTTCAGGACAAAATTATTGTTCAAGTGTTCACAAAACAGTGAAACAATTCATCAAAACAATTATTTATTCTCATAATCAGAGAGAAAATAGTAATAGTAACTAGAGTACCCAGCAGACCAAAATTATTGAATTGTGCTATCAGATATGTGCAATTAACTCTTGCAGCCTTCTGGATAGACCATCTTTTCTACTTAACTTTACTTGTACTCACTGCAGTGGAAATTATGGCTCCTACTCCTGCTGAATGATGGAACTGGTCCAGATAGCCTGGGAACAGTTTCATAAGGCTGGATCCCAGCTCAAAGCAAGAGAAACAACTGGTACAAGCAGTGAATATACAGCATGCTCAGTACAACATTTCTGTACGTGCACCAACAGCCAGAGCACCTGTCCCTGGGAACAAGCCCCAGCAATGCCAGCCTTTTCCTTAGGATTTACCAGGACCTTTCCCACACATCGCATTCAGAGTACATTTTCTCCACCACAGTCTGCAGTGCAGGACTTCAGCCTGTTCTTCTTTCTTCTAAACATTTAATCTGACATTTTATGCTTTCTGTTGATATAATAGAGAGCCTAAGTACGAGAAACACTGGTATTTCTATTCAGTATAATTAATCACAATTTAGAGGGGCTATATAAAAACTAAATAGAAAAGCAGTGTTAGAAAATACAGTAAAGATACTGCACCTAAAAACCCTGACTAACAATTGGGTAAAACTGACATAACAATCAAATGGAGATACTTTTCACAAACCAAAAGACAGATACATTACATTTCAAAATGCTAAGTAAGGTATCATAGTATCTCAATAAAATACAGGCAGCTAAAACATCATAAAATAAACCCCCACTATCTTTCAATACTAGAAAAAGGAAGTCACAGTAACAGTCAAACCCCAGTAAGAGATGAACCTCTAATCAAGAAAGAAAGCACATTTTTAGTGGCTTTTCCTCTTTGAGGAAATTCCTGAGCAATACCTGCTTACTAGCTCAAAGTAAAACCTGTAAGGTAAGAAACGCCAACCCCCCCCCCCCAATAGCCACATGAATGGGATACTGCAGCCACCAAAACATTTTCTTTTAACCACAAACAGATTATAATTTACAGTGTAAGAGATTAAAGACCATTTTATTACTTCTCAGTGCCATTCTGCCCTTACAGTGCTGTAATTATGACTGGTCAAGTAGATCTTTAATTTGCACACCTCAAACACTGATTATTTGTATTCTGCAGACATCTACAAATACATACATCAAAGCTGCTGGCTTCCACAGAATGTTAACCAGGGCCCATTGTTCTTATATTCTTTTTAGAGTTGAATCCTGGTGCATTAGGTCTATAAACAGGTCCACTTAGTCATTTTCTTACAAGCTATTCATGTAGAAACTATAATGTTCTGTTCTCCCCAGAAGCTTATAATACATCACATGGATAATTGCATTTGAAAAGATTAAGCATGAAACACAAGAAACACCAATAAAATTCAAAGTACACCTGAGTCATCACAGGAGAAATACCATTATTTCTTAAAGAGTAGGTAACATGGGGGGGATGGGGAGGGAATCAGGAAAAAAAAAACCAAAACAATACAAAAAAAACCAATTCAAGTTTCAAAGAGCAGATTCCTGTAAGCACTGAGCAAGCATATTAGGCTTCAAATTATACATACTGACCTGACACACAAGGAGCATGCCATGAAATATCCATGAAATATTAAACACAAACTACAGTAGAATTAGCCTCATATACACCCAACAGGGCATAAATCTTCACTAAGTCTCCTACAACATGCAAAACACTCACACAAATAATGTATTGAGAGAAGACTTCCCCAGCTTCTGCGCTCCTGAAGCTAGAAAGTCTTTCCTAAAAATTAGAATAAGTTCAACTGTGGAATCTCTAAATAGTGACAAACACTAAACCTGTTCAATCAAATGCAGTGTAACAGGAGACATTTTCAAAAGCTGTTACTGACTTTCGTACATGCAATTGTTTCATATGAGCCACTGTATTTTGAAGAAATTACCTCTTTTCCAATCATGTTAACCATTATCTGTTCTGACCCCCATTTAACTGGCAAGAATTCAACTACTCATTATGCTATGTATTAGTAGGAGACAGCAAGAACTGTTTAAACTATCTGAGCACCTTCAGGATAACTTCCACTGTTTTTCCCATTTACACTTGATTTAGAAAAAGTCGTGACAAAACACAATGCCACTTCTGAAACTAATAACAAAGTGTCATTTGAAATGGTTCATTGAACTTGCAAAACATGCATTGCATCCTTCCTGTTGAGCCAGTATCTATATTAAAGGCAGTAAATCCAATTTAAAACAACTTTTAATCAAATTCAAGTGCTGAAGTTCTTAATATGGCAACTGACGGTATTCACAAAATACAGAGGGCAAGGTGTACATTTGAATGTCAGACTAGTTCAACTAATTAATGAGATATAAAATTAATTTTGGTATAGCAACATGCAGTTTTTCCAACTATTACACTGATTTATCTAGTGGAAAATACTGCAGGCACACCTTTCCCAAGTCCAGTTCAGTAGTCATTGTTATCAGCGGAGACACTCAGACTCAATCTTGGCTTCTCTGGAAGGATCCAGAAATCCAACTTGTCTGTGCAATAACCCTTAGGTGCCAGCCCCTAAAGAAGGCAGAAACAACCTGATTGATATATGAGAGACCAGGATTCCACCTGTTTGGAAGGAGACAAGAAGCCATTCATTTCAAGTATACTCAACTTGCCAAAACCAGAGGGGTTTGCATCCATCGGACCCCTGTGCTTGGTAGTTTTCTCAAGCCCCTGGGCAGACACAGCTCTGTCTCAATCCCCTGTGTTCTACCACTACTGAGTTACAAATATCTTTCTTCAGAACACAGATACTGCTAAATGGGACTGTGGTAACTGACTGTACCCCAGCACTCCCCTCTGTCTTTTTCAGTGTCACACACTGCAATGAGCTCCAGCTTCTCACTTTCGCAAAGCTTAGGGCCAGGATTTGAGGATGAGGCAAAGACATCACCAACTGAGGTAGCGGTGCTTTTCAAGGGTCACTGCTCTGCTGCCTATTTAAGCCTTCCTTGTAAGGCTTATCTCCCAGGAAACCCAAACGCATGAGCATTCTACGTTGAAACAGTAAAAGTGCAACAATCCTCTGTTTATTGAATCTGTTTCCCTGTTATTTACCACATAAAGACATTGTTCAGTAAGAATGCACAGACTAAGCAATGAGATAATGTTAAGGACTTCAGGCTCTTTCAAAAAACTCAAAAAACTTATGTTTATTTTTGAGATACCTTTATTCCTGTTCCAAAAAAAAAAAAAAAAAAGAATGCCCATTCCTCAGCACACAGCACAGTTCAACTATTTTCAGCTCTGTCAGAGTTATTCCTGTTTGTTTGTGTTATTCTCCAAGTTATTACAAAAACATCACTTCAGGATCTAGGAATTGGCACAACAGTATTTCAGCTTCCACTCTTGCTTTGTAGCTGAGCATGTTCCATAGTCAATTCAACAGTAGTAGTCAAGCAAGTAATGCAAAAATGCAACTTCTGTTTTTCCTGTTAAACATGAACCCCTACTTCTGCAACATTTACAGAATCTGCACAGGTCACTCTTATCCCTTTTATGGAGCTTTTAAACATTAACTGCATTAACTAATTAATTTGCCATTAACTAATTTATCTACTGACCAAAGAGAGAGAAACTGACACTGGGAAATTATTAGTTTGGAGGGTAAATTTATTTACAATAGTACAGTAGTGACAGAATTTAATCTCATACTTCTCATGAGAGCATGGAATCACTCACAGCTGCAGCAATTTGCGATAAATCCATGGAGAGATTCCATGATGGGAGTGGAATTAATTTGTGTCACCCCTAAGAGTGTATGTGCTCACTCAACAGTACCTGTATAAAACAATATTAAAAATACACAAATTGAGCAAACCAAATTAACCTCTTATTTGAGCTAGCACATGATACATGTCCTTCAATATCAAGATACAATAGTTTGCATCAATAAAATTCAGGGGATCACAAGAGTGGTCAGAATGACCAGAACATTCTTTGCAGCCCGTCTTTATCTGTGTGAATGCGCTTGAGTAAAGGACCCAGCAACACACAAGGGCAGTTAAGAGCCACTGAAAAATACATCACCAAGCTCAACCCCCCCACCCAAACCCAATCACTACATCACGCTGGAGACTACCACCAACTCACAAGTGCAGCAGAAGAGGGACCTCCGGGCCTGAATGAAGAGAGCAGCAATGAGATTCCCAAATCCTGTGGCAAAGAAACAACAGAGAGAAGCATAAGATGGAAGGATGAGCTGCTCCAACCGCATGGACTCGGGCTTCTGCAGGAACTTGATTTCTCCAACTCAACTCTTTTCTGGACCTTAATACAAGATGCCCTGAATACATGAGCCTCCCACTAAGGTTCTAACTAATTAAGAAACTGGGCTGTTTTGAATGGAGGATGAAATAAACACAGCTTGCAAGATCCTTTTGTTATTAGCTCTGAATAACAGAGCACTGACGACAGAACCTGACACCCCGTTGAGGTGCACAGTACACACCACCTACAGCTCAAAGCAAAAGCTGTTTTCGCAGCTTATACACAGAGAATCCAAATGGCTTTGTTAGAAATGAACTAACTTTTGGATACAAATTAATGATGACAAAGTCGTCGAAGCAAAAGCAAACTGTTTATTAGTTACGAGTCAGCTGAGTCGGGTGTGCGGCTCGCTCCACAAGAACCGAGCACACACACCCCCTTCAACAAAACGGCTACGTTTTATACCCTTTCCCTGTGCCACTGGCTGGGTACTCGGGTCCTTACATTCTCTCCCGACCGCCTACTTTTCTCTGTCACCCCCTCTGTCACCTCCCTCTCAGTCTTCAGCTCCGCCCCTCTCCCAGCTCACAGCAACACCCAACAAACCCACCAGAACAAATCCAAACCGAAAAACAATACCACATAGAATCAGTAACTTTCTTATTTAACTTAGTAACCTTTTGGCTTCAGCAAAATATCACCCATCTCTCACAGCTTCAATTTCACCACTGAAAGAACCAGTGACAATGTGGTTGTGGCAGCAAAGTTTCCAGCATGCATTGTACAATTCTGCCCAGAAGCCAAGGTAAGTACTCACGTTAAGCAGACCATCTGTAAAAGGGAGATAATATTTTGTCCTGCTTTTGGTATTATTGGCAAGGTATCTTCTATGTTTGAGCAGGAAGTTGCACTGCAGGTTATGACAAGAGCCACATTCGCTAGGTGGTAGTGTCAAACAAATAATAGTCATGCTAATAACTAGAAGGAACTATCAAGATGAATCAATATAAAAAGAAATTACAATGCTTATGTAAAACATTATTGTCTATTCATTGAAAAATTACAAACCACAGAATACAACTGATCTGGCAACACGGCCAAATTGTTATTGATTTGCATTAAGAATTTTTCCCTACTTGGCATTTCTAGAATTTTTATATAATTGTAAATTAATGCCCATAGTGAAGATGAGATCTATTTTAAATCCCACACATCTGCTGAGATTCGCCATTCTGAAGTTAACTGTCTTGAAACCTACATTTACAGCACATGAAAGTAGTTCAATTTCCCAATATTAACTCTTCTTACATCAATACCTGAATTTAAGATAGGTTACATTCTCGTTCATGTTGTAGAACAAAACCAAGAGTCTCTTTTCTGTGGGGTCACAAGAAACAAGTATTTTTGGAAAAGTTTTTCAGAGGAACAGATTTAGCTGAGAAGGCTAACATCTAAGTGACTGGATAACTGTGACTTACATTCTAAATAAATGTAGGATGTAATCAAAACTTTTGAAGTTCAAATCACGAAAAAGTGATGATTAAATCAAAGTTTTTATTTCCACTAATGTCATTCTCTTTTTTTAATATAAGCAATTTAGGCTGCTTTAATAAGGATTTTGGCATACAATACAGACTTCTAACATTCAAAATAGACTATTGACCTCCAGGATCGCTACTCAGCCCTATAAATACAGCAATGATCAATTCAAGATGCAGGCCAGCATCTCTGAAAACGATACCTCTTTGTACAGACTGTGAGTATGCAAACGTGTAAATTAGCCTGGAGAGAAAGTTACAGTAATGGGGGGATTCTGGAGAGTGTTACACTCCACTATGATGCAGGTATCAAAAACTAAGAGGTTTGTTTCAAACAAAATTCATTACAATTATATAAAAAAAAAATTACAGTTATTTTCTCCCATGCTTCTATAATTTTATTTTGAAATTAAAATTACTGTGTGATACCAAAGGATACATGACTATTTGAGAGAATTTGAGAGATACATTACACATGCCTCACTGAGCTTCACATGAGCCATCCTCAAAACTCAATAGTGATCTAGTGATATTGAAATGAACACTACAACTACTATTTTTTTTGTGAGGGAATTTAGCATTTAAGCTTCACAAACCAGCACGTTACTTCCTGATTACTCTAAGTCCTTATCACTAAGCGAATTTATCATATCTTTTGTCCTCCATTGTTAATCTCACACTTCCACACAAGGAATTAATCAGAGAGCAACAAGCCAGTACCTCTGATACCTGATATCATTTACGACATTTCTTTATTAACAAGAAAAGAGACTCTCTATCAAAGCTCCAGCTTCAGGTTTTACAAGCAGCAGACAGAACAACTGTGGGTTCAGCTTCAGAAACAGAACCACACTGAGAGGGCTCAGAAAAATATTTTTATTGATCATTACCTGATAATCTTCATGCTCATCTGGACAATTTTAGACTCACACTACCATATAGCTTTGCCATCTATTTGCCCTGTAGTACTTCACCTGCTGTAAAACATTCAGGTCATTGAAGCTGCAGCCCCCTGACTAGGAAAACACTCACTGCAGTGAGAAGAGGACCCACAGAGGACCCAACACACCCCAACCAGCAGAGAGGCCAAAGTCTGCTGCAGACAGGCCACAGCTTGACAAGGGAGAAAAATTAAATTATCATCACAGAACAGAGAAAAAACTGCGTCAAAGCAAACAATGAGACATTCAGGGGACAGGAAAGCAAAGAATCTTCTAAAGAAAAAATTGAAGTGGGCTTTGCTAAGAATGTTGGGGCTTGTTTTTTTAAAATCATCAGTATCTTTGGTTAGACAGGCCTTTTCTCCAAATTGCTTTTAACATAAAAAGCAAATCATAAAAGACCACAAAATTATTATTTCTTCTAGCCACCGCTGCAAACTACCTGAAGTTATAACACAGGGAGAATTAAATATCATATGCTGCAAAGTTCTTTTTATTTTTATCTGATACTTCACTTGATACTCAAGGAGAAAATTGTGTGCTACTTTGTAGATGCTCCTAAATTAAATTTCCTTGTTGAAATTAGAAACTTTGACATTTAAAATGAATTTTAATAGGGTAATAAACTTAGGATATTTCATAACTCCATCCAAGATATGAGGCATCTCTGACCTACTCACAGCTTAGACTGAATGAAAGTCATCATTAAACACTCATGAGGCGGCACACCAACAGACACTTTGGAGTGAGTTATTTGAGTGGTAATGACAAATATGAAAAAAAAAAAAAGAGCTGTTCATCCTCTTATTAGAACTATATTGTGATATTGTAATTCCTAAACTCAGTACAGTTATATGAGACATGTTATAAATTGGCCCAAAGCAATCAGTAATTCTGATTTCTGTGTGCAAACTGATTAGGAACATTTACAAAATCTTCCTAGAAATCAGGCCAATATATAAAAGAGAAACAGAGTTCTTATAAATGATACAGAAAAAGGAAAGAGAAAATGCTAAAAGTTCTTATTATGAGAAATTAAAAAGCTCCTTTTCTAAAAATTATGGAACTGCTGTAAGTCAAGTAACAGGGGGATGTCCATGCATGCTGTTCACCAGTGCAGCCTGGTTTTATTAGCACTGCAATAAAAAAAAAGTCTTATAATCAATTGTTCCATAGGCAGCCATCAGCCCTGTTGCTTAGCATAGGAAAGTTTATCCCTTCATCCCCATTCCAACATAAATATTAAGTTTTTTCAGCTCCACTGATCTGTACCAGTAATGCAGGAAGATTCCTGAAACTACTAAATCTCACAAGTTCTCACTGATAAAATGAGACAGGCTGGTAGAGATTTACTTGGTTTAGAAACTGAATTAATCTTCTGCTTTATCAAAACTGGATTTAAGCAAATAGTCACAATAGTTTTAATGGAACTCTACAGCTTTATAACAAATTCAGTTTACTGTGCAGTAGGATGGTGCAACAGTACCATCCAAACAAACAAACAAACAAAAAACCCAAAAAAACCCAAACAAACAAAAAAAAAGAGGATTAAGGGAGTGAAAATGTTCCAAGAGAAAAGACCTTTATCAGTACCATAAGTCTCCTTTGCAAAAATGCCCAAAGCAACTGTAGACTAAGTAAAGCAATATGATCTGTACCTTGTCCAGAATATCTATCAGTTTGCCATTCCAACTGCCATACTTGGAGGGAAGACATGCACTCAATGCACAAAACACATCACATTTGATGAGACCTTTTAAAGGTCAGGATTTTATTTAAGAAAGTGATTCAGTGCAGGTTACTAAGTTACTGGTCAAATGTAGAACTGATTCACTCCTGTATGCCATAATCCCTATGGTGAAAGCAAATATGGGAACTACTTGCACCTGACTTTCTGTGGAAGGGATATAACATACAGTGAATATAACTACAGTCAGAAAAGGTCTGGGATAACACAAGAAATAGAATACATATTTCTGCAGATATCAATAATGCAGTTATCATCAAAATTGCATTACAAAATTAGTTCTTAAAAACTGAGATCCAAAGCATAACTTGCAAAAGGATTAGCAAATCAATTGTCTGCAAAGCCATTTCTATATGTTTGCTCTGTGGGTGACCATGAAAGGGAATGTGTTCCATAAATGCCATAAATGCAGGCTTTTGACTGAAGTTCAAGCTGTGCATGTTTTCCAACAATTCTCATTTCACAGAGATTTAAGATAAAAGTCAGACTCTTAAGTAACTAAATTCCAGACTAAGTATCAAGATGGTATCAAGAGGGGAACTTAAACCCCTTACTGAGGCTTCAGAACATCAGGTAACCCCAGTGGCCCATGACTGACTGTTAGCAGGAACTTTCCTCACTTCCACCTCAAACAGAGGATGGGACAAGATAGGAACAGTGAAACTTAGAAACAACCAGATAACAAAACCATCATTAGAAAATGAATGGCTGCAATCCCCTGGCCAGCTGCAGATAAACAATGACCCTACAGTTCTTCCCCTCAACACACAAACAACAATGCATCCTCCAGGTGTCAAGGCAGGAATCATTTGGTCAAAAGTTGTACAGAAAATATCTGCATTAGCATCAATCATGCACCAGAATGCTTCTTCCTCTCAAGTAATACTCCTTCCCACTCCCCTAATTAAATCTGCTTATTCATTTTACAGTAGGCCAACAGATTCTGACAAAGCAGCAGCAGTCAGGACTCTTAAATTAATAAAAAAAAATTTGTACATATTGATAACTGCATATTCCCAAGTTACTTTCCAAAACAGATGAGAGAGAGTCAGGTATATAGGGAAATAGTCACATGTATAAAAATACAAACATGTGCACGCAACACGGGTGTGAGCAAGGGAGAAGCCACACCAGTAACAGTGAGGAATGCAGACTGCATCACACAAAAAATTTAACAGATGATCCTGAAATACAAATGTAAAGTATCGAAACATTTTTAAATTACTAAAATAGGCATATTATATTCTATATAAGTAAAAACATCGCAAAGGATTAGATCCAAAAATCAGAATAACCTTTGTCAGTTTGAATAAAATATTTCCATAGGCATAGTTTGTAATTAAACACCTTCTGGCAAACCAGAAAATATCCAGCAGGAAACAGGGAAATATAAGGAAACATGATACTCATTTTGAAGGCAATATCAGAAAGAAATCTGGAACACAGCATAGATGCTGGTGCATTAATATGAATGCTAGTTCAGAGATTCAAAACCTTTATCAAACTCCACATCAGCTAAATAAAATGAATTCTTAATGAAAAGTTATTTCTCAATTTTGCATATTTTGATTGAGTATAAACACTCCTAAGGTATCGATAGTGATAACACTGCAGTATAGATGTTTCCTCATCATTTGACCAAAAAGGAGAATATTAAAAGCAACACATATTGAAATGAAGAATATCTAAAAATAACATTGCGAAGTTTTGCGACAGATGCCCTCATTCCTTGTGCACCAAGAAAGTTAATTTTTAAGCAAATGACAGGAACTTTAAGAGCCAAGGAGCAGCAGCAATGCTGCCCCATTCCCACTGCCCTGAATATCAATAATGACACAAGGGCCAGAACATCAGAACTACACTTGGGGAAGATATTTCAAAATAAACAGGATTATTTGATTTACAAATTAGGACTATTACATGCTTATAAAACCGAAAGAAATGGGAATGTATTCTTGAAATTAAGAAAGAGAGAAAGCTTTAAAATAAAAAAAAAACCAAACCTGTGTATTTTGCTAAGAAAACAAAATTTGTATTTATAGATGTTAAAGTGGGAAAACAACCATTAAAGACATGACCCCTGATATTTGCTTCTGCACAGTTTAACTACCTTTTTTAATAGGTATTTAACTGAAAATTGAACCATGAAAAAGACAAAAAATAGCATTACATCTAAATGCAGCATAATTCTATAATATCTGTCTCTTGTTTTGACTTATCTAACCAGATCGGTGATTTCAGACTTAGTATTCCAATTTGTTATTGTCAAAAAATATCTGAATTTGAAGATCTGAGAAATAAGCTAAACTAAATGCTATTTTATAAACCATGCCTATGGATAAAATAGAATTTCCTGATTTTCATAATTTGCAACTTCTTTTTTTCTAGCACTGCCTTTTCTGTTTCTTGAAAAGGCTCTATTAAAAGTTCTGTCAATTTAGGAAATTCTCTTTTTGGCTAAAACTTGTCTTTGTGGTGCCATATTATTACTATTATGTATTATTATTAGCAGCAGCCACCTGCTGATCAGGTTGGGGATTCTAAAGCTTTTATAAATACTATAATTATTTGAATTTTTTTTCCATAAGCACTAAATATCAAAAATAGCACCTTTACCCAGCTAAGCTGAATTACCTGTTTACCACTCATGAGAGCAAAACCATTTCAGAAAGTATTAGGCAAACTTCACTGAAAAAGCCAACACGAAAGAATAAAGATCTAGAGACCTTTCATATTCTCAAAGCATTAATTTGACAAGCACAAGGTTGAGAAAATCGGTTAGAAAAAGACCCAGATAGTTTTATAAATTAGGAATGGAAGTTTGTGTTAAATTTTTATTGAAGGAATTAGACTTTAATGGCCAACCTATGCAATATTCTGCAAATCAGCAGTAGAACCTGGCAATAAGAACATAATAGCAAGGGATTTCACGCCCTTATCCTGCTAATTGAAAGGACCCGACCTCACCAGGGTCATGCACTGCAAGTCAGAACGGCCTCACTGCAAATTATCACTGCTATGCAGCTGCCAGTGTCTGCTACCTGTAAAGGGAATGTAACCAAGCATGCTACACTCTCGTGATTAAGAATTAACTTTTTCCCCGTCTACATGGGTTTTAGAAGCTTTAGAAACAGAAAAATTTAGGGTAAGTGGTATTTTGCCTACAATTCAAAGTTATTTAGAAAATTAATACACTGTTTCATGTATCGTGGATATTGATATTCAGGTTAGACATGAAGCTTTCTGAGAGGTGACAATTGAGAAGTTTGTAAGCAGGGATGCATTTACACAGCATTGACCCAATGTTTCAAACTTTCTCATACAATTTGCCTTTACTTATAGAAACAGTAGCATTGCAGTCAATAAAACAACTTCAGCTAAAAACCTGACCCATACAACAAGGGGTAAGAAAAGAATCCTATTATATATGTACTTCAATGTGTAATTTTAGGACATTCAATCCCTAAGATTTCTTCCCCATTTTTGAAAAAAACAGCATTCCAAATATATAAGCAATATATGTGACTGCTGAGAGTAAACTTTCAGTTCCCTGTATGTACTTTTCCTCTGATAAAGATACATTCAGCATATGTATATACTGAAAATTCTACATTGCTGTTCTTGGCATTTAATTAGGGGTAAAGGAAAATGTGCAGGACTAGAATCTTAAGTGTTGGTTTAATAACCTTTATACAGCTCATTTCTGAATGATTTTCTTCCTCTCTGGAGAGGCTTCTAATGTCAAACACTGGTATTAAGGTGAGTCATGGTTACTGAAGAGGCACAGAGAAGGCACATGACAAAATTATTAATTATAGTGAGAAGAGGCAGCAGCGTATTCTCTTTTCTCCATAAATGTCCTTGTAAAACAGAACATTTAATACTGAAGTCAACTACAGTTTCAGTAGTCAATAGCCACTAAAGTCTTACTGCTGTCAGTAACAGTTGGGGATTTAAGAATGCCATTTAAAAACTGTTGCAAATGTGATTTTTAGAAGGCATTGGAGATTTCTGAGAAGGCAAAAACATTTACATTTTTGCAACTACAGTAACAGAAATTGTGCAATTATTTGATACCTAAGATATCTAAGGTATCTATCACTATCTAAGATAGTGAGTTAAACAGCTTTAATACAGTAATTTTAAATATACTCTTTCATACTGCTGGCAGTTATTTCTCATTTTTCAGATTCCTTCCTTTCACACCAAAATGGTAAGAATTGTACTAAGGCCAAGAGGAGAGGTGATCAGCACAATTTCCTGCTAAACTGAAATCTAACACTTCGTATTCTGACACCAAAAGGTTTATATATAAATAATACCTTAAAGCAACAGGACAGGTGAAGTTTGGGGTTGGTTGTTTGGGTTTGGTGTTTTTTCGAGGGAAAGGGAAAAAGAAGGAGAATTGTGGTTTTATTCAAATTCATTTTATCTTAAGTAAATTACCAGTGTTATGGAAACTTAAGTCTATTTGTTTATGCTTTTTTATTTTGTATTTTACTTGCAACCAACTTCCCACATTATAAAATGAGCCTAAAACAACTCTTCTTTGAATGTACTCTTGCAGATGATGTTAAATTATTATGCTGTACCTTGTGGTGATGACAACATGCAAAGTAATCAAAAGCTAAAATGAATAGTGACAGCTAAAGATCATTAAGTTCATGAGCACCTTCCAGGCTAAAGCCATTCAAACAATTTTCTTCCTCTGAAAACTCTTAAACACGGAGCCATCTATCTTTGTGTTTACAATCCCAATGGAATCTTAGTACAAAAAAAGAGTATTTAAAATAAAGACCTCCGCAAAAATTCTAATACCTCTTACATTCCAGAACTGCTACAATCATGCTCACCTGCTTTAAGCCAATTCAAACAAAACAATTTCTAAGTTGAAAGATTCTGGAAGTGTTGAAAACTCTTCCTCCTGCTCCCTGTCCAACCCTTCTCCCCAAGATTAGGAAACCATGACACACATTTCAGTGGGATCTCACCTATGTACCACTGTATGTAAATGTAACCTATTCAAAGTAAACTTCTGTGGAATGTGACAATTTCACAGGAGAAGCAGAACTTGAAAAGTAAATTAAATAGCTTTGGGTTTTTTCTTTTGAATTCTTGGTGAGTTTGCACATTTGGAGCTACAGAATTTCTAGATATAACTTTACAAAGACGAACGAGCAATTACTATGAAACTCAAGTGCAAGAGTATTTTGTTTACAAGTACAAAATTTACACAGCAACTGAGAGGGAAAACCTTTTATAAAACACCAATATATGCACAATTCTTCATTACATTTTTGCTTTATTACAGCAAAATTTATTTCCCAAAATTTGGGGATAATTTTCTTCTCACATTTTATCACCTGTCCAGAAGAAAACATAGAATACTATATTAGAAAAATTGATTAACAAATGCATTAGAGATATAATTGAAATTACAAACATAATTGAAATTGCAGTAGTTTTCAGCAGCTGAGAATCTTTCACATTTTATTGCAATATATGCCACAGAAACATGTATTTGGGAAACAGCTCCTTATAAAACAGCACTCTGCTGCACAAACTCCATCCCAGTTTGCCTCCCATTTTTTCCTCTTAAGCAGTTATGAATCATTACATAGAGATTGGCACAGCAGGGCTAGAACCAGAAACATTAATTGCCTCCAGGCAACAAGTCATGGTCTCTTGCCTGCTGTTCTTCAGCATACCTTCGTAGCTTCAGACACATTTCTGTCCTCTTTCTGGCAAATTTGGTCACTGCACTCATGCAGCTTTAGCAGCCCTCCCAGTTCCTGCACAATCCTCCCCTGAGGAAGTCTCACCCTGAGAAAGTCCCACACTATTCCAAGCTAGCAAAAATTAGGCAGGGGTGATTTGCTTCACAAACCTTGTGTAGTCAAGAGACAAAAGGAACAATGCCAACATTAACAACCCGAGTCCTTACACAGTGACTGCCAATATTTCAGATTGTTTCTCAAGGTGTCTCAAGTTGAGGAAACAATTTCTGCATAGCAAAAGAAGGATCTTTAAAAGTAATGAAAATACAGCAGCAGATTTTGGGTTTGTTTTACATAAAGCTACAATGATTTTAGTAACTGGAAAAAAAACCAAAGCCCTTGTTCCTATAAAGCTTTCAAAGAAATGAAAGCTTTCTTTAGAAAACGATGTATCTCAACTCCACGGCAAACTCCAACAAGTCCATCTTTTAAGCAAATTTACACTTCAAATTAAATCCTTCTAACCAAGTGTAAAACCAAATAAATTCTGAAACAATGCAATACTGATCACACCTTACACTTCCCAAAATCCCACCTTTTAACAGAAGTTCCAGATTCAATTAAAGTGATGCTATCCCCAGGAAGACAGTTTCCTTTGCTACAAGTCCATGGAAACTATGACACTGCTTTAACAAACCAGAGGAAAAATGGAATAAAAAGACAGTGAGATCCCTAAAACTTAAAGCAACAAACAAGCACAAACTTATGCCAGGGGCTTACAGGTCAACATTGACCACTTGCTTTGTATTTCCTCCTCCCCATCCTCAACTGGTGTCATCAATTGGTTTTGGTCACCCATTTTTATATTGTTTTACAATTCCTTTCCTCAGATCTCACTGTGCCTTCACTTCCATAATTCTCAGGGGTATCAAATACAAACTCTTTAGCATCATCCCAGTTAACACATGAAGTGTTTGATTCTTTTCACCTGTCAAAACACATGCACAGAACACTGATTTTTTTTTTTTTTTTAATTAATCCTGAAGACAAAACCAACGTCCTCTGCCCTGCTGGAGGTCCACCCCGAAAGAGTTCATAGTCCCCTATTTTATGCAGCCACATTCTCAAAGACAAAAGTCTCCCCCTAGACTACAGAACTATTATTTGCGAGGTAACATTTAATATCTCTTGCAGAGTATTTAACGGGATTCAAAAAACCACACTGAATCAAGTAAGAACCATACCCATTTTTAATTAAAAATAAACTCTCTAAAATACCCCAGTGGATATCTCCAGCTTCCCTCACCCATGATCCCAGAGGAGAATAAAAACCTCAAAAAATACAACACACAGTAAGGAACTCCCCATTTGCCACTACCCTTCCTGCCTTACTCCAAAAATATAAAATGTTGTTTTCAACATGAACATCTCATGTTTACAATGACAGGTATCTAACATTTCATGGGGAAGCTTATTTCACTGATACTCATTTTAAAGATAGAATTTTCTTGCAGACCCCCAAACCCACAGATTCTTAAGCATGACAAATACACAACCCTTGATTTGAGGTCGTACACACCCAAACCTTAACCTGGCAGTACCAGTGAATAACAGACACAACAGGAGTTGCTACTCCTTGGATATTATTACAGAACAAAGCACAGGAATTCCCCTGGAATTATCTGAGACAATATCATATATTTAATCATTTTCCAGAAAGCTATAATAAGATATTCATAATTATTCTGTGAGTACCTATATCTGTGGAATAGTTTGTTACAAACACAAGTTACTGTAGTTTAAAAGCAAACAAGCTCTGTTTGGCTGAATCAGAGCCAAGGAGCTGCATTTCAGCCTCCCATCTATTATGTGAGCAGGCTTCATTAGGAATTGTATCTTTGAACTAACACTCTAATCATAATTTAAGCAGGAATGTAGAAGAAAGCACAGAATAATGTTAACAGATCAAGTATAATTTAAGCTTCCCAAATAAAATATTTCTGTTAAAACTTAAAAAAAAAAATCTGATGATGTTTTTGTCTAGGAAATTTTTTTTTTTTGCATGATGAAAAGTCTGTAGTATCCTGCATTCACCTACCTAAAGTTTTTTGCCTGATACAATCCTACTTCTTACAAACATCAGAACAGTTCACTCTGCCAAGGAATTGCATTTATGAAAAATGCATGCTGTGAATGCCAAAGGCCATGTTTTTAGAATAAAAAAAAATTAAAAATCCAATACATCCTTTAAAAGATGACAAATAGTCTTTATGAAAGCCATTCCTGCTCCTTCCATTATGGAAAAAGAAATCACAGTGGCAATACTAAGCTCAGCATATATTTGGCAGCTCACTGACCAGACAGGCTATTAACTACATAAAAGGCTACTTCTGAACATTTTTTTCCTTAAATAAAGTTTTGATTTTTCAGTGATTGAAATGCAGTGATGACTGTAAGTGCAAGCTGTTTATTAGAAATAGTATCTCATCATCCCTGCACTCCATATTCTGCCATATTTCCTATATCAAATGCATTTCTTCTGTAGCTTCCAATACATCCCTTTACTCTAGAACTTCCTCCACATTCCTTAACATCTCTTGTTGCCAGGTATCCCCTCTTTTATTTTCTACAACTTCCCATCACCTGGCTGTCTACTCTTCCACCACATCTATGTTTAAAAACCTTTTCTTAGATCCTAAAGCCTCAGCAAGTCTCCTTCACTGCCTCCTTAGAGGCATAATCTGTCCATTCATTAAGAGAGCTCTTTTTGTGTCTCCCTGCAGCAGTATTCAAGCTCTTCCTTTGTGTGACAGCAATCACTTCTGACCTTATCACCAGGAGACAGGTTGTTGCGGTTGTTGGTTTGTTGGGGTATCTTTCAATATAAATATAACATATAAGAGAGAGAAAAGGGTATTTTTTTTAAATAAAAGAGCAAAAAAAGAGCTTGGTATTTATCATGAACCCTGTGCTACCAGCTGATAGCCAGCAGCATTCAAATGGACTGGGCTTAAGGTGTTTCATTCATTATGCATATTAGAGGGATGTGTCCTATCAATAAATGAAACTTGAAAATGAAACAAAGCACCTCAAATTTAATATTCTGATAGTATTTCCCAATACTGAGTCATGTTTGATAACACTGGAAAAGGCTCACTGAACTGGAGATATGAACAGAAATTCAAAGTGACAGAACAAAGTACTGTGCATGATCACTTATAAAAGTTTAACTTTGGAAAAAAGTCAGCCCAGTTTGCCCAATAGCACATAACACGACCAATGTGAAAAAACTCAGTTAAGATATGAATTTTTAGGATTTTGTTGTTATTTAGCTTCCAGTAATTTGGTTTTTGAAGGAGTGGGGAAGATGGGGAGTTTTTCTGTATTCCACTGGATGAAATCTCATACACAAATTCCTTTTCTTGCATTATCTCTTCCTGTTTTCTGCATCTGTGTTCAGGCAGCCAAGGGATGCAATGAACACTTTCACAGAAAACAGAAAGAACTGATAAAATACTACATTCTTTAAATTCATTTCAGCCATCTGTCTCTCCACAGATGCAACAGAGCAAAAGCTTAAATCGACTTTACTCTGATAAATACTGTTATAACAAAACAATCCGCAGGTACATTATTTTAACCTCTTAAGAGAAAATAAAATTCAATTATTTCAAAGTTCATTTTAGTTTCCCTCCCATGACACCGTAAACCAACACTGAATGAAAGTTTTAAAAGCACCTTTTTTAAAATAAAAAAGAAAAATAGTGTAAAAGTTTGTATCCTAAAGTAGTTTTTGCTTATAACTTAAATATTTCATTTTCTATAGCAGAACAGACAAATTAAGAACACATTATTTTCATTTGCTTTAAAGACAACCTAACTCATTCAGAAAGGATGGGGTGTGGAGCTAAGGCAGGAAAGACTTGGGATTTGTGAATATTTTAGAAACAGCTAGTAAACATATCATTATAAACATCATAAATTCAGGGCAAATCTTTTCTATTCTGAGCAGTCATTTGAACCTAGAGTTCTACTTTCTGGTTTTGAGTGAGAATGCCCCTAACTCCCCAAGGAGATACTGACACCAACAACAGGACAAGCATCTCTTGTCAAAGCAGCAGATAATGGGGGACAAGTAGTTACCCCAAAACAGCCAAATTACTGAGCTGATCCAGAGGACATGGCCTGTGGCCTCGTCTCCAAATGCTCAGTGTAGCAGATGGTTCTGAACGGCCCTGGATTCCAGGCTTCAGGAGTGCCACGGATTAGGCAGAGCACACGCACACACAACCCCCCTCAAGGCTTCCTTCTGTTGTACGAACCTAAAGCAGGGCAGCTCGTCTGCCTGCACCCTGCTAACCTCTAATTGAGACTTCCTAGCAGAGGTATAATTTAGATGAACGAGATCAAAGATTCGCAATTTATTTTCAACGTCAAGGGAACTCAAAGGGTTTTACTAACTCATGTACATAGCGACCTATTATTTTAAAAGGATAAAAACTTTTCCTTTCTAAAAGTGTAATTATACCACTAAGTATTGCAATTATTAGATGAGCAGTACTTCAGCATAAATGCAATATGGAAACAATCCTAAAGAAACAATCACCGCTCATAAATGTAACCTTTTGTATGGGATACCATCAGAGACCAGCCTCTTTTGGTTTGCTTGATTTGCAGAAGCAAAAAGGATGCAACCAGACACTCCCTTCAACAAAGTGTTTCCACTGAGTATGATTACTCTCCAATTCTCTTCAGAAGTAGATCTTTTAATTACTAATGAAAGTTAACTGGAGCCTCAAACAGCACCCACCCAAAAAAAAAGTTTAATTCAAAGCTTCTTCCATTTCAAATGGCCATAATTTTGGGTTTTAGAAACAAAACACATGACAGCATCCATATTAAGTCTTTAGGATACTAAAAGAAAACCTTTTTCCCCATGACTTCCTTTTCAAGGATCACCTGTCATACTCTGTGTGATTCTTTGTATGAAATGATACTACACAAGTGATAACATATTTGAATTATAACAAAACCAATAGAAGATTGTTGTTCTATATTTTATTGCTTTCAATATTTCTTTAGCAATCATCATTGCAGTCTGTCTAAATAATTCTCTGTGCACTGACATTCACAATAACGCGTTTTCATCAGGAAGTTAGACACTGTCATTAGGTTTCATGAAAAGCTATACTTCTCAGTTCGTAGACAGTTTTTTACACCTCACTGCATCATTGGGATGTGAATGCAACAGTTTTTACATCTGTCAGGTTTAGTTTTATTTACTTGAATACAAGCATTAAAAACAGATTACTGGAAAACTGTAGAGAGATGATGAATTAGTTATGTTCTCATTATCCAACACTGGAATGGGACCAAGAGAAGAGGGTTCACCCCATTCTCTGCTAAGAGAAAACCTGTTGATCAGCTGCAACAATCATCCATCTACAAAGCTTGATAAATGCAGCTTGGGAAAGGCAGGGTTATTCAGATCATTGTTTCAGAGCTGGTATTTTACATATCAGATCTTACAATACCTTTTGATTTCCTAGAACTGTTTGGTAAGAAACTTATTTGATTGTCAACAGCTGCAATAACTTGAGATACAAGTAGAAGACATACTTATCCTGCTCTAAAGCCTACTACTTTTCATATTCATCTACTAGTTTCCAGAAGTTACAAATACAATTTTTGACGCCCTTTTATGTTCTTGTAGAAGTAGTTGTCTATGCTGGAACCTTACAAACAGAGGAAAGTATTGTGGAATTTTTATCATACATCTTAAGGTGAATTAAACACACACTTGTGCACACAAAACACACAAAATTTCCTGTCCCCAATGAGGGTCTTTGCCTCATAAGGCTCTGTCACGAAAGGAATCACCTGAGGACACATGAACAAAACAAACCTGGCTCCAGCACAAGTGGAGAAAAACACATGTTTTAGCACAATGACATCACCCTGGCTATTAAAAAAGAAAATATATATATTTGAAAAGACTGGAAGTCATGACTATGATAAATAACAGCCTCTGAATTTTAGAGTTAGTTATACTCAAGCTGCAAACTGTAGTACACTCACACACACATATAGAGAATATATATGTGTAATGCTCTTCATTAAGTAGAGCTATTTATATTTCAAAATCCATGTATTATTTCAAGGAAGTTCTCAGGTAAGAAATACAAAAAAGTGTGGGAAAATGTTATGAATAAATGTTGTCTTAAGGTTCTTTAAGTCTCAACCAATTAAGCATTAATTGCCAGAGAGTGCAAGCAGCTTTGTAAGCTTCTCACAGACATGAGAAGTGTCCTCATTTATTCATATCCTTGGTGAGTTGTACTCCAGGGACAGCTGCAGTTAGAAAGCCCCATGTTCACCATCAAGAGTCATTGCTATGTAGCCCAATTCCTAAAATGTTCAGAACAAAAAAGGAAGATTTTGACTCAATGAGAAAAAAGGCGTAACAAATTGAACATCAAAAACCTGAAAGCTGTGGCTTTTTCCTCTGCAGCTGCACTGCTCATTCTAATAATAAAAGTAATGGTCATTGGTTAAGCCTACACAGGCACTTACAAGGCAAATCGAACTGAACTATGAACACCTGAAACAAGGTTTAAAAAAGCCTAAGACTAAATCATGTGAAAGATCAAAACAGTACTGATTGCCTTGTACACACAGACTGAATAGGATCATGGGAAAAGACAGCTTCCTTTTTTAAACTTTATCTTTTAGTTCAGCCCTCCAGTCCTACCATCCCCTACACCACTACTCGGATCTGCAGGATCATGTTTATTCCCACAGAACTCCTGCTGGGATTGCAGTACAGGTCTCTCCCTGACCCACTCACTGCCTACTCAGCAGCAGAGCCCAGCAATCTGTGAGAAGGAAGGGCACAATCAGCTTAAAGTCCTGCCACTGTTACCACTCTCCCTGTATCAGAGCTGAGCTTTGCTCACAGTCACCAGAAACCCACCCTGCTCCAGAGTTCTGCCTCTCTTGCCCAAGGAGTAGGGAATGCCAGAAAAGTGTCCTCAAAGAAATATATTTGTGAGGCACAATCTGCCTCTCATTCACAGGTCATCTGTCCATGTGGGAACCGGGCAGCACTGAAAAGGAATGACATCTTACTCAAATCCACTTCAGATCAGTGCAAAGGAGAAAAGCAGACACAATTAGCTCAGGTTCTCTGGAACTGAGATCCTAATGAAAAATGGGAAGCTTATTCAAAGTGTTTAATCTGAAAGTTTCTCTTTATATAAAGATGATACTTGCTTTGAAAGCAGACTCAAGGAAATAGATGTTATTAACTGCTTTGGTACACATGAAATCTTATGCTCCCTGCAGGTCTGTTACACAGCAACAGTCCCCACAGGGAAGGTCTAAATTCAGGCCTAGGCTCAAACTCTGTTGCTGACCTTCTATCAAAGAAATCTTCACAAAAAATTAATTCTGTATACCATTGTGGCTAAAACAATTTTTCTTTCAGGGATAAGGAATTCAGGACAAAACTCAGGACACTGATCAGATATATAAATAGCATCTTTATACTTATGAAGGAAGACACTATCAGGACAAATTCATTGGCTAATTAAATTCAGTGCCCTACACAAATTCTTACTCATGTTTACTAAGCCTATTGCTATCAGTGCAACTGAAAACACCCCTGCTTTTTTCGGCATAGCAGTGATGTGGTATCTAACAAGCTGAATTAGTCCTGCAACAATAGCTAAGAATTATTTTTCTTAGCAGTTCACTAGAGGGGCTTAAGAAATACTTTTTTGCAAGTGCTCAGATTTCCTCATCAGCATTACACACAAACCACCTGACACGGAAGTGTTCATAGCTACAGCTCATAGACTAAATACTATTGAATTTTTTTAAAAAAACAGATCAAACATAACACATTTTTCTTGCAAGTATTTTCACATATCTACCTTCACTTAACACCAGGCATTCCTAGAGTCAAGCACAGAAAGGGGAAACTACAACTTGAAGCATCTTTTAGAAACTCAAGACAGTTAGAAAAGACTATGCACAATGTCTTCATTATTTCACTTCATGATATTCACATTATTCTGAATGCAAAGAGAGCATATACCTGGGTTTGCTTCCTAATTTAAAGCAAGCCAGCATGGTTTTGAATCAGTGGAGTCTGGTTCTTTTAAAGGCATTCTAAATGCAAAGATCTACAGACAACAATTTGGAATCAAAAGTGCATAAACAGAGGCTCAACTGTTGCTACACTGAATCAAGTTTCTGTTATGTCACATTGTCTTCACAGATCCAGTACGCCTCATGTCTGTAAAATACCTCAGGAACAACTTCAGTTTTAAAGCTAGGAATAAGACTAATTCCCTTTGCTATGCTCAAGCATCTTTCTCCCTGACCTGTTTACTCCTCTGTATCTTGGAGGGAAGAGGAGGAAGGTAAGGGGAAGAAAAGAAAAAAAAAAAAAACAATCTTCAGGGACATGCTGCCAAGAAGCTGAGAATCTCAAAGGCCACATTAATCAAGGAAAATCTATGCTTTCAACACTTCACAACTTTCATACTGAAAAAAAACTCAAGAGAATGGAAAAAACACTCTTCCCAGGCAGGAATCCTGAAGCCTGTTAAAGCATCTTTGTAAGAACAAAAAATCTACAAGGAACAATATTCACAGATAAACCATTCTCCTTATGTCACATTCACTCTAAGAAAATAGTCTCTGGAAAAGTGACATGGTGGTCAACTGTCAAAATGAAATGTAATTTAGCACTAACAATAGGTAAGGATTGTTAGTCTAAGTGCTCAATAAAAACCATGAAGACCTCCTTGAATGAAATGCTTTTAGCATAAGTCATATCTGTAATAAAATTTTAGATCCTCCTCTCTGCAAAGAAAGAAGTACTATGGAATAACTTCTTATTATAAATTTTAAAATAGGTAAGTAATGAAAATTACCATTTTCCTCTATGTTTCCATATATCTTTGTAAAAGGTACTGATGGTTTTTCCAAGAGTAGACCAATTGCCCGAACATTCACTTCTCTGCAGACAGCAGCTGCTTTGTTTCAATTGTGCAGAAATTTAGCAAAGTTACTAACTGGACTCTGAAAGTAGTTTGTGAAATTCGCAATGATTACTTTTATTTTAACATCCTAAATAACCTTTCTTTAGCTAAACAATATAAGCACTTAAGCTTTTTAAAACATTCACGGAGCTGCAACAGCAGAAGCTGTTTACCAAGTCACTATATCTCTCCTAATGGCCTCTGTCAGAACCTGCTTTTGGGAAATAATCGAGGCTTGAAGTGGTAAAAATGTTTTTGCAAAGCCTGGGGCATTCCACTGATTTAACTCCCCATGACCTCAGCCCAGCTTGGTAGAGGTGCCAGAAGGAAAGAACTTAAAAAGGCCAAGAAGCAATTATGAGTTTAATCCTGAGAAAGCAGAAAACAGGAGTGTGACCTAGGGAGCCAGGGCTGGAAGGAGTGAGCAAGGTTTTCTTACCAAAGCTATTTACACTCAAAGCTGGAGAAGGAAGCCACCGTATTTTCCTGGAACTATGGAACCCATGCCTTGTATCAGGATTTTCTCCTGTCAGAACACACAGGGCAGCCCATGGCAAGCCCCTGAGCCAGAGGACAATGTGCCAGCTCAGAGCACCCCAACTCCTGATTGAGCTCAGGACTTCTGAAAGCAAAACAGAAGTGCTCCTGAGAGAAAAAGTCTTATTCTAGTTCTTGTTGCTCTAACAGCCAAATAATTCGTTTCTACCAAAAGACAAGTGTCTGTGGTGAGCAGTACTGATCAAATCTGGAAAGAAGGAACTCTGCAGGGAATCTACAAGAACTTCAGATTTAAGGTAATAGTGAGACAGGGATAAGAGCTTGTTCAACATGTTTCTTTTTGAACTGGATAGGAAGAGTAAACTCTTTTGAAAAAGCTTCAGCTCTCACACCTGCTTTTAGCCATGTTTCCACAGGCTTGTTTTCAGATAAATGAAATTCCACCTTACTGAAGTATTTAAGAAGCTCCAAAAGCATTCATTTGGAAAGACAGAACATGAGCTAATGTGACTCTGCTCTACAATGCAACATGTAAACACAAGGACTGAATAATTGTACCGGAATTGTTCAGTTTCTCTGAAACTTTAGGGAAGAGAAAGAGGGAATTTAGAAAAGGGACAGGAAATGGATAGGAGGAAGAGGAGCTGACTGGGTTACTCCCCTGCAAATCCTGACCCATTTCACTGAGCAAATTAACCTTCCTAACTTTACTACCTTTACTATGAAAATTTGAAGATAACAGTTGTAAGATACTGCAGTACTTTCCACCTAGGATTAAAGATTTCACAAGACATTGGGTATTAGGGACTGATGTTTACTCTTCTGCTTCAATAAAGCAAAAACCTTCTAAAGTTAAAATAAAGCTTCTGTAATATAGTACTGTTAACCCTACAAAACAAAAAGAAAACCCCACATACTATAGCCAAAGAGACAGTTTCAACATATTCTTCAAAATCAGTTAAAAAATAAAGAATATAATATAAAATAGTATTGTCTATCTAATAAGCCTGTCCTGAAAGTGGTAATTATTTTTAAAATTAAGATCAAAATATAACTTTTAGTTTTGATAATGTAATTTTTCAATTCTTCCTCAAATCAGTTTTCCTTGCTTCCTTTTGAAAATTTTTATTCTAACTAAAAGTCATCATTAGCAGTAAACACACTAAATGGCAATGACCATGTTAATTTCCTGACACAACACTTAAATTTTGCATACAAAATATAACATAAAAGAACATAACTAGAGTTCTTGCTTCTAATAAATTAAAAATAGAACACAATGATTTCTTTTATTGCCACTCCATCTTAGATGGACCTAAATTACTTGAGTTTTTCTCAACCTTGGAAAAACCTCAATTGTCACAGCACTAAGCTTAATAAGACCTTAAGAGAATGTCTTTTCCACAAATTACACACCAAATACTATTGTTCAAACAACACTTTACTTAGATTAGTAATTAATTAACATCAGCATTTTCCTGAAAAAGAGTCCAATGAAATCTTGTAGCAATGTAAATTGTACCTGCTGTCATTTTCAGCACTAAGCCTCAAAATAGAGCACGATGCTGTTGCACTACTTCTGTCCAAAGGAGACAGACACCTCAGCTTTAAGTTAGGAGCATCCTTCCCTCCACCATACATAATTTGTACTTTATGATGCTTCCATGCAAATTCCCAAATCAAATTTATCCCCTTGTTCACAGATTCAAGACTAATGCTGTTTTATGGTAGACATTTGAAGAACCAGACAAACTATTGATTTATGGTAATTAACCATTGACTACTTCTATAATATCATCTGCAGAAAAGAATTTATTAAATTATTCAACTGATGAAACCAACAAATGCAAGAGGCAGCATTTTGAAGCAGAGATTTGGCTTCACTGACTGTGTTCAAGCATAATTGTTAAGGCAGTATTTACCAATGTCATACATCACCAATACGAATGATCACAAACTGTGTGATTTCTTCCTTCATATAAATGTCTACTTTCAGTGCCACATCTTAAAAAAATTCTATTTGAAAATCATAGAAGCAGAGTTTTCTTGGGAAGGGCTTTGAAAGTCATCTACTCTAACTGGCCTGCAGTGAGTAAAAATATCCTCAACTAAATCAGGTTGCTCAGAGCCCCATCCAACCTGACCTGGAATGTTTCCAGGGATGGAACATCTTCTACGCCTCTGGGAAATCTGTGCCAGTGTTTCACAACTCTCATCATAAAAAATGTCTTCCTTAAATCCAGTCTGAACCTACCTTCCCTTAGTCTAAAACCATTACCCCTTGTCCTATCACAACAGGTCCTGTGAAATAGTTCATCCCTGTTCTCTCTTATAAGCCCCTTTTAAGTAGTCAAAGGCCATAAGAACATTTCCCTGGAGCCTTTTCATCTCCAGGCTGAACCACCCCAGCTCTCTCAGCCTTTCATCACAGGACAGATATTCCACCTCTCTGGTAATTTTTGTGGCCCCCCTCTGGACCCGTTCCAGCAGGTGTGTTTTAACACTGGCAGACAATTTACCTGGAAATTTTCTTATGCATAAGGGTAGGATAGCAAATTGGAAAAAGAGTTGTTGGTTGTTTTAAATTACACAGGACTCACTATTTTATTATTATCACAGCATTACCCTCTAGAACATACACCCTCAGAGACAGCCACACATGTTCCCAGCTTTGGCAACTGATGCAAGATCCCCTTTCAATCCACAGTTGTCTTCAGATTACACCTAAACACACATATTACACACAAACACCCAGATAAGATAGATGAGATCCAACCCAAACAACTCAACTTCCAACAGCCACCTTGCTTGCTGTCCTAAATAACCTTCTGGGATTGTTGGTTTTGCATCAGAAAAGAAAATCCAACAACTGGGAAATCATTTTGCTTGAGAAATTTCCGTAACACTGAAGTCACTGCTGCTCTGAAAAGCTGCAATGATTGTCTGAAAGAACTACCATGAGCAGTGCCATTCTGCAGAGGTGTGTAGCTCCAGACTGGATATCTTTTACTTCTGTCCCTTAGGGTCACTTCCATTCCTTACAGTCACTTCTATTTCAGGTGGATTTCAAGAAGATTAAATCCTATTTACAACCATCCTTCTTTTCATCTGAATTTGCACTATAATCCTCATTCTTCATAGGAAAAAAAAAGAATCAGTTATACTCTATACACTGAGGATCAGGCACACATCATGAATAGTCCTCAAAATTAGATAATGTTCTATTCACTGCTCTTTTAAATATTAATACATACTTTAAAAGTTAAATAGAGGTAGAAACCAGATTAACAAAGGTGAGTTCACCTAGAGAGAGTCTGAATTAATGAAAAGCTAATACCATAAATCTGATGCCCATGGAAGTGTGAACAAAATATCAAGCTCAAGAGAATAGTTGTTCTCCTTCCTGCAGGTGGATTGCACAGGTACAAACATGCACAGCAGCTTTCCAAAATCCATGGCATTTTCAAAAACCTTTATGCAGTGAACTACTCTGCTCCTTGGGTATGTTTTACAAGACAAAGTGAAGTATCAGAGCTATAAAAACACACAGAATTCTCTACAAGTTCAAAGAAAGCAGCTTTTATACTACACTTTTGCACTTTTTCACAAACCAAAAATCTACGTTACAAATCATTGTGTAAGCAAAAACAGCTCCCCAAGCTTTAGATAATATCAGTATCTATTAATGCAGGGGTCTTAATATCATTCCATGCACACAAATTTGTTTTTATTTAGGGGCAAAATAAACAGCTGAGGCCATTATGAGCAGAAAAGCACAATCTTCTCTACAGCAAGTTCATTTTGTCTGAGTTTTGATAACACCAGATGTTTTCTAATGCTGTACAAACAGAAGTTGTTGAAATTTATTGCTGTGAAAATCCTTTCTAGAATACTTGTTAATATGCAAAGACATAAGATTCAACCTGTGTCTAAACATCAAATTAGAGTCAAACTTCTATTGGAAAATTGAAATATGTCAATTAGATTGAATTCTAGCATTAAATTGGAGCTGAACCCAGAAAAAAATTACTGCTACACTAAGAAATTTTCTGTAGAAACAAAAAAGAGGCAGAGTAAAAATCTGTATTTCACAGTAAATGCCTAGATTTACTCTTGGAATTTAATACTGAGGAAAAGTAACCCAGAGTTTTACTGATTAAGACTTTCCTATTAAACTGACTTAAGACCTGTAACTTCCAGGAAGGATAAAGAAAACCTAGAGCTAGACAGGAGATGATCTGTCCCAGTGAAAGGCTTATCAGGCATTCATTTGTTTTCTTACAACCTTAAGTATGAGAGGTGGGCAAGAGACCAGAGTGAAGCCTTGTCCTCTTTGCCTAAGCAATTACATAAATTTCCATCCCTTGGGAAAGCTTCTGCAGGGATCAATTCCCAGATCTTCCAAAAGATACCTGACTGGCAAAAACAAATACAACCACCTACAACTATCATCCCACTCCAGAAAAAGTACTCAGGAAAAAAAAAAAAAAAAAGGCCTCTTACTAGTCATAATTTCACAATTTCTTTTGAGGTAATAGGTATCACATTGTATCTTGAAAGGTACCTGTGTGTATGCGTGTGTGTGTGTATATAACAAAGTAATTCCTGTCTACATCAGAGGCCCAAAAAACCAGTAGCTCAACACTCACCAATTAACAGACCAAAATATTTTTTGCACTGTGCTGAAGCAGCTGCTATTTAAGGTAGCTAGCACATAACGAGTAAGGACATGGCTGAGATACATTTTTAGTCAATCCCCTAAAAGTGAGCAACTCTGATGAGGAAATTTAAATTGTGTCAAGTCAGTTAAATAAACACTCAAAAGCCAGGTCACATAATGGCATGTGGGTACAATTATCATGTCCTTTTTACCATGGGAACTTCCAACGTAAGCCTGGGTAATCAGAGCCAGCAACATTTGTGTCAATGTACTGAATACAAAAAGGTCACCTTTAGTGAATTAAATTAAATGCATAATGAATCAGGCAGCAAAGCTGCACAGCTACTACAACTTGTTTAACTGCCATTGTATATAACAGTTAAGGGGGGAGGGAGGGAATCTACACGCTCAGTAGTTCAGCAGCGTCTTGTTCTATTCACCCTCCAAATGAAAACCTTGGTAATCTTCAGTTTTTTGTGACATCTATGGTATTTTAGACTTTCAAACTAGATTAACTGAATGTGTATTTTCTAATAATTCTACCAGTATACAGTACTGGAAGTACTACAGTAATTCTATTACCTGACACCATTAGACAGGTTCCCATGTTGAAATTCTCTAAAAGGTTTTCAGACTTTTCACCAAAAGGCTTTAGGATTGTCCAGCAGCATTTCTAATTTTTGCACAAATATGATCTAGACAGCAGCTACATCCTAAACTACAGCTTTGCTAAGAAACAGCCAACATAGGACAAAACCCTTCTGCATCATCCTAAATGAGGATCCTACTTATTCTGTTGCTAAAAGCATTCATGTTTTAAATCTCTTCACCTACTATTAAAAACTTTGTATCTCTTCTCTAACTTTAATAACATCTACATTGAAAAATAAATAAGTTATTCCATAGGTGTCAACAAGCAAAGCACATCTTTATTTTGCTGTAAAAAGAAAGCAGCTGGGAAGGCATCTTTCGAAACAGAGCAGCACAGGCTGGTGGGCAGGGACATGATTGAAATGACAGTCAGCACAAACAACTGCCTATTTCAGTCCTCACATTTTTATGCATCATACAGGATCATTTTGATTGGAACCTATTTGTCTTCTAAAGACATTGAATACATTTCCACACAACGGCAGGAGTCTCTCTGTCTCAGGGAAACACAGTACTTCCTGGAATTCTTGACATACCATGAAATCAGAGTTACTCCTATTGCTCCTTGCTGACAGCTCTTATTATCAGTTCTGCCATTAACTTGGCCTGAAATCCAATTCTGAACAGCTCCTTGACAGGACATTTAAGACAACCAAATACTTACAAAAACTCTTCTCATACTTTTTGTATTCTGGGCAAGTGGAATTCTTGTTGCTGCTTTGTATTTTGTTGTTTTATTTTTCTATTGGAGAGCTAAAACAAAATATTCCTCCTTGGAATTTTCATGCAGAGACTACAGTGGCATAGACATTTGGAAATAAAGAGTCCATATCCGCCAAAACTGTATTACATTCATTTTTTTAGAGGTATGCTGAACATCAGCCTAGCTAAGAAATGTGCTGACACAATAATAACTTTTCCTAAGAAAAGCACCTTTCACTTGCAGTTTTCAAGACCTTGAAGACTCTTCAACACAGCATAGTGCACTTCCATGAATGAATCCCGTATCACCATCTATGAGTTTTGGAACTCTCAGAATGTCCCAGTCCTACTGGGACAGTGGCTGTTCATGTGCAGGAGACCAATTCCCCTGTTCAGTGAAGATAACATAAGTTGAGATAAAGGAATGGAGTTATCATCATCTGTCTCTAAGATGGAAGCAAAGAATGAAAGGTAAAATTTTTCTAAATAACCTACTTCAACATCTACCTTCTGCCGCACTCGCACACAAAAGAACCACACAAACTCCGCTCTCAGAGAGAAAGCAGGAAAAAAGGGGGGACCAAAATGGCCCGCTCTTTATTATATATGTTCTTAGAAATCACCGTGGATTGGAGGAGAAATTACCACCCCTCAATCACACTGGGCAAAAGAAAGATCCATCAAAAGTCTCCTCCTAAGGAGAATGGAATGCAAACATTAAGGATGGTTAGCAAAACATGGTTATGTTTACAGAAAGTGTGTGAGAACTTCGTTACAGAAATGAAAACATCGAAGAGCTGCAAAATTTAGGGCGACATACATTCCTTTTACATTGTATGTCAGTAGGAATAATGAACACAATCCTCAAAATACTGGTCAAAACCAAAATGATTTTACCAGCGTCAGGAAGGAGCAAGAGTCATGAACTGAACTCATATTTGCTGAACTTAAATCAACTGCTTTCACCCCAGCCTTTCCTTTATTCTTCAGCACTACTGTGATATTTGCAGCTCCAGGACTAATTCAAAGACTAGAAATAATCTTCATTTTCAAATAAGTGTCTGTCACATTCAATTAGAGAAATGTATCCCAGAATCCAGGTCAGACTTAACCAAAGAAGAAATTTCCCTGCATTCGGTTTAAAACCTTTCAGGAAAAATTTTATCAGAATTATAATGGGGGGGAGGGGAATGAACCACCACCCCAAAAACCTTCCATTAACAGTAATGCTAATAGTAATGCTAAGATATCCATGATTTCTTCTAAAAAACCATATACATAGGTAATGTGTGTGTGTGTGTGTGTGTGTGTGTGTGTGTGTGTGTGTGTGAGAAATAAGAAGACTTTCTCCTCCCTAACTCTTTGCAAAATAACTATTTGCAAACAATGGAATGAAAGAAGAATCAAAACAGAAAAGTCTGAGCTGCAATGAAAGAAAACTGAGGGATTGGGGGATAAGCAGTTTTTTAATTTTGGAGGCTGGGGGCACAGTGATGTGAAAAAAAGCAAACAGCAAAAAACATAACTGAAATTTCCTCCAGGGAAAAGAGCTGCATAAACCTGTCCGAAAGAGTGAGGGGCTGCTTGACTGCAGAAAGAAAACAGTACACAAGAGGATTCAGAGCTAAAGTGACACAGAATGCTTCCATCTGGCAGAGGTATTGACTGATATCCACAATATAACTACACAGACTAAGATGTGGAAAAAAAAGAATACACCAACTATCAACAGAAAAGTAGTTTCAAAATGCTTAAAGTATGAAAAACAGAATTTGGCAAGACAAAGACTAGGATTGATCAAGTACACAGTCCCTCAAATTGCTCAGGGAAATTGTCACAATATGGCAAAGGACTGTACAGTCTGAATTTGTATAATGGAGTCAGAACTCTCAACAAATGCAACTTGAAAGAAACAGTTAGGGACTGGCATATGCCCCAAATCAATAAATGTAGGTAACTCTAAACAGACTATAACGGTCACATAAGAGTATCTAAAATGCAAATAACTGAGCCGTGAACATAGCTGGTTTAGATGTGATACAGCTTTAGAAATTCTACACACCAAATGCCCTAGCACACATTTTAATCTATTATCACTTCTTCAATAAACATCACACGCAAGGATGCTCTTCTACCTTTGAGGAAAACACCCAAACTGCTTCATCTTGGTATAGGCTGAGCTGCTGATGGCTGCTTGGGGATCGGCTGGGCATCAGCAGGTGCTCAGCAATTGTACTGAGCATCACTTGTTTCTCTTCAGTTTTAGTCTTCACTCTCTCTCCTTTTCATCACAATTATTACTACTATAATTATTGTAACTGTTATTATCCTCACTATTATTATATTTTTTGTTTCAATTTTTAAACCACTCTTAACCCAGGAGTTTTATGTTTTCTCTCCAACTGATTCTCCTCCCCACTGTGGGGAAGGAAAGGGGGGAGTGAGCAAGAGGCTATGGGGTAATGAGTCACCAGCTGGGGTTAAACCATGACACATATTAAGAAACAAAAATGTTATTTTCAATCCTCATTTTTAACAGCTTAACCTAAATTGTACTATTAAAAAGTCAGCATTTAAGTACAAGTTTGTTGAAGGCTAAGAACTCTCCTGTGGGGGGAAAAAAGCTTTATTATAAACTGATTGCCATTACATTAAAAGTATACTATTCCTCGATGCAAAGCATATCATCCATCACCTCTTAAGTGGTAAGTAAAATGTCTGTAAATCAGGAAAACATTTTTTAAAAAAATTTGAAAACAAAATGTATTGTGAAGTTTATATCTATTTTATATTTCCTCCTCTCCCAATCTGTTAATAAATGTATTTTTTGAAGCCCCTGGAGAACATCCATCTCTTGTCATAGGATCTTTCCCTGGGCAGCCTATCCCAGTACCTCACTACTGTGAGGGTGGTGAGGTGCTGGAACAGGCTGCTCAGAGAAGTTGCGGATGCCCCATCCCTGGAAGGTTGGATGGGGCACTGAACGATGTGGTCTAGTGAAAGGTGTCCCTGTCCATAGCAGGGGAGTTGGAATGAGATGATCTTTAAGGTCCCTTGCAACCCAAACCATTCTGAGATTGTATTTTCTATACCTCATCACATAAAGAGACACTCTTTAGGCAGTGAGCATGGCCACAAAGGAGGAGGCCATATGTCACCTTGTTCCAGGGTGAGCAAAGTCTTCCAGCGCATTGTCACACTGGGTGAGATTTCTAACAGTGAAAAGTTTTCAAGTAAAACTGAGTAAGTAATTAATTCATTCAACTTATATTTTCTCCACCAGTGCTTTTAAGTTGTCCAAGGGCTACTTGGAGGTTTATTGACTATTTTTTTATTTTAAACCACTTGAGCACCAATGGTTGCTAAGGCAGTACTGATTTATCAATATGCCACATCAACATATTAACACATAACTCTATTTGCCCAATTTTGTGCGATTACAGGCGAGTCGCCTTGAAGAGAGCTGGAAGCAATCAAAAAAACCAGAAGCAATCAAGACCCAGAGTGAGAAGTACAAAATGGAGCTAAAAATCTTGTTGCCTCAAACTGGTCTCCCTGCCCAAATGGGAAGGGCTGCAAGACTTTCCACTGTGAAACTGCCAAAGAGGGCAGATAAGGATGGTTCAGTCATCACTGTCAGCAGCAGCACATTTCTACTGCAAATAAGGAAATAAAAAGGTTTAAGCCAAAGAGAAATATTCAAACATTTATGCGAATATTTCATCTTATAAAGCACTTTCATTCCCAGCACTTCACTTTAGCTGTACTTAATACAAAAAAAAAGAAAAACCCCCGTACCTTTCGTTTAATTCATGCTTCTGTAAATTACGATTCTAAAACACCTATTACCACATATTAAGACACTGAAACAATTGAATTTGGCCTCCACATCAAGGTTACAAGGAACATGAACCGCAACCAGGAACTGAATTCCATTTTCAATGGCCCAGCTTTGATTCCAGTATTTTTAATCAATTTGCCTTTAAGGAGCCAATTGTATTTCACAGAATTAAGCAAAAGTAGTGGTAAGGTCAAGATGACAGAACAACTTCCAGGAACCAGCTCTGTCTACTCATCCTGTTCTTAAGAGATTGTGAACATGAGATCACACCCCATTTGCAATAATCAAAATACTGTGTACTCTAAAGAAAGCCTATGTTTTCCCCCCAAAACAGAGGAGCATTTCAAACCATTTCAGATTGTATTCCTTCCCAAAATTATATTTGGCACAAAGGTTTCTTCCTTTTTCTTTATATACACCTTAGAAAAGAAAACAAGGATCCAAATAGACTCTGTTTCTTTGTGTCATACTTGCTATGCTCCTAGTGTAACTTTAATAAGCAATTTAAAGAAGGGAGACTTAAGTAGAAGTTTCAAGGACACAAGATAGAAATTCCTACAATTTATGAACATCATTGGCAACTTGTTCTTCATAATTTCTTTAAGCAGGGTTAAAGGAGCTAAACTGATTGTGTAAATATGAAGTAAAACAAAACAGCAGTTTATTCGTGATTTGACACAGGATATTTGTAACAAATGAGAAACATTTACTATCCATGCATCATTAAATATATGAAAATAATTTACATTAACCAAGTTATACACTCCAAGGAACGTTTTTAACATCTGCCAGTATAATTTCTTAAACCACAAGCTATATAATCCATTTGATTTTTGGTTTTTTTCTGCTCATTAGGAATCTTGCATCTGGTATCTCGGTATGCCAGATCTCTGGCAAAATGAAACACATCATAGTATATACTTCAACTGTTTTTTTTTTCTTTCCAAATAAATTAGTTAATAATTGGTTTGAGTTGGATTTATTTTGCTTTCGTTTTGAGGGAGGAGTGGGTGGTTGAGGGTGCGTGGAGTTATTTTTCACAAAGCAACCCCAAAATATCCAACACTCTCTAGTAGTGCATTCAAATAGGAAGACTGATTCATTTTAGAAGGTAGGGCACATTTAGTAATCTGAAGTTTCGGGAAAATATGTAGTCTTACAACTTTCTCTGTAGCAAAAATGCCTATCATAATTGCAAACTGGAATACTAGATTGTGGCAACGCAGCCAGCTGGAGCCGCCCAAACCACTCAGGCCAACCCTAACCTTACCCTGTGGTGGTCAAGAGCCCAAACTTGATTCCACATTCCGTAGTTAGGGCGAGAGCCCACAATCCCCCAGTTCAGTGATTTTCATAGTTCAGGGTTATTGGTTCGTGTTTTCCCCTCCCAATTTTATGTATGTTGTTGTAAATATTCATTTTCCATAGTTAATATGTATGAGTTCTAGAAAGTTCTGTTGTGCTCAACACCCTATTGGTTCTTCCCCTAAGTCCCTCCTATGTGTTCTTCCCATTGGTTCAGTTACTGTTAACCCCACCGGCCCTAACCCCAGTATAAAACCCACTGCACCCTCTTCCGATTCGGCTCTTCGTCCCTGCCCCTTCATGCAAATAAACCCTTTCCGTGGATCATCAAACGAGGATTCCCCTCTCTACTTCTTTACCTCCACCTGCGTGCCCTTCCAGCCCCTCCTAAGGAAGCTCCCTCGGGTGAGAAGCTCGATTTCTGCTACACGTGCTACCCTGAAGAAGTGGCAGCAGCCAACCTCCGGGCTTTCATTTGTGGGCTTGCGTGCAATACTAGATATACAGTCTATCATTATATAAACAAATGTAACAGATAAAAGGCCTTCATATTCACAGACTTAGGTCATTTATAGTGACCTCAAATCTTGAATTTGTTTCATAGTTTTTTGGGGTTTTTTGTGATGTTGGACTAGAATGACTTCATAAAGCCAAACCAAAAGCAGATTTGTTTGAGGGGTTATTTCTGTTCAATTTGGTTGCCATTGTTTTTTAAAATTATCTCTGTAGCCAAGTGCTAAAGAAAAAAAGTCATAGAATAGCAAACTCACTTCAAGGTCTGTCAACAAAAAAGCTCAGTGCGGATCAGCCTCAAGCCTGTTCAAACCCCCCACAATGAGATTCTAAGCAGAACCCAGAAAACATTTTGGTGAGCTCTGATTACATCCATCACATTATCTCACAAACACATTTCAGAGGAGGAGAGAGACAAGTAAACTAAACAATTACAAACAAAAAAACTGAAACACAGTCTTATTTATATCCACATAAACACTTGAAACTTTGAGCCCTGCCTTTGTTAAAGACATTCATCTGTTACTGAAGATCCACTCCAGGCCATTAACAAATATGGTACAAATCCAACACCCTGCAGGACAGTAGCAGGATCCAAAAGCTGCTGTGAAACAATTCATTTATGCAGGACTTTTGCACCAAGTTTGGCTTTCTAAGCTGCTCAGATACTTTTCTAAAAAAAAAAAAAAAGAAAAAAAAACAACCCCAACCAAATACTACAGCAGAGTAACAGAAAAACCAATTTTTTCTACTTTTGTACAACTATTTCTGTAAAACCATATCAGAAAAAGAATTAGCACAAGCGTAGGAAATGAACTTTACATGTCACATGCTAAATGCAAATTTCCGAGTACATTGAGATTTTATTTTAGCAACAACGAAGTCTAAAATGACTGTAGGAAGCATAGATTTATTTTGAGCAAATTTATCACAATATTTGAAGCACCACATATAATATTCTATTTGCACTCAGCTGCCAGTTCTGCAAGCATTTTCATACTTGCTTTGGATACCAAGCAGTTCCCTTGGGATAAGTCCATAAATGCTATCCTACCAGCATCTGAGGAGGACCCTTTTCACCCTTATCCCTTTGCCTGTCACCACAGATTACTCTGCTCTCTCCACTGGCCTAACTGCAAGATTAACTTTGAAGTCTGTTTGAACATCTATTTGAAAATATAAAGGAGGGGAAAGAAAACATCTCCCTTACGTTGGGTGCTATATATGTAAGATGGAATGAAGAAATAGAAATAATATCACATTTAAAGAAACAGAAAAATAAATTTAAGAATCAGTAATGGCATGTTGTGCTTTGAAAAGACAAATTATCCCAGGGCCAAAATAGATTTCAATATGACTGTGCACTAATGAGTTCATTTACATATGTCTTAGAAAATTGCATGCATCACAACTTCAAGTAAAATTTAGTCCCAATAGAACTTAACAAAAACAATTAATTTTCTTTTCTCTAAACAATTAGTATATTCTATCACCAGTAATTTATTCCTTGCACAAAGAAGCTATAAAATTTAGAATAGCATTTTGAGTCTTATGTTTTTCAATCAAGCTATGACAGATCAAAGTATTTCCTGCCAATCAAAAGAAAGGCTATTAACATCAGTTATTTGATTCAAAGTTTGGAGAAGTTTCATCTTCACTTCAGACCAACAACTTCAGCAATCACTGAAAAGACACCCTTTGCTATTTACTGCTGCTCTTCAGAGGAAAAAGAAAAACCAAACCAGAAAAAAACTCACGACCCACCACATTCAGAACGAGTCCGAGCATCACATCCTCTGAACAGCCAGAACCCAAGTTCAAGTCACAAGTTTTGACCTCAGGTATGCAAAATCTTATATCATGCTTATTATGTGAATACATTGAGTTGGGACATGCTGCAAATCTGAGCAGAAGTGACCTCAAACACCAAAGCTGATGAGCAGTTTCTCTAACTAGAACAAAACTATTTTACAAAACAAGTGCTGAACCACTATAAAATCTTCTTATGAGCCTGGTCTTAAAAAATCTCATTTTCCCTGCTTTACAACAAAAATCAAGTCTGGGACATTAAAGTATGACAGCAACCTGTGCATCATTAGTTATGCATAGCTCCCTTTATAGTTCCTGAAGGCAGCAGAGCCTGGTGAACTGTGCTGGAGGTGTCACACTCTGCATCAGCTTTTCCCCCTTCTGAAGGGGGCCACGAACAATTAGTAAACTCTTCCAGGCCAAGCACTGTGCCTAGAAAGAGGCGGAAATGTTAAGACTCTTGATCAAAAGACATGACATGATAGATGAGATACCGTGTTTGGTAGCCATGAGATTTATGGCTAACAAAAGAGCCATACAGAAAAGTAAGAACAATGATAAGATAAATGTAATTACTGCCTTTTACCAAGACCCTATAAGCACACAAGCTTTTTTGCCTTTCTCCTTTGAGCCAAGGGTACAGGGAAGGAGAAGCAGCAAGGAATACGAGATCCTCATAAACAAACATTCTCAAATTACAGGACATGCAGGGATACTCCCAGCTCTGTTAAAAAAAGAACCACAGCAAAAAAAAAATCTACTTCAGAGCTAGCAAAAGCTAAATTTATTTTATCTCCTTCCTTCAAAAAGACTTAGAAAATGTCATTGTTTAGACAGTTTATCATAAAGCTCATACAATTTTCCCGGCCATCATGAAATTATAGATTGGTTTACAAAAAAATTAAGTGTAGAACCATAAAAAGTTTGCCATTTTGCATGTAATGAAATGCTCCAGCTCCAGACTTGCAAAGATTTATGCATGGACTCAACTTGATCCAGGTGAGGCATTCCACTGTGAGGGCTGTTATGTTAAAGTAGTAACAGCTGGTATACATCGACATTAATTTGAAGCACATAGTTGTTATAATAGTTAGAAAAGGTTTTCATTTGTGTTTAACATCACTTTTAGGCATGAAACACAATCTTATCAGCACAAAGTAACTCCCATCTTAAGCTACGTGTGCTGCCAAAGGGCAGGAATAACACCTTTTTTGTTCATTTTTACTTTCAAGTTTCAGTTGCTGATGCACAGTTCTTATACTACAACTATAAACATAAATAGGAGTCAGGTTTCTCATCCCTGATTTTCCTTACTTAGTTTAAATCCACACTTTTTTTGTCTTTAGCTCTCAGAGCACCTCACTGAAGTACTTGATGGAAATGTGCAATGGAAGACTGGAAAGCAGGGCTATGGTGAAAAAAAGGTTGAACACAGAGACACAAAAAGAGAAACCAACCTTTTGCTACAACCTCATTTTTCTCTTAAGTCAGCTAACAATATGCTCTGCCTCCTATATTATAGATTTCTGTACAACATTATGCTCAAAGCAAGTCAGTGAAAAAAATCTTCTAAACATTTTTGCTGTTCATAAATTACTATCTTCAACAGCCATTTAAGCAGTCACATCTTCAGCATTGTGGTCTGCCCTTAAGTTGAACTAGGCTATTTTCTTTGTTATTCTTATAAAGACAAAAGGAAGTCTTTTTTCCTCCAAAATTTTCAATTGTCAAGATGTCTTATTAGTAGATTTTTATGCTTTTTAAGTCCTTCACAAAATCATTTCAGAGTCACTACACAGAACTACAACAAATTTTAGTATTAATAACACAAATCCATTTATTATATGCAAGACTTTTGAAGGGAGGAATTCTTATTCTCTTGACATGCCACAGACATGTTAGAAACAAGATTAACTGAGGAAAGATAAAAACTTTCAGAGTCAGCATTAATCCATGATCTCTTTTGATGCTCACTCCCTTGGCAGCAGGTATTAGCTTTCTCAAGCCCAAGTACTCAGAGGAACTATACTGCTAATTTTACTCAGTCTAACTTACCAACCAAAAGGCCTTAATATGAGGGAAAATATGGAAAGGCTCAAATATCTGTGCAAACACTGAGGGCTGTAGCAAACATGGGGGAAAAGGAAATTCCCACACCCCTGCCTAGAACTGTCAGTCCATAAATTCCAGCAAACTGTGACTGAAGGTATTTAACCAGCAAATACCAAGATACATGAAATAAGTTACCAAGATCTACCAAAAATAAAAATAAAACACCCTTTCATTTCCAACCTTGAAGAGACATTCAAACATATTTACACAAACCTGAAGTAAATTCTCAACAGCATCTAACTAACCTAGGGATACAATGTCATATTTTTGGAGCATAGACAACGCCAACTCAATGTTCAAAATATTTGAAGACAATATTAAGAGGAAAATATTGACTATAACAAACCTGACACTGTTATTGGCAATATACAACCAATAAATATTGTCCTGCTCACAGAAGCACAGTGTTACCTTAATATCTATTCCCTGGACAGTTGGTTTTTTTTTTTGAGAATACCACATAAATTTATTTCTGTCGAGAAATAAATCAACAGAAGAGACTGAACTTCCATTCACAGAAAAGCTGGGTGCTACTCTCAGCTAGTTCTGTTCTCAGCATGGCCAGGTACCCAGAACAATTTTCTACCCAACTGGACACTGCTTCTCTAACAGTGAAGAGCATTAGCTGGATGAAATTTTGCAAGCGCAACTGAATTCATTAAGTCCCTTTGCCAAAGTATCCATATGTACAAAAAGTGATAAATTTATTCTTTCAACAATGCAGTTTATGACCAAGACTACCAATACTACAAAGTTAAATACTCTGGTGAAAGGTATAACTTTTATTCTGTTTCATACAGTACAAATATAATTAGACAAATCTTGACATATGCCTTTGGCTGGCACTCTGTTTTCCTTTGCAACACATTCTTGAAATTTAGGAATTGTTTGGTTAGGAATTAAGTTTGTATTTATGTACAGCCACTTTTCATTGAGGTTCTTTGCCTCAAGGGTGCAATCACTGTATTCAAGGGATAGTCTGACAAACACAGAAAGCTTTTACCTGCTATAAATTTAACATCCCTGTAACTGAACAATTCGGTCTGCTCTCCCAGACATCTGAGTGGCAGAAAGACTAACCATTCCCTGGTCAATCCAGTTCTGACTGGATTTTCTGCACAACACAAAGAGAAAGGAACTTGGAGGAAACGTGAAAAAGTAACCTATGAGATGCACTATTGAGAAATCCCAACTTTAACACCATCCATAGTACAGCTGTGCCTAGTTTGAGTCCCCCAAATAAATTATATGTAATGAAGGACAATGGTGTTGAAGGAACATTAATTAAATCAAACTCTTTTTCCTGGTTGGCATGTTGTATTATTTATATTATATTGCACTTGCAGGCCACAGTGTCCTTATGGAAATTGGATACAAGTGAAGAGACAGATTTTTACCATCAGCACTATGTAGACCACTACCTTCAGACCAGTCTTAGAAGTTCTCATTGCTTGGACAAAAAAGTAAAGAAAGAAACCGAAGGAAACTTCAGTTGATGAGCTACAAATGTATGCTGGCCTTCAACCAAAATCAAGGAATGTGAAAGTAGGGAAAATGAGGAGGAAGTACCAAAAGGCTCATTTAACATCTTATTTCTAAAACAAAAATCCCTGAGAGTATTAACTTAGATGTTAAAAATTCACTGCTTTCGAAGATGTAAAAAATTAGTTTTAATTTAGCACTCACCTATGCATTACTGCAGTACCTTCGAAGCAGCAATGCTCAAAGAAAAGATCCACAATTACATGCCCTACATATGTGTTGCATTACAGGTAGTCAGCAATTATATGGAGATATTTATATGGCATTTTAAAAAACTTTATGCCCCTAAATACTTTTTTTTTAAAGTTGAATGAAATAATTTTAAAATCAGGCATTTTGGTGCATAAAGTCAAGTGCTGAATGCTTAATTAGGTGATGAATTCCAGTCTTGTTCATTAAACAGAATTGCATTTATCTGGGATTTACTAGATTAAATCTAAAGTTAAAAACAAAGATTATTCCATTTTGAAAAGCTTCCTACACTTTTATAATAAAATTAATAATTTCCTGATCATAAGAGGCTTCAAGTTTTCAAAGCATTTCACAATAATTATGCCAATTTTGTAAATCCAGGAACTATATTAAAACCAGTTGAAATGACCTGTCAGAGGATACATAAAGAATCAACAGTGGGAGTGTGAAGAAGTAGCAGGTTTCTTAAGACCCAAGCATCATCACTTTTACAACCACATCTGCATACTTGGTGATAGAGCAGGGAAAATGAGGCTATAAATCAAGAAAAATAAAGCCCTCTCTCCGGAATTACTTTCTTTCCTACCAAGCCAGCAAAACTACAGAGAAGGATTCTCCCAGAAATAAAATTTTACTGAAAAGTTTCTCCAGCTGAATTTGTATGTTTCATTGATGAGAGTGAAAACACGTAACAGGAAACATTTTTTTCTAATTTTTAAAATTAGAAGTGGTGGTTATGCACTTAAATAATTGGAATGAACAGGTCACGTGCCTGAATGACTTCTAAAGTTATTTGAAAAATGTCTTTTCCCCTTACTTTTCAAATTACAGTATTTCTGTTAAACCAGATTAAGTGAAGTTATAATGTTTCTATTAAAAACTCAGCCCAATAAGGAACATTAGTTTTACTTGGTCCTTTGACATAAATGAGCACAAATTTGCATATAAAATAGTCTTAATGCCAAGTCTGTGTCTCTATTTACCTGGTTTAAGTTTCTTTTAGATAAAATCCAGTTCAAACCCAACTCTATTCAGCTGGAATGTACCAAGGTAGAGTTAAAACTGATTTGGTCACTTCAACTCTATTTTGTGCATGGACAAAGCTTATTGTAACTTGATAATAAGCCAAACATTTTCAACCACAAATATTATTTTGGAAGCACAGCCTAATGGTTAAAGCATGAGATGGCAAATCCATTTTTAAATAGAAACCAATTTTCATCACAGATCACTGAGTGATTCTGGGCAAGTTAATTAACCTCCCTGCAATCTGTGAAATTGGGATAATACCTGCCTTGCAGTGAGGCTTATTTCATTAATGCTTATGAAATGCTGAGAAATCCTTAGATGGATATACTGTAGAAATAGAAACAAGCTCAGTATTTCAAACAGTACTTTGGAACATAATTCCTATTTGAAAACACACCTTCCTGTCAAGTAAAATGTCAGTTCATAAGTAGTATTCGAGTGACTTTAGGTGCACTGAAAATACATTCCACACTATATCAAAAATCACAAGAAAAACAACAAAAAGAGACCACATATTACACGTCTCTTCTTTCAGCTACATACAGAATTATCACTATATATTTATAAAACTCAGATTCGCAGCAGCAGCAGCCACAAACATTGCAATCAACTCTGAAGAGTTCCTCAGAGTCTGCCAGTGCACCAGAATCCTCAACACAGAATCTACTTCTGACTGCAAAGCTGTAAAGTTCATTTCCAGTGTAGCTGCAGTGCACATATTGAAATATTTCACTGTACATTTTTTTATTTATTAGTTAGCTCCCTGATTCTTACCTGCTTTCAAGAAAAGATTGCAACAGGAAGAAGTTCATTGCAAAACATACAAGGTCAGAGATGAAACCAGGGTGGACGAGGTAACAGGCATCTCAAAGCGTTACCAAAGTTATTCAGAATGAATGGGGATTTTGAGAAGGTGCAGCAAGAGTTCTAAGCACCAACATTCTTTCTTCCAGCTAAAATGGTTGGCAAACTCTTAGCTGAGCACTCAAAGTCTGAGGATGCTGCTGTCTCAAAGGGAAGCGGGCTTTATGTCACAAAAAGTTCTTCAAAATATAAAATTTAAAAGCAGCTCCAGGCTTCCCTGGAACCTGAACATCCATACATCATTGCTTTTAGACATCTTGCTCTCTAATTAAAACACGTTCTTTTGCTTCCGAAGTCACCAATGCCTACACTTGTTTACAGTTTGGTTCATTTCTTTCATATTCCCAGTAAGAATAATTATTTTTCTCTCTTTTATTGTGTAACTACAAGCTGTTGTTGCATAACAGGTTACATTTTAACAACTCTAGTGTTTCACTGAGCCACAATTTCTAACATATTTAGGTCTGGAAAAAAGTCTCTAAACCATGAGGTATGCCAGCTCCCCACACACCCCCCAAATAGTTGCTAATACAGATATTGCACATGGATCATTCAGTGCGTTTTAAGGCTTCATTTCACATCCTTACAGGAGCCAATTTAATGGAAGAGGCTTTCACATAAAGAAGAGTGCATTTAGAATGATTCATTATTTAAATAAAAATTTATTATTTAAATGAAAATAATTTTGTTCAAGTTTTTCTTTTCAAAGGAGACTCCAGGGGAACTTTATAATTTGGCCTCTGCTAAAAGTTTTCATCTTCTGATTACAATTCCGTCTATCAAAGGTTTCAACAGCAAACAATAATAATAACAATCAGGGCAATCCTTTGTCACTTGTATATAAACACATGCATTAGTCAAATACTACAATACCATGTTACAGCTACTGTGGTGTGCTTTAAATAATGCTCCTAAATTTATCTAATCTTGCAGAAAACACGTGCCAAAAATAACTCAAACCAGATACAACACCTCTAAAAGAAACAGGAATATCTACATTGACAATGATGTTAAAATAACATTGTAACACCACTTTAAGCCTTTAGCTAGTGTGTTTCATACAGTTACTCTTTATCCTACAGTGGGCACTCTAGTTCTTAATACTTTTCAGTATGACAGAAAGCCTGAGAACAACTGAGGCCACAAAACCATTAGAAAATTCTTCGAAGAGCTCACTGATGCCCAGCTGAAGAACTTTTATCCAGAAATGGGAGATATACAAATAATTGTTTGACTGTGTGCCAACATCTTCAAGCCAAATTATTAAGATCACCATAGAAAATTAATAAATAAAATATCCAAAAAGGAACTACTACGTTATTCCAAAGTTAAGGAATATATTTTTGAAAAAGTCATACTAAACAGCAGCTTGGTTTGATAGACAGGTCTGGTAGATTTTTCCCTACTATTTAGTACAGCAAAAGCTCATCTTAACAATTGTATTTTCTATTTTAAATGCACTTTAATAGGGCTGGTACAGGAAACAGCAGGCAAAACTGCAGACTAATGAAATGGCTGCAAAAATGCTGGTATTTACATTTTAATTTCTTGCTTTAGCAGTACATACTTGGATTATTTTTTAAATATAAAAGCAATGCTTTTCCATAAATTTGGGAAAGTTTACATGAAGTATCATTATAACATGAGGTACAGGTAATCATACACTGCACTGTTCTGCAGTCCTTCAAAATGTCACAAGCATTCATGACTGAACATAGCTTCATAATACCTGAGAGATTACACCACTTAGCTGAAAGTAGCAGCCTACAAAGAGAAGTACAATCTATTTTGTTTGTGAAATTCTTGTACATGTTGCTCTTCCTAAAGAATATTATGCTTCAGAGCTACTATTTCTATAGTAAGTATTTACACAACACATATTAACTACACTGATGACCACGTTTTTGCCCAAGCATGGAAGCCAACAAAGAATTCCTATAACTTACATACACAACAGAAATTATTTTTGCTGTTTTCACTGCCATTCAGACATCCCACACACTGAAAACAACAACACAGTGCTGTGGCACAAGCAAAGTAATTACCACTCTCTAGGACTTGATGACTCCTTTCTTGGCCTACTGAAACAGTTTACAGAAAACTAATTTTCTTCGTGATTAAGGAACATTAATAAGGAACGTATTCTTTCATAAGTCAAGAGTTACTGAATACCTAAATACAGCAGTGATCGATTATAAATGCATAATAATGATGTCTCAGCCAAAGACAACTGAACAGCAAAAATACATCATTAAGACTTGGGATTTTCTACTTCAACTCTCTTCTGTTGGAAAACTGTTTCAAGCAAATTAAATACTAGGCCTCCTCTTTTTCTTTTTCTGTTCCTTTTCCTCAGTATTAAAAAACTAGAAACTTCAACCATTTGTTCAAAAGCCAGGTATTTTGGGGACTTTGATTCAAAAAAAGTAAAGTTTTTCAACTCAAAGGTGTTAGTTGAAGGTCCAGCAGATAACATGAGTAACAGTGATAAGCAATCAGTAACAGATAAGCAAATCCTGTGAACCACAGGTAGGGAGGTATTGCATACAATAAACTGAAGGGAGTAAGGAATGCCTCGAAAAGATGTAAAGGTAGAAAGTAATTTCTGAAAACAGCACTGTTAAAGGAAACTATAACCTTAGATTATTTCTTTGGGGTTTTGTATTTCAGTTTCAGAGAGTTATTTCAAGTTTCATCATTGAGTGTGTGGCACTGAACTGTGCCACTTTTTACACTTCTCCCTCAGCTATATGTTACAGCCCCAACTGTCTCAAATCCAGCAAAAAGGCAAAATCCTTTGGGTTCAAACACATTCTTTCCCATGATATTTTACACATGAGTTAAGATTATAATTAAATAAGACATTAGGAGCAACTAACTACTCATTTTGATAACAATTAGTGGAACTCTAAGTTAGGACAACTGTGTTATCATAAAACCAACTCATGAGTATCATAGTAACTCTTAAGTGAGCCAAAAAATAATCTCATTTTCCTTAAAATTGAGTAATATGCATATTGAAAACTTTAGATTCATAAATGTAATAACCTCTTTCACTTCCACTGTACCATACAATTTTCTTGTACACTAGACCAACATGTAAACATCTCTCAATATAAAAAGTAAGATTCAAAACTCCAAAACCTGTTAACACTAGTAAATGAAGCATATGTTTAGCTACAAAAAATATTCCTCTGCTAAAATTACCTTGCTGAAATAAGTGAAGTAAAGACATAACAAAAAAAGGGATTTTGACATTTCATATTTTGTTGAATGCCATTACTGCCCAGGCAATCACTGTCTCTTACGTATAAATTAACATCCTACCATCTGTCAAGTGTTCGGATAATCACAGGGTTTAATGCTTAATATGGTTATTAGAATGTGACCTGACAAAAAGAAAAAGAACACAACCTAATTTGGACTACAAAATCTATGATCTCGCTGGCAAATGACAGTTTGACAAGCTATTATTCCTGCATTTTGGCTTCTCCAGTAAAAGCAATTTTACGCATACATAATTCTATTAGTCATACAGTCAACTGCCTATGGAATATTACTTCAAACTATAAAATTTGCTTGGTCATTCAGGATTTTGAACTTATGTAAATATTTGCACCATGAATAGAAATTTAATGATCTCTATAGACACATACCTAATAAGAAAACACAAGTCACTATGCAAGATAATCCTGTGATGCTATCATTAATTGTAACCACAGACTTTCTTCAAGAAATCATACAAAACGTCATTAAGCTCATTAATTACCTATATATCAACTGGCACTGGCTGTTCCAGAAATAGAGTGTACGAGACAGCTCTGTATCCAATCTGTTTCACATGCAAATGTCACCTGCTAATAAGCACCATAATTATTATTCACAATATTACTTACATATTCTCTTTATGGCTTATTCCACTCCCAATGCCTTGTTTTTGTCAAGGTAAACACTACTGACAATTGTCTCTACTCAAGACCACTAAAAAAAATCCTATTACTAACACAAAACTACCAGGCAAGCCATTTGCCCATGGCTCCCACATTTTTCAGTGACTCAACTGAATTTTGCTATTGCTCCAATAAAATATATTGCAAAAGGAAATACTCTAATGATAACTTCAAAGTGTAAAATACACACTTGGGAAAGGTGAAATTATGCCTTCAAAACAAACAAAACATTTTAAGAAAGTGATATGAGAAAAACAAAGCACAAACAACAACAACAACAGTTTAATGCAGTTTTACTACCTGCAGAAATGAAGTTTCCATTTGATAGATTTTGTTAAGCTTTAGCTACACTACTCAAGGACCTGCCTCAGTAATAAAGCATCATGATCTTGCTTTCTTGCCAGGGGGCAAGAAAAATCAGCTCTTGGTTTATGCAAGGCCTGTCAGCATTTCAAAGTGTACCACTACTTACAGCTACACCAAACAGCTCTTATCAGCCAGAGGTCTACTACTCTGATTACCGGTTTCTTCCAAAAGGGAAATAAGAAAAAACAAGGAGAAACAACAAGGAAGGAACATTTAGATTACTTTGTTTGGGTTCAGTTTTACACATAGTAAGATTTTTCCCTATTAAATGCCAGGAAATATCAGTTGTATGAGATAAACATCACAAAGTACCATTTTCCAAAGTACCTAAGCCACTTATGTGAGCCTGATCCTTCTTTTGAAAGATCACACAATCTAATTACCACAGGTCACCAAACTCTCACATGTCTAATAACGCAGACAGCGGAATTTATAAGACAAGTTCAGTTGCATCATCCAAACCTATAATTGCTTTGTGAAACTGTTTCTCTATACTGATGAGCCTCTAAGACTGTCTTCCTGGGGAAGTTACTAAGGTAGACAAAGGGGAGAATAATCATGTCACAATCTACTAATTCTCTGGATATCTGTAAGTGTGTGGTAAGTTGAGAAAGTGCAGAGAAAAGAATTTTGTATTAGTTGTGCTCTACAAATACTACCCAGGGAGTAACCACTAAGCAGTAAATTCAGTATCTCTTACTGTTCTTTGAATTCATAAGATAAAAAAGTGTTTACCCTATTGAAAGTCAGGTCTCTCCCTAAACTGGAATTTAAACATTTCAGTTAGTTGGGTATATCTTTTTTTACCCTTAAATTTAAGCATTTGGGAATTATTCCTTTGTAACAATAACTGATATTTCTAAGCAGCTTCAGGCTTAAACTAGTAAACAATGCACCTCAAATCCCAGATTACAAAAGTTAAAGAATTAGATGGAGTTGTACTTGCCCAGTTAAAGTTCTTAGCATTGGACTCTTCAGGGCAGACTTGCATTGAGGCTAGCACTGAATCCAATCTGCTCTGCTGGCGGCTCACGTGACTGAAAGCAGATTTTACATGACCACAGCTGCTACATTACACCTGAAATCACACCTTTAATGCTGCACCTGACACTTCCAACCGAATGTTGTGGGTCAGCCTCAAATAACCACACACGTGATAAACCTATGGAAAGGTTTCGTTTTAAAGATTTAGTGCATCATCTTTTAATATTCTTTTTTTTTTCCCCCAGAGAAAAGAGTATTTTCGCAAGAGGTTGATCAAGCTTTTGTGTTTTAAGGTCAATTTGTAAGTTCTTTGGCCTATACTATTCACCATATATATATTTGTAATAATACATATAATAATGATTCACTCATCTCACCTGTCCTATATTCTGTTATGAGAATGAAATTGAGTACATTAATATCAGAATAATTAAATAATATGAAACACAATGCAAGTTTTCTTACTGAAACATTTAAAGTAATTTCTCACTAGGCCAAGGTCAGGAGAAGATGAAAATTAAAGTCCAATTAGCCTGATCAACCAAAATATAGGAGTAGCAGTGGACTTAAAGTAGTATATTACAACTACCAAAAAAAGTGGCAATGAGAATACACTTTTGTTTACTGTGTAAGGAAAATACTGTAGGTGACAGGAAAACAAAAAAAACTCTTAAAAAAAATAGTGCCTTTGGTAATCAAAGGAGCTCTAACTCTCACAGAATATTCAGCAAGTTACATTTGCTTCTCTATAATAATTCCATCCCTAACAAGATCAGGGGAAATTATTTATTCCACCCCCAGTCTTCCTACATTTGTACATCATCCTAGGGGACACTGACTTTCTGAACACTGAATTGCTTTTGGCCATCTGATATTATATTACTGCAGTCTTCTGCAGAAGGAGCCAGAAAAGAAAAAAAAAAAAGAGGGGGGGGAAATAATTACATTAATGCTGGGAATCAAAGTTTATTGACTTTCCCTTGAGCTATAATACCAAAAAGCTGATTACAGAAGTTGTCAACATATTTAATGATACTACCAACTTCTCTCTGAACTCATCAAAATATCTTCTGAAAAAATTCTCAGAAGTTTTTCAAGTAGAGTAATGCATTATTAACTCTAGTTCATCTCACTGAAGATAACTGTATCTGCCTCTGTTCCTTCCACCCCTGTGTCTACCAAAACACTAAAAACATCATAATTGTAAGAAAAAAACTCCAGTATGCTCTGAATTGTTGCATTCTCAAGCACCAACATCTCATTTTCACATCCCAAGTACATCCTACTTTTTCTAAAAAACCTAGGGAAAGCCTTGACTAGAATACAGTTCTAATGAAAGTGAACACCTCACCCCCAACCATGGCAGCTTGCTCTGAGAACTTAAGTTCAAAACATCATATTCTGCAGTATGGACACTCTAGTAGACAGAGATTCCATAAACCATTATGGGGTTTTAAGTTTTCACTCACACTGACCCCTCCCAAGAAAGAGGGCTGCCTATACCTGTATTTGTTCCAAAAGTTATCTTTAAAACTGTTAATGCTTCTTCTTCCTTTGAAGAGCAGATTTTCTTTCCCAACACTTTTTCTCCTAGACCAAGAGTGTCAAAAGGAATGCCTTCCTTCCCTCACTTCTACAAAATTACTTTATTGTACAATGTGCATAAGGAAATACTTAATAAGACCGCTGATAATGAGAAAAAATGACCAGAGCTGCCTTTTTACAGCTTTTTCATCAGGATCAGCAGTGCAACAGAAGGTGCCACTCTTGCAAAAGATTTTTCCTTGTATCATTTATGATACACCTTTTTCAAAACATACAGGGGAAAGTACAATACAACTGTTGTCAAGTTTTCTGAACACTAACAAAGCCAGGAAGTACTTAATTAATTGAACGAAGGTGTAGCTTATCACATTCTCTTTCAATACAACTGTGAGCCCGCTATGCAGTAAACCTCTTCTGAACAACATGAGATTAGAAGACTCATAAAATATAGTGAACAAAATATAGTCTAAAGGAAAGATGGAACTTCTTTAGAAGCAAATGCTCCTTCAGGAAGATCTCCCTTAGTCAATCCATTTCTTTAATTCACATGTAGGAGAAAAATCAAGTTAGTTGGTTTCATTACCTGGTGATTGAAAAAAGGTATTTATGCTCAAACACTCCTGCCAACACACAATACACCTGCACATCTGTAACAATTCAGCACAGTTTAGTCACACCAGGTAAAAGCCTTTCATATTGCAGTGAATAGGCCCTTTGATACTCATCCACAGCCAAATGCCGCATATGAGATCACTCTGCAACAGAAAACTGCTGTGAAAGTTTGGCTTGAACACAAGACTGTTCAAGAACACTGTTCAAACAGGATATCATGACATGACAGATCAGAAGAAACAGCTTTCAATAAAAGGCAGACAGGGCATGCTGCTTACCTTGTGCAAGGTGATTTGTTCTATAGCATTAGAAGGGACATCATCGGACAGAGCCAACAACCCACACAACTGAATTTGTGTCAGTGCCTCCCATGACAAGAACAATCTCTTACATTTAGGCATCTGTCAGTCCTGTGAGGGGAAGTTGAAATATGCCCAGGGAGCAATACTCGGTAAATAGGACCAAACTTCTGTACATTTCAAATGTGCAGTCTGGTTGGCTTAAATTAGCTTTTGCCAGGTAGGAAAAAAACAAAAAAAAAAATTAAGTTTCTAAGTTAGAAGAGGGAAAAAACACATTCTAATACTCTCCAATTAAATTAGAATTCTGTATTCATCACTAAACCTTTATTCGTATAATTAATCTTTAAATACATAAGAAATGGGCAAGTCCCTTTTAGGACCTTTCAGCATCATCCAGGCTTGGAAGTCAGCAAAGATTTTCCTGGAAAAAATTCAGTTTGCAAAACTATTTAAACATTGACAGCAGCAGTGACTAGCATTACTATAGCATTAACTAGAGAAATGTACTAAAACAAATGTTTATAAAGTATTGACTTAAATAGCATAAAGCATAATAGGTTCAGATTACCACTCTTACTCAACATCTCATTTTCATGAAGAATAAGCGGGTTTACCTACCTGCAGGTTAACAGGTTTGCCTATATTTTAAACTGTACATGTGAATTATAGTAAGGATTTATGCTCCTCATGCAGAATACAGAATGCTGACATTGGGAAAAAGAAGAATCAATTGGCTACTGCAGCTTCTCTGTTCTGACCATTAGTAACAACACTTGAAAGGCCAAAAAGACTACAACATTTCATAACAAGGACGTGGCCAAAATTCATCCTCACCTTGTAGCACTGAACCCAAGTTTTCATTTCTGCACAGTGAAGCCACTCCTGAACACTCACTGCAACCACTCAGCTCAGCTCACCTGAGACGAATTCTCAGGGCTGGGACAGCCACCAGACATGGTATTCCAGGAGAGCAACTGGAACAAACAGGTTATTTTGTACCTTCCCTGCTTACATCAGTTCTTTGAGAAGATTAGCAGAGATTCCAAGAAATTCTTTGAATAATTTGAAAATGAAGATGGAGAACAATAGATTGAGATACAAAACTGTGGCATGGGCTTAAAGATGAAAATTACTCAACGAGGAGTAATTTGTTAGACAACTGGACCACGGTAGAACTGAGTAGTCATTGAACTATTTAGTGATAAAAAAATACTACAACTTTGGTATCAATTGTTACTAATTCCAATTCTTAAGTCTGAAATACTGTAACATACAATATGGCATTTGCACTATGATTATTTTGATATTGCACTTTATTATCAAATAAAAATACACATCTACTATCAATAAGCAAGAATAATGCCTAACCTATGAAATTGCAAATGAAAATTGCAACTTCAAGCTAAAAATTGAAACTCTTGCAGAATTAAGCCAGTTTTTTCTGTTGGCAGTACACAGTATGAAAGACAAAATTAGAATGTTTATATAATTTCTACTAAGAGTTCAAAACTGCAATTTCAGAAGCGCTTGATCAAGAATGTCTTTTTTGAAAATGGATTTGCCTTAACCTTTTGATAGTCTTCCTAATTGACTTCGTTTAAAGGGTGCCTAACATCTGCAGTGACATGTACTATTCCTGTTTCTAGTCCTAGCAAAGTTTTCTTACTGGGATGATGCTGCATGTCAGTAGCTTTTCCTTCAGAAGTTTTTTTCACTAAAACAATAAATACATGCCAGTTTGGGATCTGCTTTTGTTCACAAGACAACTGAATGGCTTAAAACTTTAGCTTTGTGTTTACCCTGAGGCTACATGAAATGGAGGGGCTTGAATGTGTCAAGTTTTCCTGTTAAGTATTCAAAACTCTTGGCTAAATCTTCCTGGTGAGTTCAGTTCTCTGCAACTGCCTTTGAGTACCTTTAAATAAGCAATTCCCTAAAACCATATTTCAGTCTTTTCAGTCTTACTGCTCTCACATAGAAGTGTGGGTTCCCTTTTTAATAGTTAAAAGCATACAACAGTTTTCACTGGGTGAAGCCTTGGATGTGTAGGTTTCATTCGTGGACAATTTTAAGGCATATTAAAAAAATAAGATACTCCCACTTTCTTCAAGTACATTATTAAATGCAAACCCTTCCAGTGCAACACGTGCAGTATGCTGTGCAAAGACAATGTCATTTGTGTCAAACAACACACACTTACCCAGACCAAGTTTTTTGTTACTGATACTGTTTTTTAAAAAGTTGGGCCAAAAGCTTTAATTGAATTATTAAAGTTTAATCTCTTACCAACTATGATTAAGTAGAGTCTCTGTAACTGTAATCTGAACATCTTTTTGCCATCATTGCCCAGCAGCTACAGCTTCAAGGGACACAGTATAGAGAGAATTCTGTTGCACATTACACTTTAACCAAGAACATCACATAGAACATCAAGCATAATGCACTTTTCATGTTTAGCCCAGTGAACAAGCCTTTTTTCCCAAGACTGAGAAGTTAGCCTTTAACAACAGCAACCCAAGGCAAAAGGATTATGAGAAATATATCGGCATTTCCAACGGGCTTTAAAGCAATCTAATTAGGTAGCCACACACTATATTTCATGAGGAAACCAGCAACCTAATAACTGGATTGTCATCAGAAACAAAATGCACAGCTCATGATAGCAGTGAAATACTACCTTTTCCTCTGCCATCTGCATCCTACAAAATCCTGTCAATATCTCATTGGGCTGACAGACTGTCTACCAAATAGCTTAAGAAATACCTGCCCTATATCAGACTTAGAACTACAATGAGAGGCATTCAGGTTTAAGCACCACCTTCCAAAAGAAAAGGATTCAACACCTGTTAGATGCAGAATTTCAACTTTACAATGAAGTAAAATTTTGCATAACATTTATGATGAAATAAAATAAGACTCATACAACATAAGATATTAGTCATCCTCACTTAGAACTTGAGGAACATATTATTAAAAAAATTGTGTTTGTAGATTTACTAAGTCGATTACAGGTAGTAGTTTACAACACCGCTAAACCACTTTCAGGAAAGTGAACTTAACACATTACCCACAATTACACCCTATGAATGTTAATTGCTTTGTTTTGAACCTTACCCACTACTACTTGCCTTTTACTTCCTTTCTCAACCATTCATCTTACTGACATCCACAAAACAAAACCACTGCAAATAGAAAAATGTTCAATTAATGTAATGATCTTACTTACTGTACTGTGCTACAGTATTTTTTTTCCTTCTCCCAGCTTTCAAAGAACACTGTTTCCAGTGTGAAAACTGACTTTTCCCTCAAGCACTCTATTTTATGAGTGTTTTATTCTTGTCCAAGTTATTTAAAACTATGTACTTGTTATCAATTCAGAGCAAAGCTCCCATTGATGCCCTTTCTAATTCTACTATAGTTACCATATAAAGCCCAAATGCAGCATTGCTTTCTTTCGTCTACTAAATGATGTGCCAGTGCTTGAACAATTTATCCTTAAACCAAAAGCTTCAGAGAAACAGCTGCTTAATAGTAAAAAATAAGTAAAATAAGTTAAAAAAATTAAAAACTATTTAAATACAGTATAGTATTCTAATTCAATACAGAAAAAAGTTCCTTTACTGTCTCATTTCTAAGAAAATATACCAAAGACAACAGAAAATATAGGGTTGATATTCATTTAAAATATGAAAGACAATCCTTGATTATCAGCATCACATCCAGTACTTACTTTATTCCCCAGGTCTTTGTAAAAGAACAAAAAAGATTTTTCTCTCCTTCCCAGGAAATAGATTAGGTAGGCATGACATTTTTCCACTTCACTGTTGTATGCAGTAATAAGCTTTCCTTTTGTAGCATTTATGAATTCAAACAGTGCTGGGGTTAAGCTGGAGCAAAGCAATTTGGCATGCTTGCATCTGCTTTTATCAGGGAAAGGAAAAGCAATCCATGAGGTCTGAACTGACCTTAAGGCACAAGTATTTATTTGGAGATTCTAAGGGCTTACCAATTGTGTTTGGTAAGAGGGAACTTAAATTCGATCACACTCACACCCAATGTCACCTTCATTCAGGCAATCGCCTTTCAGTATTGGCAGGGCCAATAACGTAATTGGTATTCCGGTACTACAAATATTCTCTCTTTAAAAAGGACACATTAACTACACACTCCCATTCTACCACGCTGCTTTCTACAGGACATATCAGGTTTCCAAAGTCAGCTACTTCCAAATTCAGATAACTTACTTTAAAAAATTAAATCTATGCTGGTCAATGCAATTATATTTTCAGAGTATATCTATATAACCCTCTGATGCCTCTGATACACAGCTGTCCCAGAAAAATATTAAAGTCTATCATCTTATGAGTAAACAACTACTAGAGAAGACTGTCTTTAAAATCTCAGACATCTGAAGGAGCTGGTTTGGAAAACAGGCCTTTGCTGCTTTCACTAAGCCATTTCTCAGTTAATCTGCTGAAATACAAATGCATTCAGGGAACACACTTCCTCCCCTAGGAACTGGACACTCCTGTTTTGTTTCAGGGTAAGATTGCTCCAGCTCTTTCATGAAACCTGGGCAACTTTCATTGTTTCCAGCTCTCAGGTCCACAATAAATTAAAAGAAATGCATTAGAAACAATTAGTGGGGAAATATTTACTGCCTCTCGATGACAAAGATACTTGATACTCGATCAAATTTAGATCCACTGCAGTGCAAGCAGTAAAACAATGTGAATACATAGTGTGCTGCTTTGCAAATGGAACACTTCCATCTTTTCACCTAATAAATAGTACCGTTATTGCCAGGTAGTGATGTGCCAGTCATTAAGGTTTTATTATTCTTTTTTTCACTTTATTCACTCTTCCTCCATCCTTAAACTGCTGGAAAATCTGAGACTATTTTAAAACGGATGGTACATAGAATTAATTCTCAATGACATGACAAGCAAGTCCCACATCTCATACATTCTATGTACACCAGCATCCTATATTCAAACACAGAATGTGCAGATGTGGCACTTAGGGACATGGTTTAGTGTCAGTGCTTGGCTAATGGTTGGACTCAATGGTCTTAAAGGTTTTTCCAACCTAAACAATTCTAACTACACATTTCACAGTACAAAAATGACCAACAAGAAAGAGAACTGTTGTAATTCTTAACGCCTCTGCTGAGTACTTGAACTGAGCCTATGCTCAGTTAGGAGCATAGAAGGAAAGACCCTTTATTCCTTTCCTCTCTAAGTTCCCTTCAGAGCTCCTGTTTTCTCTGTCTGGAGCCAGACTAATCCCAGCTCAAACACAAACATGCCCAGAGAATCAGGAATTCAAGCCACATGTTCTCACAAAAAGATAAATTGATTCAGTTCACCAGGGCTGCTCAGGACTTAAAAGCAAAGCAGTCAGGCTCTCAACAAGACACAGAGTTCACCACATGCAATTCCATTTCAGCCAAGGACAAGGTTCTACAGTCAAGATGCTTCACTGCCATTTTCTGCTCACCCAGCCTGTGTGCTTAACATCCCACTAACATACTAAGGACAGACCTAAACTGTGCCTTCAATCCAAAGAGAAGCTGCGTGATTCTCTTTAATTCGACATCAAACCCAGATCAGTAGCTGATGCTGAGGGGCAAATCACAGTAGCTCGAGTTTAACTCAGAGCTAAAGGGGTGAGACAGCAGCTTCAGGACGGAACTGGCTTGTATTCACCAGTTCACAACAAAGGTGTGGTGAGCTTCTATCTAGATGGACCAGAGCATCTAAGAAATGTGCTCATACTAGGGCAGAATTAGTCACCACCTCCTCTCCAGAGAATTTTCCTCCTGCCAGGATCTCTCCAAGGAAAAAGCAAGTCTGACAACTTAGCACCTGCTAACAGCACCTGACAGCAGCTGTGCAGATGTGCCACCTAAAGGACGCGGGTACTGCGAGGGATAGAACAGACATTTTCACTCTGTTCCCAAATAAAGAAAAGGAGAAAGAACTGGGTGTGTGCATGTGTGAGTATGAAATGGAAGCCAAATCTATCTAAATATAATTATAAGGAGATTATTTGGTTCAAGGTCACCTACAGCAGGTTACCATAATAACTTTAGATAAAAAGAAGATTAGACAGGTACAAACAGCTGTAAACCTACAGAGTGCTGCTGCCACATACAGAACTCTACTTTCTAGCTCCTCTTAACTGTTTTCCTCTGAAAATACTTTTATTCATTAGAAATATTTCCTTGCTTCAATCTCTTTTTTCTTATATATTTTTCTACCTATTAACAGCTCAACTGCCTATATATATTAAAAATTAATGTACCATGTCAGAAAAGGCAAACATGATCAGGAAAAAAAAGGAAACTCACACCACAGCATGGCATACATTTGCTTCTTCTGGGCTATATAAATCTGTTGTTTAACTGGTCTTCAAACAGTTGATCATAGTGATTTACATTATATAACAACACAAATTCTTATCAATTTAAATTTCACTACATAATGTGACTATCTTGAATTTCTACATCTTTCCTTTATGTTGCAGGCTGCTTTAATTATGCCAGTTCAACTTTCTGAAAGTGACAACCAAAAAAACTGAAAATGAAAAGCTGAAGTTGTTGAAACAAATACAAGATTATGGGATATCTGAACCTCAGCAAAATAGCTTATTGATGAAAATGGGTCTCTGTCAGACTGTCTGATGTAATATCCAATCTCTTTTTAGCAAAAAAACTACCCTATTTCTACTTTAACTACAAATCAAAGAACAATTAAGTTACACGTTTATGAGCAAGTACAGAATGCTGAACTATCTTCAAAGACTAAAGTTATTGTGATATTATACACACAGACAACTATTATGCTCTGCTACCTAAATTTTAGGTATTTATCCACTTAATAAATAGTGAAAAATCCACAGTTATGCAGCCTAATATATCTTAATTTCCTGCTTTCCATAGAAATGCTTGATGCATACTACTATGTAAGCAAGCCTTGTGCAAATTCAGAAGAACCATTAAAAAGTCACTTTCAATTTTCTTGTTTTTCTCACCTGGCATTGTTAATCTAGGGAGCAGACGCAGGACCAGTGCATTTATTTTTAAATACACTGGCATTAATCTTTGCAAACATAACTAAACCAGCACAACTTAACCACTGTGAACAAAGCAGAAGTCAGCACTTAGAGAATAAGATTTGGAGACCCTCAGCATATCAACTTTCTTTACATTTTCCCTCTATCACTCAGCACTTTTGTCTGATAGGGAAGCCAGGTGGCTAAAGAAGTTGTCCTGTCAGCTTTATCGTTAATCTCTGCACTCAGATTTGTGAATATAACACAAAGGGTGTAAGGCAATGTTTGTTACCGCAATGTAAGAAATACACTTACCTTTAGAGTATCATCTTCCCATAATTAAAAACTACAAAGGGATAATAAGTACATACATCAATGTTTGGCCTATACATTAATAGTCATGTTTAGTTTGTACAGCTACTACTATGAAAAAGGTCCATACTAATAGCTGTTGCTTCCCTCTGCTGCTTTAATGACACCATTGTTTGGTCACTAATACTGAACTTTTCCAGCAGTCCTGTACATGGAGAGCGGAGCCAAGGCTGAAGCAATTTTGGCCAGTCCCAATTTCCTCTGAAGTTAAAGGGGACTGCCCTGCACGTCAGAGAGACAACTCAACAAAGACAAAAGATCAATTTGTACAAACCCAAGTTTAATCTGGAAGATGATTAACCACCAAATAGAACTAACTACCAAAGGAAGTGGACACTTATCCTTCTCAGTCTCTTCAAATGAAGACAAGCTTTCCAGCAGATCCACTTCTGCCGAGCATGTTACCTGCCTCCATCGAGGGGAATAAGTGACATTTACATTCCCCACACAGGAGATCAAATGAAACACTTCAGTGATCTCTTCTGATCTCTACTACGATCCTCTATCACCTTCATAACCCTAGGTACAATTTTTCTCTAAGTTTAGCACAAAAAGAAACACAAATGTGTGCAAAACCAAAATTTTTTGTCTTTCCTTCAGTTTTCCTGGAAAAATCGACAGAGAATTATTTCTTGTCTGCACCTCATTACTGCTCCGAAAAAAACTCCCACTTCTATCCTCTTCCCTCTTTTAATTTCAGAATTGCACCTAAATTATAATGGTTCTTCAAATTATTTAGACTAGCAAGATCTGGCTACATGAGGAGTAAGATACCCATTCCAACAAAAAAAGGTCAAGTCAAGTAACAAAGCTCCACATCTTTTAGCTAGGAACTTCAGAGTTAGGAAATAGGATCACACATTTCAGGTGCTTTTGTCTTCACTACTGCTGAAAATAATTAGAGGGATTTTAAGTATGTCTGTATACATTACATATGCATGTTTTTATCAGCATGCATTTGGGTTATTCCCTCAGAAATCCCTCTCTCTTGCCCAGAGAAAATCTGATTCAGGTTTCAGAGTTTTTACTGGGAAAAGGAAAACAATATACAAAATACATTTTAGCCTTTATATATAGTTACAGGTTTTGTGACAGAAGAAGCAGCTTCCTGCTGTTTAAAATGTTCCCGTTCACTTACATTTTACTTCTGAGCTGGTCTTGAATATTCTTCATCTGTGACATTGCCATTGATTTATTCTGGTCAGAAATCACAGAATTTATCTTTGTTGAGCAAACCAGTGGGCTTTCTGAATGGATTATCATCAACTTCTTTTTTTTTTTTTTTTCCTTTTTTTTTTGAGGAGGCCAACAGCTACTCGTTTTCCCAATGAACTGCACTCTGGGAAGTTCATTACACACTTAAAGACCACAAGAAGTCATTCTGGTTCTGTGTCATGCTCTCAATGATTATATAGCATGTAAGTGCTGTCTATAATGATCAGGCGAACCAAATTCAGCTGAACATCTTTATCTAATTTTTCAAACCTAGAACATTATGTCCCATTTCATTTTTATGAGACTTATTTCAAACTTTTTCCAAGCAGGTCCTGGGTACAAAGCTGATGTTTTTCTTTGTTTTTATTTTCCATTGCTCCCTAAGCCACCCCCAGAACTCATCAGATAGAATGGCATCAGTCGTTGTTGAGCTTTACAACAATCATATTGATTAGTAGCTCCCAAAGGCACATTGTCATCATTTTACCACTGATGGGGTTATGGGCAGACACACACTTTGACATTCCCCTTTGATGTGATAAATGCAATCCTCATTTTCTCAGATCTTGTGCAATTCACCACAAATCCATAGATCACCACAGAATGACCCTTTCTATTCCCCTGAAGTTGTGAAACCCAAAGATATAAATATCTTCCTAATTCATACATATGCCATATATGCCACAGTCCTAGTTTTCATTAGATTGGGGTGATTCAGCTCATCATTTCCATGATGAAAATATCAACTGGTGTATTCCTTTTGAATATTGTTGTACAGCATCACTTTTAATAAAACATTAACAGGTTTCTCCCCCACTATAATCTATCTCATTTTTAAATACCAGAGGGCATTCCTGACATGTGCCACATGTGAATCATTTCGCTTGTGGACTGACACAATCATTATTATTGTAACAAACAGAAACCAGCTGGTGGTTGTTACTAGCTGAAGTTTTACTTGGAAATTTTACTCTAGTAAAAACAGTTTTAAAACTAGACATAAGAGGCTAGCAAAAATTTCTTCCTATGCTTAACATAGGAAAAACCACTAATCAGAATTTACTAAGCATTATGCTTTGTGCATCTTTTGCCAATATTCTCAAAACAAGTAAAAATTGGTCATTGCAAGAATAAAACAGCCAAGTCAGCCATACATGAACTTCAAAGAGCAACCTGCACAAACTCAGTGCCCTAACATTGCTCCTATTACAGAACTACAAAGAGTATAGAGATTATGGCAAGATTTGGCCTAGGGTACAAAATTCTAGGTGCACTATTTTGGGAAAATATAATAAAATCTCCATAAAGGTTTGAACACTTTAAATGCTAAGCAAGTGCTCATTATGAAAACAGAGATGCCTGTCACTGCCCTACAGAATTATAAACTGTTCTTAGTTTTCTGTCTTTAATATACAATTAAAAGCTTTTCATCTCTCATTTCAGATAAGGAAATTGCAATCCTTCGTTGGAAATTAACTTTCCATCTAGTTCCTGGACATTTTTTTTTTAATTATTATTTTTGAACCAAAAGACATTTAATTATTAAATGTGGCCTACATTTGCATCTCTGGAAATAGTTTTTTTATTCTCCCTTCTTCTACCATTTCATTTCAGTCCATTACCAGGGGTGTGAGCAGGTTGCTGACTACGCTGATAGGCAGGGAGCAGGAAGAAGTCCTCGCTCCACATTTCATTCAGATAATAGAAACCTGCAAGCTGCTCCGTGTGACAGATGAGCTCTGTGAGCTAAAGCAACTTGTTCCGCCTGTCAGGCTGCAAGAGCCTACAGCAGCAAGATACAATTGTGATGACACCACCATCGTGAAACTGGGTCAAACATACAGTCACTTTAAAACAGAATGTAGCCCATTCTTTCTAGTTGAGGAATTTGATTCAGTGACACTAAAAACTGTTAGATACCATTAGCTTTATATCCAGGTTCAAAATGAAACTCTTCCTTTGACAGTATTTGAAGGATCTTCTTGCGGGCCCTATTTGGCCATTAAAGTTCGTAGGAATCGCAAACTGTCAAATAATGTCACTATTGCCCAGAGCGAGCAGGTGCTTTATGAGGACAACACTCTCCATGTTGCACCAGGGGAGCTGGGCCTTTGGAGTAATATCACCAGTATGGTCTTTGTGGACTAAATGCATTAAAATCATCACAGAATTTTAAAGAAAATTATACAGATACAAAAGGGGTTTTTTTATGGCAGAAATAAAAAGATACCTGAACTCATGCCTACATCTATTATTTTCTTTAGATCATCATCTCATACAAAACTTACGTTTTTATTTTTAGTGGAATAAAAGAATTATGAAATTAATGTTAGTAAAAAAGTAAAGATAAATGAAAATTAATATTTAATAAACTTTTCCAATTATTTCTTCAGTCTTGGAAGATCTACTTGCATCATACTGTGATGCTGAAATATCCCATGCCATATTACAAGCATGTACTGTTCAAAGATTAAATAACTGTGGTATACAGACCACACCACATGCTGGTTCTAGATAAGATTTGGAAAAGCAGATAATGAGATTAAGATAGTTCTGGCCAAACTCTGATATTTGATGATCAAAATCTTGCATGTATTAAATTACGTGTAAAGCTATCCTTTTTAACAGAATTACACTATGTATATGTTTCAGCACGGATAACTTTAGTCCAAAAGCACTCGAAATGTAGAAGGAAACAGTAAAGGTCTGAGATCCCAAAGTAATTTCACTCTCAGTATTTACCAATTTGTGTTGACAGTGTTGAGTCAAGCTCAAATCATGGACCCAGGTCAAGTAAAAATTCCCAGCCTATCAGATTCCACAGTTTAATTTAGGTATTTCAATACAGCATAATGAAGACATTTTATATATTTCAGGTTTTGATGTACATATTTTTCTGGTTTATGTTACATACTTTCTGGTTCAACACATAAATTTTCAGGAAAAATATTTTCAAGAAAAACTTCTCATGGAGCCATTCTGTTAAGATGATTCATATTTTTGTGCAGTTAAAAACTTATATAATTCTTAAAAATAATTGTTGTTTACTCGCTTTGATTTCTAAATGTCTTTGATCTCATTCATTAATATTCATTAGACTTCTGATGTTGAACTAACGAGAATCTTACACATTTATGAGAAGCTATTTAAACAATGCTATCAAATTTTTTTCTGACTTATGTTTTTCATCAACACTGACAATACTTAATTCTTTGTATTCTCCATTTTTTTCTTCAAACTTCCTGAAGACATGGTACACATTCTCCAAAACAAAGGGGAACTCAACAAATGCATAACTAATTCAGCCAATTTTGAGCATAGAACCCTAAGCAGATAACAAGAGAAACACATAATATATATGGACAGAATGACTAATGCTCAAAGAAAGAATCCATCCACAACTTTTCAGCCTCAGGAGTTTACAGGCACAAAAGCAGCAGTGCTGTTGCCAAAAGACAAGAGCAGCCACTGATATTTCCCATCCCAGGTGCATAAACAACACACAGGAACAGCGAGGCATTTGTGTGCTTCGTATTTCAGAAAACATCAGCTGTGTTCAGACTGAGTTTCTACTGTTTGCAGTCCATATCCACAGCAAACTGAATGGAAGAGTATCCCAGAATGCTGCCCAGAATCACCTGCATTGCACACATGGCATAAATAAGAAGCACCCAAGGGAACCCATGCAATCCACCACAACATGGCAACAAACAGATTCAATAAAATAGAACAATTTTTTTTTGTTTGTTTTTTCAGATAAAGCTACACCAGTTTGAAACCATCCATTAGTGGAGTCTATCTAGGAATTAACTCCTACACTGCAAGAGAAATAGCCATTATAAGCTTCCTAATGACAATAAAATAAATGTGCAAATGCAGCAAAGTACATAATTATGCAATGCCCACTACAGCATAGACACACCTGTTGCGGTGTGCAACTGCCTTGCACCCACATTCTACTTAGGGCGAGTTCCCACAGCCCATTGCAGTCTAGATTTGCATTGTATTAGTTGACTGGTTTGTGTATTCCCCTCCTAGTTTTATGTATGAGTCCATGTTTATGCATTTCTCCGTTTCCTATGTATTAATTCTAGAATGTTCTCTTTTCCCCGATACCCCACTGGTTGTTTCTGTAAATCCCTCCTCTGAGTTGTCCCCATTGGTTGTTCCCCTGTTGATTCCTCCTATGTTCCCTTTCCCTATTGGTTGTTCCCCTTTACCCCGCCTCCTTTTGTCCCCGTATAAAACCCTGGGGCACACGATTGTTCCCGGTCTTCTGCCCCTGGATCCTTCAGAGAATAAACCTCTGGAACCCACGCACAAGACCCCTCTCTCATCCTTTGCCTCTGCCGATGCCTTTTGCCACCGGGTAGGAGACCCCTATGAGGCACGACCTCGCAAAATCCACAAAGCTGGCAACAGCCTGACCAAGAGAGGCAGGGACGTCTCCAGTGGGACACAGATCGGGTGAGGGCAACCCTAGCCGCGTCGCACACACCCATACACCAAATTTCCACACACATTTGATACTGGTCTCGGTATCGAATAATAATAAAAAAGTTCAAGGACAAAGTATTCCTAATTCTAGGATTCCCAATAAATCTCACAGGATGCTAATACCTCAGAATCTAGTACCAACCCCAAACTTTTCAAAAGAGTTTCGTTTGTATATCAAAGTTTAAAAGATCTTCACTGCTACAAATGTTTTATTATGTGTAAAGATATGAATATGAATGTGGTTCTATATTACAACACAGTTGTGGAAGAAAATAATAAAGTAATTTTAGAAGCTTTACATAGCATCCGAAGTATTTATATAAGCCAGAATTCTGATTATGTGCAACACCTGCCCTTATATATCACTCTGAAATGTAAGTCTTATTAATCTCCCTCTAAAGAACAATATTTTCACCTTTTCTTCCTTTCTATTCTTCTCTATTCCCCTGCATTCAGATCCTGATACTTGGTCTGTAACTCGGATTCTCAAGCTTACCTCTCGGAAATATGCCATCACAGCACACATCATACTGGGATTTTATCCCAGTTAGGCAAATGCTCTCAAAACAAGCCACACATCAGAATTAACATGATATGAAAAGTGTTAATATCACAATATTAGAAGGGAATTTTTTTTTCCCCTGACACCTGGGAAAGTGAAAAACAGGATAACATATTATTTGACAGAAATTTTTCCAAGTCAGGTATACACAATGCTTGGGGTTTGGGGGTTTTTTGTTACAAAACATATTCTAATTTCTAAATCAAATATCCTGAAGTTTCCCAGTTTTAATTTTTTAAAAATTTTTCTTAAATCACACTGTCAAGGCCTAACACCTACAGCTTCAGTTGCAGCACTGGGAAGGCTACATACCACAACAGGTATAAAACACTAGTTAATTAATGGACTAGGATTCAAACAGCAAAACTGATGAAAAGCTGACACAGAAATTTTTCTCATTGGAAACACTTAGGTAAAGAGAAATGACAGTGCCTGCTACCAACAATAATGAATCAGTGAAGGAAAGCTTACAAATTATACTAATTATTAAGAAGCAGACAAGAAAAATAAGAGCCTCAAAGCAGGAGTGACATCTTGGCAAAACTCCCAAAAGCAAAGGCACCCAGTCTAGGCCTCACCATCTTCTGTGTCTTTCAAAGGAGGCAGCCAGCAGTCCAATGTTTGTCCTAGGAAATTAGAGCAAACCAGCCTGGGCAAAGCACCCGATTTACTAAAGCAATTTTTAAAACTAAGAAGAAACCAGTGTGACCAATCTATTGCTACTAATGGCCAAGCTTGGTCACATCCACACGGACTGAAGCAACTGCAGGTTAAATATACACTGAACCAATCTTTGGCAAGGTAGACGAGTGCTCTGCTTACAACGACATCTATTACTTACTACTGAAAGCACCACAACTGCCCACTTGAGATTTATATTCTTCTACACATAAAAAGAGACTCAGAACAATTTTCTTAACCTCGTGTATAACTGCAAAATTTATCCGTCCGTCCAGTAAAATGTGCACTAAAACACAGAATTTTGTTAAGTTTTAGTACTAAGTTCATTCAATCAGCATGTTCTGCCTCATTCAGATTCCACCTCCTTAAGTCAGAAAAGAAAATGTCAGAATGATCTCAACAGGAAAATCTGATTTGGTTAAACAGCTCAAGACTTTCCAAGTGAATGTAAACTTTGCAAAAGATACTAATTTTTTAGTGAAAATCATTACTATTGGTTTGAAAATGTCTTCATTCCTACAAGTATCATTAAAAAAAAAAATTTGTGTCAAACAATCACAAATATTTCAACCATTCTAGAGACAGAACTGGAATGCAAGGGGATTTATATAACAGCCTATTTTAGGACAAAAATTGGGCTTTTACAAGGCAGTTTCTTTTGTATCTAATAGAAGCCCATTTCCTTACTAATTGTCACGGGTTCTGTGACCAAAAACTGCAGTTAGTTATGCTTCACGACACACACATGAATCCTTTTGTGGTTATATTATTCAACCTGAACATTAATAGCAGGACTGTTATAAATTCTACAGGAATTGCATCACCACGCCTACTTTGTTAAACATTTGTGGCAAGAGACAGTTAAATGCTGTGTATCCTTTAAATATATTATTCTAGTTGGGAAAATAGTTAGCCTACAAGATGAATTAAAGAAGTCAAGAAACTGAAAACCAAGTAAGACTACTATTTAATTTGTACAAACAGTACTTAATTTTTAAGATCATGAAAAATATGAAAAAAAAAGAGCATTACTAATACTGTCTTATTTTTAAATAGACCTCATAGTTACAAACAAGTTTCACTAGAAAAATAAAACTGACAATGAAACAAAACCAACAAAGGAAAACAATTTTTAGTAGTTCAAATGAAACTAACCAGGGCTACCAGCAGTAAAAACCTAACTTCTTTTACATTCCAAAATGAATCTCCTCTCCTGACCTTTATAGAGCTCAAGATGCATATGTACACAGAATAAACAAAATAATTTGAAAGCAAATTCACTGAGAGCACCTGACCTTTGAAACAGCACAGATAATTTTAATCGGATATGCACAATGTTAGTCTGCCTCGGGTTCCTTGTAATAACACAAAGATGACAAAACTACTTAAGGAAAAAAAAGACAACATTTTGCCAAAATAAAACAATCTTTAAATATTTTTTTAAATAGCCCTAAGAGTCTCAGATTCAGAAAAGAATCCTCTGAAATTCTACTCCCTCAATATCCAGCTAAGGTGCACAATTCAGCTCTAGAGAGAAAAGCCCTTTCTGCCAGTTATGCATGTTTCTGTCTCAGTTAAGTTGAAGAGCTGACACCTGAAAGAAAAAAAAAAGGTAATTTACACAAACATTTTAAAAATCGGGTTTTGTAGGAGTGGCCTGTAGTTGCCTCCTTGATCACCCAGCATGTAGTGGCTGCTTAAAGCTTCTCAGTTACATTGATTATCTTAGATTTTTCAGAGATAATGACTAAAAAATATCAAGATCTGCAGCATAAATAACTTGACAAGCAGTGCTGACTAGTAAAAAATCTCTAGTTACAAAGAGCAGAAGTTCTCAGAAATATACACAAATAAGCCTTAGCTGAACTAGATGACAGCACCTTCCTTTGTGGAAGGACAGATGTTACATCAGACGTTAAACAGCATTTATAGCCACCAAAGCTGACCATTACTTGTAACGCTTGGAAAAAACAAGGAAAGAAACCTTATACTTTATATAAGCTCCAAAGCAGGTCACTGCAAGTGGTTCTATTCCTTGTGCCTGATGAAATGAGAACAATCAGCATGGGGAGCTGAAAGCCCTGTTTAGGTTCACAATTTTCAACCTCCATCAAATCAGACCTTCCATGCCAACAGCAACAAGAGGGTTCTGCCCAAGCTGGAAAAGACAGCATGAGAGTAAAATGCAACTAAATAAAGACACTTAAAAAGCTGAACTTGGCTTTGGTACTTTTGAGAAAAAACAACAGTTAGCAGGACAAAGATCCTCATTAATTACTTGCCCAGTTGAGAGATGCAATAGGACAACATAGCTTTGTCAAATAATGCACTTTATTGAACAGCACCAGTCCAAATTACTCCTGGCCTAGCTGCTTTTAAAGCTTCACTTCTTAGTATTTACAGAGAGATTTTCAGTTTAATAAACCACTTAGATAATAGAACAGCTGGGAAGGAAACGTAAAGTAAATGCTATTAACTATATGAATTTGTAAATATTCATGGCTCACAAGTGAATTTTCTATATTGGCTGTTTCCTTGTAGATCCAGCACTACTCTTGTAATTCTTATGAGCAGCAATGTGAGTCAAATGTGTTTCTAAAGACTTTGGTCCCCTTATCCACACTTACCCACAGATGATTGTGAGCAAACCTTGTACTATTTGACATAGCCTCTGAGACAATAAGCAAGAGAACAGCTTTCTGAAAACCAGCTTTGCTGAGAGCTAACACATGTTGAGATGGGATCATGAAAAACAGAGCTTTTCAGAACAGCATTCCTTCATTTGTGTGTCACTGATTCATCCTCTGAAACTGCTGTAGGCCAGCCACCCCTTTCAGATTATGGCAACAATCACATTCTTCTGACACTTTATTTTGGTCTTTTTCTCTCTCCTTTGCTCACAGAGAATTTTACAGCTTGTCCTTTGCAACAGCTATCTGATATCCTCATCTTTTCATATTAAGGATTTTAATTTATTCAGCTTATCAGGAAGGTTGAGAAGGGAACTGATCACTGTGTACAGACACTTGCACAGTCTGTCAGTGTGAAGCATTCTGACCTTGCAAACAGAGTCACAGAGGCCCTGGCACCTGGAAATAAATCACACTGAGTGCAATGGGTGGTTCCTTACAATATTGGCAAATACTATTGATAATTGCATCATTCAGTCTCAACACACAACACAGAACCCGTTACAATGCGAGTGTTGTAATAACTATAAAACATTTTAAAAATACTGTAGAATTATTTTATCTTTTCGAATGCTGCCTTCGTATTCCTATTTTCAATATACAATGAATGCTCACACACGATCAAAAACTAACATTACACTAGAAAAATAAAGAAAAAATGGCTGCCAAATGGAATAGAACTTCTAGTTTCATATTTTCCTTTCAAATTTTAAAGCAATTTTCTATATCTTTAGGCAAACAAAAACCTTAAAAAAAACTTGTTTTCCTGAGAAAGTAATTTTCATTTATTTGACTACTCTTATCAAAATATCTATACTAAAATGCACTGTTTTGTCTAACCTTTGAGTACCTCAAATTGTCTCCTGAGTAAGATTCTTTGCACTGTTTTGCTTCAATATCCAACCACCTCTAAATCTTTCCTGATTTAAATCCCACCCCCAGTATCCTCTCATATAACTTCAAACACTAATCCTGATTTTTGTTACAAAGCTGCAGACGAGTAACTATTCACCATCCCACAACTATTTCCTACCCCACGCTGAACAGTCGCATTGCTACAGTCAGACTGCCAAGAATGATCTCCATATTCTTCCTTTTCCAAATCAGTTCTTAGTAGGACAACTCATGCTAAATACATTTATAAAAACTTCTGATATATATAACACAAATATTTCACTACCAATATTTCACTCTAGTTTTTAATAGGTGAATAACCAGTCTTACACCAGTCTGTAATGATACCTGAACCAAACACTTCAGTTGACAACAGTTTGCAGCAACACACAAACAGGCACAGCAGTTTGACAATCAACACTTCCCCAAACAATAACATCACTGCAGTTTAAATCCAATTCCTATAAAGGCTTGCAGAGCAATGGAAGCTGAAGTCCAGGGTTGTAAAATTTTCTAGAGAAATATTAGGCAGACCATAAGGTTTTTATTCAAGCTCTGTTTGCTGTTTGCCTGCATTTTGGTTTTTCTATAAATATTTTTAAACAAGACTACCCATTTTCTTCAGCAAAACATCTGCCTAATCAAAAATAAGACTTAGAGACTCATAAACCTCAGATTTAGGCAAGCTCCCTTCTGTCCTTCCCCCTCTCTTTCTGATACTGAATGCATTAAAGACAAATTTCACCTGAAAATTTCCTTGCAATGAACCAAATTCTGCTCTTCTGAAATAGGATTCATCACAACCATATAATTCTTAAATATTTAATAACACAACATGTACTAAAAAGAGACTGAAAGCCTGAAATCATTAGGACATGTCCCAGCACAAGAAATAAAAAGGAGACATACATTTCTCTGCAAGCGTAATTTCACAGTCCTTTCACAGAGGGATCTAAAGACTGTCAGCTTGGTTGCTCTGCTACTGTATATTAAATAACCAAGTAATGAAGCTACTGGTTTTGATCCATGGAAATGTCAAAAAGATTGTGGATAAAGTATAAAAAATTAATGATATTTCCTTTTTTTTTTTCTTTTCCAAATGGGAGTATCAGGAAGGTAGCAAAAGTCAGGTAAAGCATCAAAATGGGAAAAATAGTGACAAAAGAAAACAACAAAATCAAGCATCTTTTCATTTTAGTGACCATTTAGAAAAATATTACTGCATAAATGCTATTTTAAAAGCTATTTCAAAATCCAAAGTCCCTATGAAATACTTTACTTCCTACCAATTTAGGGAATCATTATATTGTTTTTACTAACAGAACACTGATGCTCATTCCTAATGCCAGCTAAATGTAAATTTGAGCCTTGTGTGTTACCTACTGCTTCCTAACAGGCCTTCATTATCTCTTAGTTCTCAGTTAAGACTCATGCACAAATCCAGCAAAACAGTTTAGAAGGTACTTAATTCTCAGTATTTGCATAATAACACTGAAAAGGATAAATAATATGCATACTTAGTGGTAAGCATCAGTACTATGCCAATTTAAAGCCTTTTTCTTTAACATTTCAGAAATAATTTTGAAAACAAAGGACATATATAGAGTATTCCAACAAGTCCATATGCAATGACTTCTGAACAACAAAACACCTGCCAAGGCAATTACCTACCAGACACATCAGATTTTTAGTGACTTTAGACCTTGCTAAATCTCTGCAAACATTAATGCTAAAAAATCTTTCTATTCAGAAGAATTGATGTAAATGTTTTTGACTATTCATGCAGTAAGACAGAGCATTATTTTGATAAAGTAACAGGCATCACCGCAGTGCCAATACAGAAATTCTGTACTTTGGAGTACCTAGAAATGTGAAGCAGACAAATGCAGCTGTTAAGTACTACAATGCAATCTGATGAGCCCCACTGGGAATATACAGTATTGCAGTGCAAATCAATGAGAGGAGAAGCACATAGTCTGAATCAAATAAAAATGTTTATTTACACCTCACGATTAAGACATTTTCTTTAGTACTGTCCAAAAGATTAAAACAAGCTTTTTTTCCTAAGACCTCTTTATAATTTTTCAAGTTTGCTACTAGAATAGCCACACCACTTCCAAAAGGAGCAGGCCTTTAGAAGCACTCAATACATTTGAAAAATTCTACGCTGTTACCGTAACAATCTGCAGGGACCTATGCAAACACCTGCTTCCCTCTGCAGATATCCTCAGCCCTCCCACCCTGACACATCTCCCTTAGGGATTACAGTCTTAGGAACCTCCACTTAGGGGCCTTTTATAGCTTGGGATTCCCCCTCACAATCGAAGCACTGGTGGAGGAGAGCTCTCAACAACTTTCCAATCTGTTCCTTGTAGGAAGACAGTTAGCAGACTGTCTTGAAATTTTAGGGAAGGGAGGAGGAACTAGTCTTAATTAAGGGCTTCTGCAGAAACTCTTTCAACAGCTGAGTCACTTAGAGAACAAGTGAAATGTAATTGCACAGTCCCAAATAACTCTGCATGGACACAGAGGGTGCTGGGTTAGTCATAAGCAGGGCCAGATCCAGCCCTCTCCAATGGGAATAACATTCAACTAATGCAAGTCATTTTTACCAGTAAAGCTTTCTAAATACTTATTATGAAACTGCTTTTCTCATACAACACAACTTTATCCTTAGTTTGTGTGCACATTATTATGTGGAGAGGTACTTCCTTCACTACAAAAACTTACACGCAAAAGTGAAAGGCTTCAAATTCTGACATTGACTATTGAGCGTGGATACTCAGAATTATCCTGTAGCTTTAGGGACAATCATATTTCCCTCCCCAGTTCCCAAAAGAACCCAGCAGGTATTTTATCAGCAAATAAAACAAACTAAGATTTGGTTAGGCCTTTAAAATAAAAAATAAATAAAAAACAAACAAGCAAACAAAAAATCACAATTACATATGCATTTGAGCACTGCACTCAGAAAATATGAGTTATAAACTACAGGGATGCACAAGGAACACATTGCATCAAACATATCTAAGAGTTTTATTTGATAAATTACTGGTAGAGAAAGACAAGAAGAATGAACATAATTTATTAAGACTTTCTTTAAAGCGTCCATCTCCCCCTAGAGCTTATGGAAATAACAAAGCAACAAAACCATGTAGCCCTGTAAGAATAACTTAAATCTAAGTGAGAAAAAATCTATAGGAAGGCAAAAAAGACATTTGAGATATTATTTTAATAAGGAGAGAATATGGATGATACTGGTCAACTTATATTGATGAACAAAATAAAACATTGCCTACATAGCACCAAAATATTTGAAAGTAATCAATTTGCATTTTTAAATCATTCTCCTGTTAAGATCTGAGCTACAGAAGTCAACAATGTTTTTCTTGGAGACTTAATATATCAACATTTGGCCCTCTGTAGTAAACACGGCCAATTTGTCTGAAACTGTTTATTTACACACTAAAGACATTCCATACACAAATCAGCTGACAAAGCTGGAATGTGACGATATTTTTAATCTTTGCAGAAATAGGCAAAATTATAAATATATGTAATAATATAAATAAATATAATTGATATAATTGAAGCTGCAGATACTGGAGAAGAAAGAATGACTGATGTATAAAACTGAGCAATTCAATTTACTGCAAATTCACAACAGGATTCATGTGACAAATGACAAAACGAATATGAGAGGATTATACTTTGTAACTATAAAAAGGCAAATCCTATAAAGTACATACACAGTTATAATATGCAAGACAAGTGGATAATCCCATGTTCAACGTTAAGTTATATGAGTTGACCCATTGTTTCCAACAGCATCTCTATGTCCTCCAATTTTCCCAGTATGTAAAAGTATTAACTTGGTCACTAGCAAAGTCAATGGAAACTGCAAGCACACAGTTCAAAGGCTGTCAAACTAAAATATTTTACTATCAGTACAGGCTTTGTGTAACACACTATTCTCATTGCACTCTGAGACATAAACCATAACAAAGAAAACAAAATTATAAAAAGCTGAATAAAAGAATCTGGAAAATGGATTCAAATAAAATAAATGTTTAATAAATAAGTGAATGAAAAGAAGTAGGCTCCACAGCTTTCACATATTGCTGCCTTAATTCTTCTAAGTTCTCTCAATACTACAATACCAATTAAATTATCATTATTATAACAGCATATTTTGAGGAGATTAAATCAGAACTTGCATCAGAAGTGCTATACTTGGAAATGTAACAGCTCCCATTGAATGAAACTAGCAACATCTCTGCCCAAATGTCTCACAAGGGAAAAAAATAAACAAGCTGAATGAAATAAACTAAAGGTTTCATAGTAAGTAGTGGAATTGACAAGCAAACTAGACTCAGCTTTTGCCAGCACTCTGCCTAACACAGGAAAAAAGCAGTGTGTGTGTGTGGAATTTCTTTTCAGCACACAGAATGTAACTTTTAAAGACAGGAACAGTACTCTGCTATCATTGAAAGATTTAAAACTACTCAGAATGTCTAAAAGTGCATTTGAAGGGAAATGTGAAAGCAGGTTATGTAATCAGGGGGCCTGCTATTTATTGGAGATAAGAGACATCTTGTCCTGAAGAAAAAGGCAAAATATTTAATGCCATTTTTCCATTAGACATTTCAGTAATTCAATTTAGAATTAAGATCTTAGCACATGGTCTGGAATGCCTTACTTGAATCACCAACATCCAATATTCAAAAATTAAATACTTTAAAAACTGCTTACAGGTGACATACTGTGCAATTGGTCTTTGAACTGAACTTTGTCTTTTTCTCTTTTTAAGAGTGTTAAATCATTTCAGATTTGTAATTACACTATACCCCACAAAAATAGTTTAAACCTAAAATATTTTTTTTGTCTCAAAAGCAACTTTCAGCTGAAAATCCCTGAGCTCACATTTTAGGTTCCAGCCTAGAACCAAGAACAAGAGGACTATTTTGGGGAGGAGGTAGGGAGTGGGGCTTTTTGTTGCTCTTCATCTTGATTTTATTAATTTCTTAAGAGTTACTAGGAATCTGCAACATGAATCTATTCCTTGGACACATGATATCCTTGGAAAAACATAGCTACCTTTGCCCTGTCTATGGTATTGTCACCCAGCCTACCCATGTTCAGCTAAAATAATATAGGAACTGATATAAAAGCACTTGATCCATCACTTCGACAAAGCGCGTAAGGCATCTAAAATGATTTTAAGCGTTACTGCCTTACACAGGAATTTAAACTTAAGCGATTGCTCAGTCTCGGGGATCCAAGCATGGCTTGGTCGTTGTAATGACTGCCTTGCGTTTTGCTGGAGCGTGGGAATTAATGGATCTGCTGTAACACACCGTATTTCTGCCGCTCACCGAGGGGCCACAGCAGCGCTCACGAGGGGCAAATAAAACACTTTTCATTAGAGCGAAATGTCCCCACGAGGGTATTTCAGTATCGGAGGGGAGGGACAGGAGGATGATGCGGCAGTGAGGACGCGGAGGGCACGGGGGCGGCACCGCCTCAGGGAGCGGGGGCAGCGCTGCCCTAGGGCTCCCCCTCAGCGCCCGCCGCCCGCTCCTCCCGCTGGAACGATCCGCAGCGGGGACAGGGAAAAGCAGGGTGAAATTAACACAAAATGGAAACTTACAGTCCTGCTGCGACACGCGTGCGCGGCCCCGCCTGTGGCTGCGCAGAGGCGGAAGGCGGGGTCACCGCTCTATCAAGGGCCCGCCAGGACGGTGGCTTAGGGGTTGTGGCGCCTGAGGGGCTGTGGCTGATTTTCCCGCTTGTGGCGGATTTTCCCGCTTGTGGCGGGCACAGGAGGATCGTGAGGGGGAGCGGCTCCTTGGCCGCGGTGGCCGCCCCTCAGGTTCCAGCCCCCCGGAGATAAGGGCCACCTGGAGTGCAGGAGCACCGTCCGCAGGGCCAGCCGTGCCCGAGGTGAGCCCGCAGGGAAAAGTCTCGTGGACTCGGCTCACAAGTAGGGAAAGTAATGTCACAGTGTGTGCTGTGCTTGTGCAGCTGCGCCGGGTACGTGGTTTGGACACCACTGGAGACAAGAGTTGCAATGCTACCGTCCACTTTACTCTCATGTTGCCTTACTTTTTAGTTCTGTGTAGCAGCAGTGAGACTATCACTCTGTGCCTCAGTGCAGGCAGTGATGTCCCTGCTGAATTCCCTGGCACAGACACGGATGTTTGAGCTCCTTCAGTTCAGTATTGGAGTCACACAGGGCCCTCTGTAGCAGCAGCTTCTTCCAGAGCACTACATCCAGCACCATCATCAGCTTCTGCTATTAAGTGTTTCCTCTTCCACCCTTTTCCTAAAGGCAAAAAGCATGGTTAGTGCCTTGCTCTCGTTCAGTTGGACTGCGCTTTTTTTGGTAAAGACAAGGTCTTACAGCAGAAAGCCAGGTTTCCAATGGGTCTTTGGCTTGTAGAGAGTTCATTTTCAGTTTCGTACCCAAGAAAGCTCTCTTACACAGCTACTTTTATGTATATGCACTGTCGAGGAATGAAGTTGCTGAACATTACTGTTATTCCAGCACTTCAAGCAATGAGATGCTGGGCTCAAGCCCAAACCTTGAACTTTATTTTATATACTAAAGAACATTAGTATGAAAGACAGGTTTGATATATTTACTGGAGCCAGTACCACTAAGAATTAATGCAAGACGCTCTTACTGCTGTATTCATGAACACTGCCACAAATAATGACCAATACTCCAGTTATCATAGTTTATCCTGGAAACTCATATTGAAGACATTGTTGTCACCAACCCATGAACGTGGTATCAAGTGTCATTATTACTTAACGCCAATTGAATGCCAAGATTGCCTTTTGATGCCACTGCTGGGCATAATATCTCAGTATCTGTACTTCCATACAGCAAAGTCCCTTGTCTAATCCCAAAAATCACTCCACGCTGAAGTGACAGCATCAATTCCCCCGCTGTTACACATTTTGTCAGCCCTTTGTGACACTGCACAGCAACAGGTCCCTTGAGACATTTGTCCGCAAAGTTACCTCAGATATGTCCCTTTTACGGTGTGCACACCTGTCTTCTAGGATTATGCAATTGAGAATCCAGTAGTGGCTGCTCCTCCTATATGCACTTGATCCTGAGAAACATCCTGACCAATCATTTTGTTTACAAAAGCAAACATAATGGGAGCAATTCCCTTATCTAGTACAAATGAAATATTTTGCCATCACAGGGTCACTTTCTTTCTTAATGATCATACTTTTCCCTTCCTGACATACTTTACTGTCATTAATTGTTAAGGAGACTATATAATTAGTAAAAGCAAAGACCACCAGACTTGTATATGAACAATTTTGCTGCCATTTGCAGATGGTATTCCAAATCAAGGGAGACTGTGTGAGATGATGTGCCCATCACACTCTGATGAAAATACACTCCCATCCTTTTATATGAGTTGTCCCTTGTTGACTCATACTTTTAAATAGGATTCAAAAACATTTCCTCTTTTAAGGTCAGCAAGAAAAGATAAAAATTTAAGACAGTTTTTTTGTCCCAAACACACACTCATGATACTGTGAAAACACTGGACTGAAGAATATGCTGAAAAAGCAGACACTTCAGTAAAGTAGCACATCAGAAAATCTGCTTAAATATGTCAGAAAGTTTTAAAACCAAAAAAAAAAGCCCACCAACAAACAACCCAAACAACCCTGAATGTTATTCAACAGTGTTGAAAAACTGCAAATTCTAATCTCTTTGAATAGCTGTAGACATAATTCTCCACTTCTAACTCTGCAACCTCTGTCTGTAACCAGAGATTATGTATTACGTAAATACTTGCAACTGCTAAAATACGTGAGAGACACACAAAGAGGTGGGCTACTGCTATATCAGAAGCTTTGGCTTACCAAAAAACCAGCTTTAATATTCTATTACTAACAGAGAAATATAATACATAAGCAGAAGTGAAGTGTGTTTCCAGATAATGTGCTTCTAACATTCAGCTGAGCATGAAATCTCTTGAAGAAAAGCCTGATAGAGATCCCAGGAAAACATTCCTTTAGCTCACTGCTGCTTATTTGTTCAATGGGGCAGTTCACTTTGTTCCTTTATACTGAGCTACTTTATACTTATGAAGAAAGTATTTTTCCTTCCTCTAATCCTAAAAGGAGCATGAGCTCTTAATATCTGGACTTTGCCAATTTCACAGTTTCAGTAAGTCAGGTCCTTATAAAAGGTGTTTTACCTGCAAAATGATACATGAGAATCTATCTTCCTCTGTGATGCATGAGAATTGTATTTCTTTTTCAGTGAATTCCATGGTTTTCAATGTGAAACTATCTTACATGATATTAAATTACAAGCCTTAGAGCTGTGATGTTACATAGCATGTATTTTCAAACAAACTTTTTATTGTCTTTTGCCTCAATACTTGTTGCGTGTCCAAGAAGTAGGAACATAGTAGTTCTGAAGAAGTAAAAATGGTATAAGTAAATGAAAATCCTACATTTTTTTCCTATAACAAGGTGGTTCTTCTTATGGTCTCTTTCTGCTGGTTGTGCAATTTCAAGTGTATGTTTTCTTCTTTTTGTGTGAAATGATATTCACAATCCACAAGCTTCTGTGAGATCTTAGTGTGTAGCCATCAGAAAATCAGCAAACTATCATAGGTTTTTTTTAAGAAGTTTTCACTCTTTTCTTTCTTTAGTATTCAGTTCTAAAGCTATCTTTTGTTGGTTTTCTTTAGATGGGATACAGAGATTGTAATGTGTTGGATTAGCACTATTCTAAGGAGGCTGGGCCTTAGACGTTCATACACAGTTTCATGTTCACGGCAACTTCTTCGTTACTGTGATGCGGGTTTGCTCTCACTAAGTATTTTCTTCAAGCCACAATGTATTTTTCGCTGGTCAACTCACCCACTACTTCTTTAAGACCAACTGGCTGCTCCTTCTAACTTGCTTTTAGTCATTTTTCTTTTCCTCAAAACCAGGAACAGTATTCATGTTTCTGGCAGAGTAACAATGATACTGCACCTAACCAAAACAGCCCCTTCTGTGAAGCCAGTCATTAATTCCTCTCTGGTAGCTTGTCACCACCAGATGTCTGCTGAGTTTATACCCTGTGCATTTCCCTTGATTGCACCCACAAGACATCCACAAATGACTCTGAATTTTCAATAATAGCACCACATCCTTTTCTGAACCCTCCTCTTCCCTACCTCAGCAGCTGCAGCTTACCACAGAACTGCAGCCTCTCTTTGTGTTAGGTGTTGTACCTCTCTCTGGAGTGAAGGACTCTACAAACAGCACAAGAGTGTAAGATTGCTTTTACTTTCAGAATAAGGTTCATCACTCAGGGTTTCGGGAAGTGAGTTTTGCACAGAAAGTAATGAGAAATATTCTACATCCAAAACAGGAAAACATTTCCAGGTTTATATCAACAAGTAAAGTACAAAATGTTCTGGTTTCCCATAAGAAGCACTGGCAGTGAAGCCTACCCCTGCCAATAATGAAGCACATCTGAAGGAGGACTCAAAGATCTATCTAAGTACTAGGAGTGGAGGCACATTTCCCTCCAGAAATCAGCACTCACTGAACATGCTCACCAGCATAAGGTGCAATTAGCTGTGTCCAATTTACATTTGGAGCACAAGGGACCAGCTTTCACAGCACCCTTAAAACAGCAAACACAAGACGGGATTTGTGAACACAATGCACAGTTTCTCAGTTCAGTGGGAAACTTTACAAAACATATATGCAAGGTATAATTACAGCATGCCACAAATAAAATTTCAGAAGGATAATTGAAACAACACTCATATTTGGAAAAAGAAGCTGGTTAATTGATGTAGGTTCACAGACGTGTCACAGCACACAATACAATTAATAAAATATAAACACCAATTTTCAAATCAACACAGCTTGATAATTTGAATTCAAATTTTAAGAACAGCAAAAATATCTAAAAAACACCAAAAGTCTTTCTTTCATCTGTTTCCTTTTTCATTCTCTCTGTGGCCATTGAGACTAGTAGGAAACCAGCCAATTTAGTCAGAAGACTTTGCAGCATAGCAGGGAGTTTCATTTGTCATCACATGCAATAGCAACCGTCTCCATCAAGACTGAAGTTAATCAGTGCAGACTAAATAAATTAGGTAATTCTTTAGATTGTTAACATTGTACTTTAGAATGAAGACCAATCTTTGTCTCCTGATGCTGGAAAACTTCTCTTTTAAATAAATCAATTTTGTGGTTTGAAACTAAGGAGCAGTGAAATTCCTTAATGTACTTTTTACCCAAATATTTTTGGTAGCTGAAAATATTCAGTTTACACAAAGGACACAAAGTGTTAAAATTGTAAGAGTAAAAGGCAGAAAAGCAAACAGGTTTATACACAAAGACTTCAGTATTTACTTTACTCTTATGATCACCAGTCATTACCTGTTTCTAAAAACAGTAAAGTTTTTCACTTCATTTCAGATTTTACTTGATTTCTTTCTCAGTGCTTGAAAAAAAAAATGGTATATGGTGCATATTTAACTAAAGGAACGACAAAAACCTTAAGCAAGAGCATTTTAATATAAAAATAACTGGATCTTTATCACCAAAAAAAAAAAAAAAAGCAAGGAAGCAAACTCATTTAACCTTCAAAATCTGCTAGGCAATTTTGTGAGGAACCAGAGCAACTAAAACACATATAGCAATAATTAAATATAAAAGAAAAGGTTGAGCATCACATGTTATCCACAGAAGTTATTAAACAATAGATGGGTATATTAATGCAAAGAATATTCATATTGTGATGCTGTGAAGGGCATAGAGTACATTTTTGCAAAATCAAGGGAAAATTGCTTTTGTTTTGGCACTTGGTTTGACATGGTATGTCAAAAGAAATTATAAAATGTTTTCCAGATATACTGAGTATATTACTTAGAAAGTATTGTGTAGGAAGGAAGTGAAAGGCTGTAGAGTTGAAGGACACACACATAAGTGCATAGGTAAGCATGGTTACAATCCTTGGCCTTTGTCAAACTAGGCCTGGTCTTACAGACAAGCTCAGAGTGAGAAATATGGTTCATATGGATTTACAGAACTTAAATAAAATTCAAAATTTTTTACATGAAGGAGTTTCATTTTGAGAAGCTTGAAATTATCTTTTCCTTCTGAAGATTTCATGAGTTAAGTTGGTTTAGAGCTCTGTTTTACAGAGAAAAGGTGACTAAATTTCTCTTGTAAGCATCTCACTGAAAGTAACAAAACCAGTCACAGGTTTGCTCAAATGTATTTTAAATTGGTTGATGGACTAATTTTGAAGGGCTCGGTATAGCTATGGAGTAATTTTTCTAAAATTTCCATATGTCAGTGACACAATGTCATTTAAGGACCTTTTTTCTAAATCACATAAAACCAATTTAAATCAGTTATTGCTTTTAATCAAATTCTGCTAGCCTATCTTAAAGCTTGTCCTTTGAATCCGTAGATTACCCAAAAGAAATTTACCTTGAGAACAATATGATAAAGTATTGACAAAAATGTAACTTATCCTTTGATAATTCTTGTGCTTGTGAAAAACATTGTGAAAAACTGAATGTTTTTCTGTTGAAACAGCTGTGCCGGCAGCTACTTAAATGCAGTTGCACTCTTGATTAGACCACAAAAAACTGAAAATGCTGAAGAGTTTCCACACTCCTGATAGCTTAAATGTTTTGTGTTTTCCTTTTTATGCTCTATTTTGAGTAGGTAAGGGATATCCTGATATTTTTAGATTAATTTTTGTTTGGTTTCTCTGGAAAATTCTTTTTTCAGGGGAATGAGGAGGTTTAAAACTGACTGTAGGTTTCATAAACTGTGTCTGCTCATACCTCTCTGAGCATCTATGCAGTCAGCAAAGGAGAGGAGCTAGAAAACACAGGAACAAGTTTTAAACTGTTCTAAAATACTCTCTCATAGTAATTTTTATTGCAGCATATTCTGACCTTTTAAGTCATAAGGAACTGATATTATTACTGTACTTTTGGTAAATGGGAATCATCAAACTACTGTTCCTCAAGATCATTCAGAACAGTTGCAAGGACAGTTCATCTCTGGAAGTGCTAGTGGTGAAGGAGTGCAGAGAGAGCACAGTCTCTCCCTGGTCCTATGCCATGCTACCTGTGTCTGATAAGGCACTGGGAACAACTGAGAACAGCAGTCCTCCCCTTCTGACCTGCCAAGCTGTCTCTATAAATCTTATGTCACTGCTAAGAGGGCGAAGTGAGCCTCCACAATGGAAATGCCACAGCACAAATACCCAGTGCAAATTCAAACTTAGTGTAAGTGACTTCTGCAAGAGGAAGCTTCATACCAGATATCACAATTATGATTCAGACATTAAGAAACTTGGGTTTGGTGCCATTTCTTAACCAATATAAATCACAAATATGACCTGGAAAATTCTTTATTTGGCAGCTGTAGCCAAACAGTTTTCTCAACTCCTGTTCAGAATGTGTCAAAATTATTACTTTAAGCATTAACTGGATGTCAATATGCTTTTTGTTTGCTGACATTGGTTTAGGATCACTAATAGTTCGTGTAATATGTCTTCTTGTTTATATTTGGGAGTTTTAATGAAGGACATATGACCCTGTGTTACATTTCTTTCAATAAGAAACCCATAGAGTTTTGAATAGGTGTTCCTTTCCTAAAAGAAGACCATGACCAGTTTTCTCTGGCATTAATCTGGGAATATAGTCTGCAAGTAGGAAGGCAGCACTAGAAGCAAGCATGGCCCTGTGCAAAGAATGACAAAAATTCACAGCATTCAGTGTCACAGTCTTGCCCCTTTGTTCTCACCTGCATCACTCCTTTGGGGAAAGGAAAGCATTCCAAACTGGGGCAGTAAAGTGCCACTATTGCTGGTTGGAGAGAAGGAAAATCTAAAGAGATCTGGGTTTATTGATGATTCACAGTAATTAACTGAAGGCTGCCACTCTGCTTTCTCCTTCATCAGTACTCTTCGGCCATGGTTGCTGTGTACTCCTAACAAGTGTTTAGAAGTGAGTCAAACCAGCTGAGACTAACCTTATAAAAATACAAGCTGCATGAATGAATCAAAAGCTATATTGCTAAATTCCAGGGGAAGACCAAGATATTTGAGGTTTCAAATCAGTCCCTTATAAGCCTCCCAACTGGATTCATTATGAAGCTGCTTGTCTTCTAGAACATAATAATTCAATAGAGAAACTCAAAGGTCTTTAAATTGTTGCTTTGCTTTCATACTTTTTTTTGTGAAAAAGATTAGAGTACAAAGCAAAACTGCATACCTATCACAAGAAACTTCTAAGCAAAGCAAAATTAGCATGAGACACAAATAGAGCAATACAGAGAAAAATAGTGCTACTCAAGAACCAGATAGTACTATTAAGATCCCTTAGCTGGCAAGACAGCAAGCCTGGAGTGATTGCCAACAGAATGGCAACAAAAACATTCAGATAAAATTCTAGTCTCGCAAACATGAGGCCACACAGGAACATATAAATGCAATGTAGTATGCTTCCCTAAATAAGTGGTGGAAAAAAAATCCCTTTATTTTGGTAGAGGAGAATTTTACATTTCGTAGAGGAGAATGACTATAAGCTATAGGCAGAATTTTAACCTAGCTTGGCATTCCACTCAGGCAGTGAGTAGGCAAAAAGGCTTGACTTAGCTGGTATATTTTATGATTCCTTTAAGATGGGGAAGGATTCTCTAGTCCTCATTCAGTCCTCACTCAGTCTCCAAAATGCACTCTCTGCTTAAAAGCAAAGCAGGATGCAGTTGGATCTGGTAACATCATAGCACAATACAGTGGATAGATTTGGAATAGGATATAGATAATAGGATATCTAGAAACTCAGTAAAAGACTAAGTGCAGTGTTCACTCAGTAAAATTCAGTAAAACACTGCAGCTGCAGTGTTTGAAGGAGTGCAACTCTATCCTTGGGCACTGAGGTGAAATTATAACCAACTTATTGTGCTGAAAAAGAAGGTTGCCATGTTTTTTCCTAATACCTACATTCTCAGTTCTACCCTTGGCTATGATCTGTCTCCACAGGGAGCAGAATCTGGCTCTGGCTGCTCTAAAATTTGTATGTGATGTTTAATAAATGGCTCTTGGTTTCAGTCTCTTTTCCATAAGACTTCACTTGAATTTTAATATATTTAGCATAAAATGTAAAGCTTATCCCTGTGCAGGTATTTTCCCTATTACAAAACTGCAGACATTCCACTTGAATGCTATGAGGGTTGTACCTGAAAAATACTAAGATATGTAAATATTTGTACACTGACATCAACTTAAGCAGTGCAGAAAAATTTTACTAAATCAAACAGAATCTGATGAAAAATTTCGAGATTTAGAGTAAGTTTATATATTTTTATCCTGTCTTCAGTCACACAAGCCAGTGAAAAAGATATCAATGGAGTCTGAGGAATAAATTTGACCTGAGTTTTCACGTTTAATTCACATTTAGCTTTTTTGGATTTGTTTTGTACTTAGAATATGAGGAAGCCTTTAAAAGCGTGCATTGCAACTCACTTTAGAAAATCACCTTTCTCTGAAATATCCAACATGGTCACCCATGACTTAGAAAAACCTGAACAATTTCATGCAGGAAGGAGATTTTCATAATCTTGCACAATAGGAAGCACATTGTGTTCAGTATCTCATGTAACGAGCTGAGCGTAACACCTCAAAGTGCAATGAGGGTTTTAACTTTGAAATCCATACTCTGTTTCTGTAATCAAACATGAATAGTATTAAATATCAGAGAATGGTTATCATGGTGAAATTTTCCACTTATAAATAAACATACAATAAATATGGTGCATAGTGCAATTTTACTGCACAGCGTAAGTTGTATCTGCTTTGTATTTAGCATTCAGTAAGATACAATATGAGTCTTCAAGAGATGGTTTGTAAGAATTCACCTGCATCAGTTTCTCCCCTCTTTGCTTAGCAATGAGACATCTCACTTTCCAGACATGTGGAGGGATGTGAGGTGAAGAAGGTTCTGGTCCAGAACCAGAGCACAGTGTTTGATTTGAGGTTTTAAACATTATACTCTGACAAAGAACCTGTGACAGACAGAGGAGCACCCAGTAATGCAGGCACCACTCTGTTTCCATTCCCTCCTCTTATGGGAACAGAGAACCTCCAGCAGCTGCTGGGCTTGAAATTCAACAGTAATGCATTGCCACACTGGAGACCATTGTGGAGTTAAAGCTGCACAACAGTGGAAAAGTAGTGGGGGTTCTCTTCATTTTTCATACATGTTTATTTGTTAATGATGGGGCCATATTGGTTGATTTACTTGAATAACACTGCCATTTTGCAACAAGCCTTTAGTAAATATTTAGGAATATTCATTTTGTATTTAGTTGGGCCCAGTAATGTCTGTTTTTTACTTTAATTATTCTTAGTATGAAAAGGCTTTTATATACTTAAGAAAGAAGACAAACAAATTGGAAAGTGTCCTGCTGGCACACCAACATTTGGGAAAGGATAAAGATAATACATCCTTAGACATTTATATTTATTTCCAAACTGCAAACTGGCTAAGATATTTTATTCTGTGCAAACACTGGCGAGAGATCAATATAAACAAAATGATCCCGTATGAGCAGCTCCAGCTCATTGTTATGGCCATTTCTCCTGCAACTGCCTGTTTTAGCTATTGAACAATTGCTGGTATTTCTGACTTGAAAGTATCAGTTACTTTCCTGTGAAGAATCTTGGAAGTGTGGAATAAGTGACAGTGGAAAATTGTATACTATGATGATATAAATGATACAAAAAATCATGGGGTTGAGGATAAATCTTTTATTCATAACTATAATTTTCATGCTATTGGATCTCTGTTTATCAGGCTTCATTGCATGTCAGTTTTCACATTCCTTCTTTTGGCACTATAGCTCCGAGGAGCTCAGCCAGTAAAACAGATCCTCAAGATCTCTAAACTTGCATTTTCTAGAGCATAAGTTAAAACCCGATGGAATCTGAATTACAAAAGTACAGTAATCTCAATCCATATTAATAATGTGTAAAGGCAGACTGAGTTTTTGAAATGGAGTCTGCATATTGTCCTTTTATGTAGTGTCTGAAGATCTTGTTTTATTTGTCATTATTGATTCTGAATGAAATAGTTAAGATAGCTTTTACAATAAAAAAGCTACAGCTGGAGCCCTGCTATTTACAACAAACTTTAGCTTTAGTGCAGTTAATATAGTGTTTGTTTTTACCATGCAAACCTTAATTCTTAAGAAATTCAAAATTTCAGTATCAAGTTGGCAATAAGAAACTGCACAAAGAACTTAAAAGAGTGGGTACTTCCTTGTCGTTGCTATAGAGAGATTTCTTATTTCTAATCTCTTAAGAGATTTCTTAAGAAAGCAACTTCCTTAAAAACTCATGATGCAGCTCAAAGAACTACTCACACCCAATAAAGTCAGATGAGAAAAAGGTGCCTATATTAATAGACCAGCCTTAAGTGCCGAGCTTGCAGCCATGTAATGTGCCATAGTCCCACCTTGGCTTTCAGCCTGTGGTGGTGCATTCCTCCCCATCCCCTCCTCCTTTCCAGGCTGCAGTGTGATCTGAGAAATGCTCATTAGGCCTTGTCCTTGAAAACAGCACCTGGGCTCAGCTCTTTCTGAGCTTATCAAAAAACACTGTCTGTTCCCAGGAACTCCTAACAGGCTTCTGTTTTTTTCATGACCACCCTTGGAAAATATTTCTCTGGCCTGAATGGCGTAACAGTCCTGTACTCATACTTTGAAAGAAAGTGCTGACCCAAACTGTAGCCTGGATGAAACATTGTTATGACTAAAGCCCACTCTCTTGCGACCCTATAAACAGTGGTCCAAGTCTGGGGCCCTTTGAGCTCTCCTGGACCGCAGCGGGCCTGTGACCACCAATCTCCCTCTGAGTGGGACGACTCTCAGAGCCAGGAAACCCTCAGGTTTGCTATACCTGGAGAATTGCCAAAACACGTCGTGTACTGGGCCAATACCCTCACTCCTCAAGGCCCGATCCCTCGCCCGTTGAGAGATGCAAAAGCATCTGAAGTGAGAATTTTCACTGACTTCTGGGGGACAAATTTTTCCACAGGTACCTTATCTTGCACAGACTATTTCTGTCTGCGTGCATACCCTTTGCACATATGCTACAGCAAATCTAGAAGTTAGGTTAAGTTATCATTTAGGATAAATGCTGTTAAGTGTTATTTTTCCATTTGATTGTTATGGTTAAGCTATAAATTAAGGTATAAGTTAAAGTACTGTTAAGTTTAAATGTTGTTAAGCTTTAGGCTATATTCCTTTTCATCCTTGCTTACACTGTCTTTACACACACACAGCCACACATCTACACAACCCCCCCTAGGTAGTTCTCAATTAATTTCTGCTTTTATTGCTTGGATTTTGTTTGGTTTTGTTGTTGCTTGCTTTCCCTTGTTGTGCCTTAGTTGTCCTTTGTAAGTAGAGTGAATCTTGCCAACAAATCTGTTGTACTTTATAGTATATATATTAAATCTGACTTTTGCTCATACCCTTGTTGGTGATTTTTTGGGCGATCTCAAGCACACAGTTTGGGACACAGCCACACTTGCAAACATGTCTCAACATCAGCTGCATGTCCTGCAGAATTCTCTAAAATTAGAAAACCTCCCCAGGCTCTAAATTTATATGATACTCCAAATATCTACACGATTCAAGTTTTGATTCTGTGGAGTAATCATTGTTTAAAAAACACTTATGTACATACACAGCCATACTTAAATAGTCATAGCATAGCAGTAATATTTTTAGGCATTTTTATTAGACATTACCCCAAACTTCCAAATATAGCAACCTGTATCAAGTCATGTCAGCAATAAAAACTGAAGTCCTTCCAGTTTTGAATTAGGGTTGTATAATGTCACAATTTGAGGATGTTTTTATTACTTAATGATAATTAATAAAATATTGTTTTAATTGTTCTTTGAAGAGTATTGTGGATGGAGCACTGCAGAAAACACTTATGCAAATAGGAGTGTGGCTATATCAGATATTTTTAAATAATACATTGTCCATAAATATTTCGAAACTGCTTTTTGAGCAAATGCACATGAAGGATTCCCTCAAGTTGTTCATTAGCTCTAAAATAGGGCCATCTTCATTCTATTGGAATTTGTTTTCTGTGTGAAAACATTTCTTACCTGAAAAATACCGCTCCAGTTCAGCAAGCACTTAAGCAGAAGAATAATGTTATTGTGTTGCAACTTCTGCTAAAGCCATCAGTCTAGTTGGAGGCCTAAAGTTAAAGCTATGTACAAATGCAGAATCAGAATAAAATCCTAACCCAGCTGAAGCCAATGGCAATATTCCCATAGGCTGTGATGATGCCAGCATTTAATCATACAGTTTTCATATTCAAACACCTGCATCCAACAACCCTCCTTAAACTGCTATTTCTAATTCCACTATTTTAAATTAGCAAAAATCAATGGGCATTATTCTTATATAGCTGCATATATGACAAATATTTAAAGCACTTGTTTTAATATTTTTATGAGACAGTCTGCAAGTTCTACATAGAAAATCCCTTAGTCATAAATATGGCAACACTGTCCATTTACAAACCGACAGAAGGAAAAGAACACAATAGATGAGAGCTAAAAATACAAGCAGCTACATCTGTAATACAGAAATATAAAAATAATAAGGATGGGAGAGGACAAAATAGAATTCAAGTTAATAGAGTAACCTGGGAGAAGAGATGAAGAGAATAAATACACTATGGATAGAAGAAAACAAGTATCTCCTAAATCAAAACGAAGGTCAACTGACACTGGCCAGAGAGAAAAAGGATTGCTCAACGTCTACATTTTTTCCCTATATTTAATATAAAAGAAAAGGAAAGCATGGAGCTCAGTGAGATAAATATTAATGAGGTTTGGGAATATCTAGCAGCAGAATTAATAAAAATCAAGTAAAAGAATATTTAGATAATTTAAATATTTATTATTCAGAAGAATCATAAATCATATTCAACCAAAGGATCTTAAGGAATTGACTGAGATGGATGTGACAGACGTCTTTGAGACCTCACGGAAAAAAGGTTACGTACCAAAGGATTGAAGAGGGATAAATCCTAGGAAGCAGAAAAACGTAAAAACCAGAGAATTTCAAGCAAGTTCCCACTTTTTCCTGCCATATAGAATGTGACAGTAAATATGTAATTAATTGTGTATCATTTAATGCACTGCAACATCAGAATACTCTTTTGAGGCTCTAAATTCTGTCTCTCTCCATCTCTCTCTACTTCATTAACGTCATTCAGGCTTAGTCATTGCTGAATAAAATCACAAGTTAATGGGTGTCAAAAATCTCAACCCAGATTAAGATTTGGAAATAAACAGATTATTTGCACAATAAAACAGAATATTTAGCTACAGATTTGTAGAAACTGAAAAGTTAAAGAACAAAATTATAAAAAGAAACAATCAAGAAGGGTACAAAAAATTATTTAGAATTACTTAAAAAACAAACTATGCATTTGTTTTAAAGCACAGAAGTTCTGGGATGCGAAAGTTCAGCCCCAGTATAACTCAGTAAGATGGAAAGCAATACCAGTTCTCATGCCGAGTGATACAAGATGGGACATAGGTATCAGTTAGTAACAGTCTGTCTGAATCACATAACCATATGCCAAGATCATGGATCAGTCACTCAGAGGTTAGTTAGTAAGATTACTGTTCAAAATATATTATTGCATAGAATCCCATCTGGGACACAAATAGATTCCCATCTTGGGAGCTGCCACCACTATCTCCTGTTCATCCCATTCACAAACTGTTCACATCCTGTATTAGAGACCACTGAATGTTTGACACTTACTCCTATTGGAAGTTGTTCCAGTATGTCTCTCCTCCAATGGCCAAAATCTCCTAATTTTCAGCTAAAACAAATGCATTGCCAATGTGAAACTGCCCATTATTGGCAATACTTTTAATTTAAATAGTTACCCTCTATGTCAGGTGTTTACCTCTCTTCATTGTTGGCAGACATTAATCAGAACCTTTCCCAGGCTTTGTTTTTTTGACTAGACAAGTCAAATTCTATACATTTTCTTTAATCACATTAGTAATCCTGTTCTTTCAGCCTGTGATTCTCAGTCATATTCAAGATCAGGTCTTACATCACTGTCTAAATGTAATACTGTTTTCCATACCTTCCTGATACATCCTAAGATGAAGTTTCCTCTTCTCTCTTCTATTTTGCATTAGTCCTTACAGTTGTCTTGTAGTGTCCTTTTGTAGCCTTTCATCAAATAAAAGCAAAAATCCTCTTTTTCATCTCTGAACTCATGACTTTGCAGTGTGCAATATCAAATGCCCTTCAATTTGTATTTCTGAGATCATCAAATCATCTAAGTTGACCCACATGTTATTCTAGTCCTCTTCTGCATTGATTATCTCTCCCAGTTTTCTGTTTTGAGGAAATTACTACATTTTCCTTTCTGTGTTATGCTCATTAATGAAAATATTAAATGAGTCTTTGAAGAACTCCATTAGCATGCTCTTTTCCTTGCAATGCTTTCCCTTTAAATTGTTATCTCTCCTTTAGATACTTCCTTGCCTACTTTAGATTTCCTCTACTATTCCCCAGCTTCTCTTGCATAACTAGTAATTTCCCAAATAGTATTATATAAAAACCCTTTCTGAAGTCCAGATGAATGAGATCTGCTTCATTTCCTTTGTCAAAAAGTCAGTTACTTTATCTGAGAAAAAATATCAGATGTTACTAAAGTTACATTTTGCTGGTGGTTTATTCTACATTCTGATGAAACTTACAGTGCTGTGTTCTCAATTTTTAAAAACAGCTATATGCTTCACTTATCCACTATCTGCATGTTTCTTAAATTTTCATGAGAATTTTTAGTATGCAGAGGCAGTACTTGTGCTCATCAGCCACATTAACACAACAGCTCTTTTGGAGCCATTACAGTTGATCGTGCCAATGATCCATGGATTATATACTTTTATAAGGTCTGGTGCACTTGCAAACAAAAGGTTTTTTTCTTTGTGTTTCTGTTTCTTAAGAGGTACTTTGTCTTCCTCCCCAAATCATCTTTTAATATTCATGCAAAGCAGCCAAACAAAGGAAACCAAGCCACAAAAATTCTAGGTAAAATGATGTGATGAATACATTTAATCCTGGAGCAGAAAAGTAATTTCTGTCTCTGATGTAGGTTTTTTGTGGCTGCTTTTCTGTTCTGTGCTTCCGTAGTACAGAAAGGCCCTGACCCACTGATCATAAGCACACATGCAAATTCAGTCCCATTTTTAACCATGCATACAAGAAAGAAACTGTTCCTTGAGAAGCGCAGTTGTGGTTTTGTCTCTTTCATATCAAATGTTGCCACTTATCTCTGACTGTGCCCATTCCCAAATAAAACTATTCCTAAGCAGGTCCATGTTTGCTTCTGACCCATTCTGGTAGCATTGGCCTCTGGAACAGAGAAACTCCTGGAGACTCAGATCATGTCTAACAACGCAAATTATTGAAGGTGTTTGGGAGTTTGTTTGTCCTGCCATTTTCAGGCCATGCTCTAAAGTTGAGACAAACCAGGAAGGGAATACAAGAGGAATGATGCCATTAGACAGATTTTCATGGTTGTCCTTTCCTAATCCTTTCTGGTGATATCTGTGAGTATCTCAGGGAAAAGGCCATTCTAGAACCAACTGAAAGTAATCCTGCTGAGTGGAAGGATTCAGTTAGCATTAGCTGCACTGCTGTGTTGATTCATCTGAGTTAAAGTCTCCCCATTGTCCCCACCGTTTACACACTCGTTTCTTGCCTAACCCCATCCTGGATAAAACCAATTCATTTGCTGGACAGAGAGACCCTAATATAGATTAAAGGGCAGTGTTACACTGTGTAGACTCAGTGTAGGCTGGGATAAGTTTTACTTCTTCCTCACAATACAGAGCTGAGTGGGAATTCAGTCCACTTCACACTCACAGTTCATCCCAGATTTAGTGCAGATACAGCCAGTCTGCACCTGCAGCATTAACTCTGTTCACTGTGTGCACAAGCCAGTTACCTGCTGCACACATGGTGAACAGAGTATTAATGTAACTAAGGACACTGGCCAGCAACAGGGAGATGGGGAACTTAAATAAAAACAAAACAAAGAACCTGGAGGAATTCAGGTAGGGTTCATCATACACAAAACCAAAAAATCCCAAACTAAATGCCAGCTTGATAAAAATGCAGGTACTGAATCTGCAATGATGACTCTGGAGATGATTAATTAGATAATAGAAGATTCCCATAAAAAGCGCTGCTGTAAGTTGCTTAAAAGAGAAAATGTGATTTAACAAAAGAGCTTTAACATCCTTGCAACTCACAGTTCATAGACTCCTCACCAAAGAGTGAAGGCTTTGTTTGGAACACGCCTGTGCTGAAGACCTCCTGTGTGACCACAGGAGAGTATCTTACCTTCCCTGTACCTTTGTTACTTATCTATAAAATGGATGATATATTATTCCTTTCTCCATCCTTTATCTCATCTGTTTAGATGTTAGTTTCTTTAAAGAAAAAAGTTGTCTCTCACAGCAAGGAAGAAAGAGTGTAGGCTCAGTAATAATAACTCCGAGACCTAGACATTGTCTGACAAAGTAAAATTATTTCCTCTTTATCTCCTTGCTCATCAGCCAGGAGTGTCAGGATGTGCAACTCTTATGAGTTCGTGGGTATATAATGGAAGGCTGCATAGCTGGGGAACCACAGGGCATTCACAGGCTTTTACCAAGGGATATGAACGGTATTTGAATTAGGAGCAACTGACATTCAGGGTCTCCAACAATACAGGTAATTTGGACTTGGATAAGAAAGTAGGAAGTACTTATTAAAAAGAGAATTTGTGCAGAATAGTGACCAGAAAAAGAATAGATAAGGGCCATTTTCAATAACTACTTGAAGTCATCATCCCAGTGATTTGGAAAAAAACACATGCTTGCAAAGCAAATGCATCCATAGACAGAGGAAAATGCCAACACAAAGAATACTAATGAAAGACATAGTGTATAAAATCTAGTTCCACCTGCAGTATTGCAGTCAGCTTTGATTACCTTATCAGGTATGGGATGCTATCACTCCTGGAAGGGTGCAGAGCAGGCAGTCAGGGTAGTTCCAGCTTATGCATCTTTCATGCAGAGCAATGAGGAATTAGGCTTGTTCTCCCTGATAGATTTCAAGGACACTGTAATAGAATAGAATTAAAGCTAAGACAGAGGTATTAAAGTTACCTTTGTACTCAGCTAGAGATAACCAGACTCCTCTGAGAAGCACATAGCTAACAATCACAGTCTAAAAGAGGGGCTGAGGGGGGGAAAGACTTACTCAGGAGAGCAACTTACTCATTTTCACAGGAGCTGTCCCTCTCTTTTGGGGACCCTGGTTACTGTTTGGTCTCCCTTGGATTATGTAACTCCATTGGCCACTCCACTGATGAAGGCAGCTCTTAGGGAGCATTAAAGTCACCCAAAGCAATTCCCATTATAGAAACAGTACACTGTTAATATATATAAGTTCTATAGTTTCAAACCATTTTTTGTTTTGGTTGCTATATGGGAGCAAGGCCAGGAGACAGAACTGTCACAGAAGCATTTAAAAACCAGGTTATGTGAGGAACAAATAAGAATTCTTTTCCTCTGCTAAGCAGATAAATTCTTCCTGTGCCTAATAAACAGGTTATAAAAGGGGAGTCTCCTAGTCTGAATGTTAAAAGGTCACCAATGGCCTCTTTTGGTCTATTTATAAAAGCCCTCAGCCCAATAGATTTTTTTGTGCCATAATTTCCCGTGCTAAAAAATGTTTTATTTAATGTTCTAATCCTCCTTGGCCAGATAGGTGTCTTCTCAAATATGTAACCGTTACAATTTCATGTGTTTGGTGATTGACATGAAGTTGGTAACAGTAAGAAAATATGTATTGCATCCTTGTAAACTTGTCGAGACTCTGGAATGAACATATGCTGTTAAAACTGATTTGTCTGGCAGTCCAAAAACACTCTGATTGTTGTGGCAGGCTCAGACTCAGCACTGAGTTATTTCACCATCCTTGCTCTATCAAACCAACAGAATTAGTAATTGAAGCCTCTTTGAAAGGGGAATACATTTCCATGTTCATTTTTTAAATCACTGTGAAAGGAATATGGACACTTAAGTTTCATGGAATGAAAAAAGGTAACACACTGGAGGACTGGATTTGTTGATCAATACCTTAGAATCCCACTTGCACAAATAATTTAACTTTCACAGCTGTAAAAGTCAGTATTGTTTTGTATAGTTTCAACAGACTTCAGACCTTCATTGCTCATTAAAATTACTGCTTTTTTTAGTCATTGTATTAAAAAGTTAAATAATTTATAACTCCCATTCTATAGAATTGAAATGAAGGTGTCCCTCTTTTTTCAGCTGGTACAAGTGGAATTACTGGATTTATTCATACATGGCTTAGGAAAAGCACAGAATTACACTTTTTTACAGACCTAATTTTTCACCTGAGACCAATTCAGTAAGAGCAAGATCTTCTAAAGTGCTTACACTGCCCTTAGATACCTCTTTAGAGGTGACTAAGAGAGAGTTTAGACGCTCACACCACATCTAATCATCAAATTCACTCTTCAGTTACCACTTGGAGTCTATAACTGTAAAACTTGTACACCAGTAATTGATCATGATCATAAACAGCCAAGAAGTCATTGATCCCGATCGTAAATGCCTTTTGCCAGTGCTGAAGAGTTCAGAGTTTGTCTCAATTTTGCTGAAATGTTTGAATACACAAATTGGAGATGTGAAAGATCCATACTGAGTGACTTGACCCTGAAAATTCCAACATGTTGACCTCAAAACCCAATTATTGATTATTCTAAGAGAGAATACTCATCTCTTGAACTCGTAGCACACTGCATGGAAAAAAAAATATTATTAATTGAACATGCAATATATTTGTATTTAGAGAGAGACTTAAAAAGTCACTGCAAATAAAATTTGTCTTTTCACTTGGGAAATGAGGAGTCTTGGACTCTTTCTCCAATGACTTTATATTTTTGAATTAAGTATGTTAATTAAATAGATATTATAGCAGTCAAAACTGAGATCAACTCTCAAAATCAACCAGGCTGCAGGAAAACAGAAGGATGAAGATCTGTCTTAAAATCTGCTGAAGATAAAATGAGATTTGAGTCTGTATTTTTCATATCCTTCCTGCTCTAACCTTTGATCAACAGATAGAAGGTAGAGACAACAACACTGCTTCTTCTCACTTTACTTTGTGCAAAGAGATGTGAAGCAGAGCCAGCCCCTGACATCTGCAATGTTCTGAGGGGGGAAAGTGTCAGAAGAGAATGGAGATTAAGAAATAATTTTTTCTCTCCTTGGCATTTATTGTCAGTTACATTTGGCAGTGTCTTATTCAATAATGTAGCTTTGGAAGATACCTAGTTGTTCCCTGGCACTGGCATAGGGACACTGGTTATTTCCTCTAGTAGGGAACAAGAAACTCCCATGCTAAGCCAAAAAAATACGTATTGCATGCTGAGCCTAGGTCAGCTTTGTGGAAGACTTATTAATTATTTAGTATTCAGGAGGGTTCTACCAGCTTCAGTTGTTCAGATGAATTTTTAATAAGTCACTATTAACATAAATGGAAAGTATAAATTGCTTGCATTATCCTCTATGCAGTGGTAGCAATGAGAGGCTTCTGCACGAAGGTCCAAGATGTGCTGTTTACCTAATAGGAACTGACAGCTGAATGATCCCACTCTCCTGGGAATGTCTTGAAAAATAAAACCAAAATCTTTTCACAATAGAGGAGTTCTATTTTACAGTGGCCAGAAAGCACCTGAAGAAGTTATCTGAAGAACTGAAAAGAAAAAGCAATATCTTAGTGATGTGCTCAGAGACTTACCTGGAGATGGAACTATGTTCTAAGAGAAAATTCACTTGAGCCAAAGCTCAACATCTGGCAAAAAACCAAACTTCTGTTAGGAGAGTGTGTCTTTTCCTGAAGCGTATTACTTACTGTAGATACTTTCCTAAATACAATTTGTTGTTCTTGAAAGAAAGGTTTAAAGACCAAGATTGTAATTCAAGGATTCATTATCACTGATCAATCACTGGAGGATTTTCAGTACTTTCTGTTTTCCCAAGAAGTCAAAAAATGTTTAATAGGTGTTTGCATTAAATTAGGATGTCTTAACGCTTTTTATATTTCGACTGTTGCCAGGACAGTGAGTCAACCAAGCACTACACTCGATGTGCCTAGACCTTCAACCCAGTGCAGACCAGTTTTTAATTCAGAAAAGCCAACATTTACTTGAAGATAAACTAGAAATTAAACTTTTTAATTAAATACTACTTAAAAGAGATGGGGAAGACAGAACTGCATTACAGTATTTTGTACATAGCTGCCCCATGTCCCTCTGTCCTTGCAGGTGGTTTCTCCCAGTTAACTCAATGACTTCCTAAGTCACTGAGAAAATTCTGTTGTCTTGTTCCTTGAAAGGGAACATCTCTTGTGAGATTTGCCTGGCTTCACCCTCCTCATCTCTGTAGTGTCTTTGCATGAGCTTCAAGCCATCATCTTCATTCTCTATCTCTTTTGTTGGCCCCATGAAGCCTGGAATTGTTTCTCTCTCAACACACTTAACAGCTTCCCTGAGGAAGGAGCCTGTACGACCTCTCTGCAAGACTCCACCCAGACAGGCTTCTTGAAAGAACATAAACACAGTTGTGAAGACATAAATAAAACAAATACCATCTGTCATGCTAGCATTGCCCCATATGTGTAACCACCTTTTCTTAGTCTTTTCGACTGATTTTCCAGCATACCCAAATACACATTTGGCTTATTAGAGAATTTTAGCACCTTATGGATGCCATTCCCAAACATTCTAAGTGCAGTACATGCAAGTACCAAAATAATTCTGAATTTTTCTTGTCCAACTACAGTCATTTATACTTCCTAGTCAACTGGACAGTTAAGCTCCTTTTATCTGAATTATCTGTGATTGTTTTAGTCCTTTCTGACTTTGTCAATTTTGAGTATCCCTTACCCCTCACATAAGAGAGAAGTGAATGGGTCAAATTTACTTGACACAATTTTCCTGAAATCAGCAGTGTTACAGCATACATGACTTTTCTGAAATCTTTTTGCTTTGTGCCTACCAAATAAATTTTCAAAACTACTCTTAGTCCTTAACTTTATCAGTCTTCCTATCTTTGTAAAAGTCCTGTTATAGATAAGGTTAAATTTTTTTTTGCTACAAAGGACTCCTTTGAGTAGTAACAGAATCACAAATGATAGAAGACAGAATCCCATTTGCACCAATAGGTTGCAAAGCCAGGGAGAATGCATGAAGGGTAAATTCACCACTGTGCTGCAGTCCAGGTGGGCAGAACTGTGAAGGAGATGAACCAGAAAATGAAACTTCTTGGTATTTCCCAGGTGTGGTAACTACTGTAAAAGGCATCAAACTTCCTCAGAGTTGAGTAGTCATGACCTTATTTCGAGGCAAAAGATCTCAGTATGAAATACAGATCAAAAGGCAACTTGAAAACTTGTTGGTTGTGTAGCACAGAGATTTACAAATGACTATGAAATACAGAAAATTGTCACTGCCACAGACTATTTGTGCAGCCTTGGACAGATCATTTAATCTCATGGAGACCCAGAAGGTCTGACTAGAATGAAGATTCTGCTTTTTGCTCTCTTTCGTCTGTCCTGCTATTTACATTGCAAGTGTCTCTGCTGAAGAGCACATTAGAGTCTCTCAGCAGTGTAATGCAAGTCCGTGAATGAAGACAAAAGCTATACTGTCCAACAGTGTGGATCCTAAGACATTAGAATTTGTCATGCCTAGATAGCATTCTTCTTACCATAATCTTATTAACGTGATAAACTCCTGATTCTCATGACAGAAGTGCAAGTGCAAGTGGTAACATGGCCTTTGTCTGCATTTTGGCCCTCTGGGACCATAACTGACAGTGCAGCCCTTGAAGCTGATTGACAGCTGTAATTACAAGATGAACAGCAACAACAAATTAAATGTCCTGCCCTGGAAGGACAAGAAGCTTCCTACTTAACTGGCCACAGGCAGAAAAAAGCTAGAGACTGTGAGGAAAAGAAGATCACCTGGATGATTTAGAGTTAGAGGAGGCTTCACTTTGCTCTCGTTTTTACCAGCGTCAGTTGGTCTTAATTCCACAGTGGTGTTGTATCAGTGTTAAACCAGCCAAGTGATGGAAAAGTGAAGTTCAGACTCAGTTGCAATAGGCAGGCACATGATCAGCAGAAGTGCTCACCTTATTCCCAACTACTACTGAGCAGACATGAGATACTCCCCTTTCCACCATCCCTCATGTGGTTTTTTCTATTGTACACTGATATGTTGTACTACTGGCACTAATTTTCTCATTTATTATTGCAGTATCAGAACACATTATAGCATCAGATCATAACATGAGAGAATGTTTGTGTCTCTCTCAAGCACAGCCTTGGTACTCTGTAGGGCAGGGCAGGGGCAGAATGACAGTAAATAATAAGGGAAATAAAAACAGATTTAAAAGCACGTAACATTTTGGTAAGGAGGTTTTTTTTTATGGCCAGCTTTTCAAAGGCCTGCACAAATATTCCTATAGTGTTTGCAGGTGCAGCCATATGTATACGAGACATGACTGTCTAAAGAAAAAACTTTCAGTGAGCTGTGAGAGTTTCTTTTTTATTCCTACTTGCTTTCAAAACACAGGTCTTCTAGGAAAGAAATAACAACCTCCAGCTGAGCTCCTCAAGCTATGTGATTGGAAGAGTGAGAAAGGCTCAACATCTTGGGTCTTGAACTTCCCTCAGAAATCCACTACTGAATTCTTATGAGTGTCACATTGGATGCAACTGGGTGCAGAAGATTGAAGAATCTGGCCTGAACATCTAGATCATTCCATGTAACTTAGCTTTGGTTTCTCTTTCCTGCTCCCCACTCCCCTATTTACATGCAGACATGGCCACACACATTCATGTGTGTATCCCAACATGTGGAAGTTGATGCTGGGTCATGGATATGCACAGACACACCTACAGAGAGACACACAGACTGTGTATTTCAAAAAATGCAAATCCTTCCTATTTAATCATAACCTGCCTGCAAGTGATGTGTTTAATCATGCTAGAAAAGATACAAGTTGATAATTTTATTCAAATGAAGGAATTGAACAGAACTTGGAAGTTAGAAATCCTGAAGGCTGATTGCTAGTGTTGAGAGCATATATTTATAAGCAATTAATGGCAGGCTTGGGGGTTTTTTTCCTACACATTTTTTGCCAATGACAAAGTACTCCCTGTATGGTATCAACCAGCTTTATTATCAAATAGAAAGAGATGAAAGAAAAAGTCACAAAATCCTGGAATACACTTATTCTCTGCCCACACACAACTATTCTCTCTTCCTTTTCTCAGTGGGTTGTAATTTCTCCTTACCCTTTGAAAGAAAGTAGAATTATGAGGAAAATTGTAAACATGTTAAAGAATTGGTCACAAAATGCTAATATGTTGCAGTCCTGTTGTGTCACCACCTGTATGTGGTGAATACCTACACATATGCAGTAGCACAACTTATCAGGGACAGACCAAACATGGAGGAAAGCACTCTAATAATTCAGGACTAGACATGTCCACCTTTAAGAAAGGACAGATAAGCAGGACAGGTTGTTTGGTGGGTTGGTTTTGGTTTTTTTGGGGGNCAGAAAACCATAAACCTTCTCCCCATCTGTTGATTGGAAAAAATTTGGGAATGAGACTGTTTCTTGGAAAAGCAGGGTTTTCAAAAGCAAAAGTTTTCACAGGAATGTACCATATTTTTTGACAAGCAAAAAAAAGTCTTATGTTCAGAAATTTCTGGGAAAGGGCAAAGGAGAGGAAAGAGACTGGGATTGATCTCAGAATATCCTGAAGGTAGAGTGCTTGCACAAATATGGGAGACCAGTCCAAGAATTCATTTGAAGGAACAGTTAATTACTTTTAGATTTTTCTACCATGAGAGACCCTTCTCCTTAAAGTCTGGTGTAGAGCCCTGTCTTGTGGCACAGGAATATTGACCTACTCCTAGATCTTCCTTCTTGGGGGGTGAAGAATTAATATAACTAAATATTGTATTAATTCAAACTCAAGGACTACAATGACTTAAGAAAGAAAGCTGGGATTGAAGAGGATCTCAATAGATCATGTATTCCACCCCCCTGCACTGAGCACAGGGAGTGGGCTGGATTATAGAAGTTTGGAGCAGTGACCTGTTTGTGTGGTAGCACTCTTCTTTCTCTTTTTGGAAGAATAGTGTAACTTGGAGTAGACAAAAAGAGAAGAAAGGAAGATTCTTGTTTGCATCAACTCTCCAGAATTAATGTTCATGAAATTGAACTCACTGGATTTTTCCCTTAATTGTCTTTAATTTCACATCAGAACATCTGACAAAAGTTAAGTATTTTACCAGAAATCCTGAGTGTGTCAAGAAGTGTGCATGAAATAACAGCAGAATTATTGGTGTTTTCTAGCCCAAAGCATCCATCAGTACCAGCATTCTCTAGTCTTTCAATATGTAAAGATCTACTCTATCCTTGAAGTTCTCAGATCAGCACTGGGAAAAGACTTGTTAAACTAAAACATCAGAAGTCATCAGATCGCAAAAGGATCTTAATTTCTTCTTGTACCAAATATCTTCCTTTGACATTTGGATTTAGTAGCCAGGTCTGTGTTTTGGCATTGAGGGTTGCTGGCCCCCACATTTTTGTACTTTCTGCTTTACCTGTACAAACACCAGGAAACCATCCAGCTGCAGAACATTCCAGTGCACGTGAGGCTTTTGTCCTGCTCAGGAGCACAGACATCATGCAAGTTCCTTCTCATCATTCATGCTGGATGGGGAAGTCCAAAGACACAGAAATTTCATGTCATCTCTTGCCTCCATGGGGCTAGTCCTAAAATTCCTGAAACCTGTGTCTCCAGGAATTCTTAACCTGTATCAAAATACTGGTTCCTTCCTAGATGTGTGTTGCTGTGCTGTCATCTAGTGGCAAGGATGAATTGGACGTCACTCAGTGTCATTCAGTGACAGTGGATGACAAGGTGTCCCTTTGCTGGAACTAAACGCTCGATGGTGGAGAGTTCACAGCTTTGTAGGTGCAGCCCCAAGACAAAGGTGCCTTCCTCGGTTTGTGCTCTGCAGGATATCACTGAGGAGAGCCTGTGGAATGGGCTGGGCAATGGACATCTGGTTGCAGACAACAGGCTCTACAAAACCATGGTACCTCCTGCCACATCCTTCCTCTCCATCTCCTGTCATCCATCTTGGTTGTTAACTGTTTGCAAAGACTTGAAGCTGAATTTACAGCAGTGATTGATAGTTTCTTAACTAAAGCCATTCGGAGCAGTATCAGCTAATGAAATGAGTCATTAAATCTATAATCATCTAAGATCAAGAAGATACTTCTCTCAGCAAAAAAGTCCTTCCTCCTGCATTCATTTTTTAATTGATTCTTGGGGAAAAATTAAAAGTGCCACAATGCAGTTTTCCAGGAGAAACCAGACAAAACCATCTTTCAAAATGATCCACATTTGGTTGGGTGTTTGGCAAGCTGGCTGATGTCAGCAGACTTACTGCCATCGATTTCTGAGGGCTTTCGCTAAGATCTGGAATTTCGTATGCCATGTGATGTTACACTTGCTTGGTCTTAGTTTGGGTTGGTGACATTATTATTAACACATATAAACATTTACAGTCCTAAGTTTATATTTAAACTTCAAGCGCAATGCTTGATTTAATGTCTTGCATTAATGTTTGTAAAATTATTATAAAATTATGTAGAAAGTAATAGAACCTTAACAATTTAACTGGTCACAACATCTGTAACACCTCTTTGGCATCACCTGCTGAACACTGCTGGATTAGGTAAAACAGTTGTAGCATATCCTTTGCTCCTAGAAATGCTGATCCCAAAACCATTTCGATAGGAACCCTGACAGCTGCTTTTCAGAACCTACCACCACAACGGTGGGCTCTTCATAGGTATCATACTCTGGAAAGGAAATTCAAGGAGCAATCCTTACTGCAAAGCACCACTGTCAAAGCAGTATTCTTGTATAAAATCTTTTCATTCCTGCTAAATGAAGTCAAGAAATAATGCTAAGATTAATTTTTATGAGGAAGTTGGAATTTGTGTTTATATATCCCTGTCTTACAGTACAAATTGTGCTCTATCTGTGAATTTAGAATGATTCCTCAGTTCAACCAAGTACAGTAAAAAGATACCTAAATCTCCAAGCAAAGAGAAGAATGTGCTGATGTTCTTCACTGACAAGGGACATTTAAGCACATCCTTAAATAACTTGCCTCTCTGAGGACTTCAGTAGATTCTCAAAAGAGTGGGAGAATGATGCTCTATTTATGACATTTTTTGTTTTGTCCAAGTCTCAGACCTCTATCCCTATAGTAAAGAAAAATATTAATGAGGGTAAGAAACATTCTATTTTCCAAATTAATTATAATTAGTCAGAGGCAGTAAATCAATGGCCTTTCACACTGGATTATGATAAGACGTTTCTTTAGAAGTTCCAGAAGAGGTTTGGTTTATTTTTGGCTCAGAATTTCATCTTCCTTGGGTGCTCTATAGAAACAAAATTGCAACTTTTTAATTAAGAAATTGAACGACAAGCTGTAACAAGGTCAATCAGGTTGAAATAGCTGCATGTTCATTATAATGCAAATGCTTCTTCTATTAACTTATAGTATCTTGATATAGTAAATTTTATACATAAAGTGTTAAATAAAACTAGAATATTTAGGTCAAATACAATGAATGAAAGTGTGCGTGCTTGTATAAAAAAATGAGGGCTAGGCCTTCGTACAGAAATAGAATAAAATACCAACTCTTTATTAGCAAGAGTTAAGAATGATTTAACACATATACATCAAAAAATAAAAGTGGAAAAGATGTCCTGAGCATTCCTGTATCACCTTGAAATAGTTGGTCAGGGCTTTTTGGACAATGACACTTAAAATAAGATTGGGTTAAAAGCAGTATGTGAAGAAAGGTGAGAGCTGCGCCATTCACTGCCACGGTGACTACAATGCTATTTCACCACTGAATGTTGCTTTTCATGAATGACCATGTGCATGTATGTTTTGCCCTTGTAGCAGCCATTCTTTATATGTTCTCATTTCTCTGAGTGGAGGCCCTTTGTGTCTGTTCACAAATCTAGACCATGCTCATGGTCTGTGTTCGGGTTGTTCACAATCCCTACACAAATAAGCACAGATTGGCAGTTCTGACACTGGGTGGAGGAATATCTTGTGAACTGTTATTTTTCTTCACTTGTAAATTTGTAATTTCCTCATCGGAGTGACAGACAAAGGGCAAAAAGAAGCAAGGATATCTTGAGTTTGACTCGATTGTTTCTCCATTTGATTACCTGTGGAAATAAAAGCATAATCATTCCATGTAATGTCATAATCCCCTCTCAGCCTCCTACTTGCACATTTATTTCTCTTTGTCTAAGCATGGAAGAACGCCCATAAAATTCTATCCTTCTGATGATACTTTCATACTGATAATCCTTGTTTTGACTTGGTTCTTTCTGAAGATGCTCTTAAAATGAAGATCACAGACAGTGTTACTTGCTGTATGAGGCAGCTTTCAAGTTTTCTGTTTCAGCTCTTCCTCAGCATACAGGAGATTTTTTTCCAATTATTTTCAGTTCCAGAACAGACATTAAAACTTTATTTTTTAATATAAAGGTATTCAGCTTGGGCTTTACAAACTTTCAGTCTTTGTCCTACGAGAACATCACCACATAATTTTTCATATAATTTATGCATTTTGCTACTATTTAACTAATGTAATGGATCTCTTAAAATGTACTCATGATGCGAATGGATTATTTTTTGTACTTGGAAGAAAAAATTATATATATGTATATGTGAAAATACTGTCTACTTCACATAGATGAATTTGGTTAAATTCCAAGAAAACTAAATTTTCATGTATATAGTTTCTTTTATTAGATGAATGTGCATTTCCTACACCCACAGAGAATCTGTACAAATTCATCTTACGTTCCCTGGGTGTGCAAACAATACCAAAGAATAGTCAAAGTTAGCATATTCTAAATAAAACACATTTGCATCTGCTACACGCAACTTCCTATGCTCTTCATCTTTAATTTAGCAATGGCTGGATGATGAAGTCATTGAGTCTTAGGAATTTGCTCAGGTCAGGGTCTGAAGCTTTATACTTCATCCAAATACCATTTGGTTTGGCCCCTTTTACTGAGATGCAATCTATCGTGCTACAGAAGATTTAAGTGAGCACCCTCAATAAATCAAGCCGAAATGAATTTTCCACTATGTATTATGTTGCAGACAGCTGCAAAAGCTACATGACTGGCTTTTTTTGTAAGTTTGAGGCCAAATCATGAGATTAAGGATTGAGCTACGGTTTGTGGCTGTAGAAAGGAATCCAAAAGATTTTGCATGCATTAATATCTCTGATGAGAACTGAATCTACACAAATACTTCATTTCATTGCCTTTGACAATAGCTACAGGAAAGACTCTTCTGTCTCAGCCTATGATTTGTGCATACTTAATGCAAGCCTGTCTTTGTAAGTAACAAGGCTTTTTACTTCAGCAATCAATCTGGGCTGGTTCCATGGCCAGAGTTAATTCTGGTCCATGCCACCACAAAGGCTGTGCTGTGGGCAACAAAGATTCTATTTCTCTGAAAGGCTGATGAAAATATGGACCAAAATTTTTTACTCAGAGTAATTAAGTGTAGCAGTATTGACTTTTTGAAAGTTATTGTGAGCTGCTGCAGCCAAGGAAATGTCTCCAACTTTCCATCACATTGTTTTTATTTTGCAGTGGACTCCACGACTTTCAGCAGCCTCTTTTCAGTCACTGAAAGAAGACGATAGCATCCAGCATTTCTTACGGAAGCATTTCAGGTTAGACAATGACAATGTCTCCCAGTGTATCAAAGAGTCCAGCTTAAACAAATGACCAATTTTTCCTGGAGAGTTCTGGGAAAAGGACATAGTTTCTGGGTGAAATTCTTTAGAATGCTAATTCCTTCTGGGGTTTTCACCAGGATACAGGGTTTTCTCCATCTTTTCTAGCAAGTCAGGAAGGTGAAACTAGGGATTTCCATTGCTGCAGCAAGAAAAAAGTAAAAAAGTATTCCAGCTCTCAGTATGAAAGTAACCCAGCACAGGTGATCACTGCCAAATACTCAGAGCCCTACACCATCAACTGGAAGGAACAAATCATTAATGTAGGAACCCTGTAACATGCCAAGAGGTAGACTCAAGGCTGTAAACAGGACAGTCAGTTGTGCCACCTTTAAATTTGCAACACAAATTCCAAAGTTAGGAAACTACTTAAGTTTGGAACTTAGAGGCATGTGCTGAACATAAAGAGGGCATAGTATTAGACATATAAATCATTTGAACATTCCCCCCTTGGACATGAAAACTTATTCATTCTCACAGTGATTGTGTTTGGGGTTTGGTTGGGTTTTTTTCCAAGTACATATTGAAATACAGGTTACTGTATCAGGTACCCAGGTTGTGAACACAGCAATTGGATAAGGAAAAATAAACCCACAGACCACTGAGAAGTGGATCAGCTATTGTTTGTCTATTGCAATGAAGGCATGTATTTCAACATCAGTCAGATTTTGTATTTTTCTGCATTGTCACAGGCAACCATTTAGTAGGTATTTGCCAGCAAGTGTGACTTGCTAATGCAAGATTCCTGTATTAATTTAATGAGAATGTAATTGTGTTGTAAAATGCATAATCTCACGTAACATACTATGACATTTACATTTGATTACCATATCAATGCATGTAGATACCTTTGCATTACAGATATCTTTGGAGGTGTTCTTTGAAAAGTGCACAGACTTAATGCAGTGTGCTGTATTTCAAGCAAAGAAGTCTCCACTAGGAAAGAGTTAGGGTGGTAAATGGCTCTCCAGTGCTTCAGCACCTTAACTGAGATGTTTCACAATTTTTTTCCTTTCTTAAATGAAGAACACAGACAATGCTTGACAAATAATTGTATTTGTTTCTGCTGCTAATGTCACAGACATCAGAGAGAAGTGCTGGAGCAAGTAGCCAGGTTGTTCTGTGCCAACCCTGTTCCACCTGCTTGTAAGTGCATTATGATCCTGTAGCATAATTTTTTTAATATTCTTATGGTTTATGTCATGAGATTCATAGTAAGAAAAAACACAGCAGGCAATGTGCAGCTCCCTAGGGAATGCTTTTCATTAACCTAGAACACCAGCAATAAAGCTAAATTAGACTTAAATATTTCCTGAAGCACCTTGTAATCATTACTATGGGGGAAAATTTCATTAAGAGACGTTTCACATCAAATACTTTTAGCCAATCATCAGAGAAGATATCATTTTCCACGTTTCCTATAAAGTATACATTTTGTCCTTCACCTTAATATTGTCCAGAGGTAGCTCCAGACATTTTCAAATTAGTCAATTCACTTGAATTAAGTAAGTTATTTTTCCTCAGCAGAACAATTATCTGAATATAGTGATACTTCCAGTTCTCTTTTTCCAAATTAATAGTTCTTTTGCAAGCAGAAACGCAGTATGCAATGCTGGGATGGAACTTGTGAGAAATCTCTGGATATATATTTGCATTACATAGCCTTTTCAATAATGTTTTAACTCTGTAGCTTTTATTTCATTGTCATATTTCATAATACTTTGAGTTCTGGACAACTGTATATACAAAACAAACTTTCTTTAATATTATGTGTCTGCTAATGGCAATAACAGAGTGTGAATGCCATCTTTAACTGGCAGATCTGCCAAAGGAGAGCAGCCTGCAATGGTGAGCAGCCTCAGGTGACTCTCCATCAGAAGTTTCACTTCCCCTGGATGCAGGGCCTGGTCTTTCCCTGAGGGTTTCAGTGTGGGTTTGGCTTATTTGCTGAAATAAGAACAATTGCCCTTTTCATTACAAACTTCTAGAGACCCAAAACATAACAGACAGGTTGGGATTGGCCCAGTTCTGCTGTTGAAGGGATTCTAAATGATGCAGAAGACCTAATAACTGCTGTAAATTTTTTTTTTGGAGGATTTCTTCCTATGCAGGCTGACTCACATGAATTGAAACAAAATAAATGAAAGTATAAAATTATGAAAGACATGAACCCCTAAGGTCAGCTCAAACTCTGACTTTTCTAATATGCCCCCTTCTTCAGAGCAATCTCTTTCCCTTATGAAACACAGATGACACTGTTGAATGAATGAATCCCATTGGCAGAAAAGGGCCCAGCTTGGTCTTTCTTTCCAAATGCTTCCTGGAAGCACACAGCCCACACATACTTGTCAGGTGCCTCACAATGGCTTGGATGATCCCAGGTATTTAATCTAATTGAACTCAACTATGGGTCCACCACCACAACAAAACCCAAAAGCATCTTTTAAATGTTGTGTGTCTGCAGGATTTGTCTCAAACGGCCAAGCAGCTTAATGAAATCTACCTTTCTTTCTTTATGTTCTCTCAAAGCCATGTTACTCAAAAACATCATAGCTCCACATCTACCCAAGATTATTGCTTCATCTTTCAATCCTCAAGGAACTGGACTCTTATTTTACACAAGGAATTTATTCACAGGGACTTGTAGTTACATAGTGCTCTCAAGAGTATTTTTCGAAATCTGAAATTTGAATAAATTCATATCATATATTTACTGTCTATGTGGTTTTCACAAGAAAAAAGGCTCACCTGAACAAACTAGGATCTCAGATATACAAAATCTTTTTAATGAGTTTTCTAAATAGATGATCTTGGCATTTAAAAATTATCTGATGCAACAAAGGTTTTTCTTTCTCAGAGGGAACTGAAATTAGTTCCCAGACCAACTGGTATTTTTTTTCTCTGCAGTTAGATACATTTAACCTCAGGCATTCTGACTTGCATCTTTTCATATTGATATAAGGGGGCTTAAGGCTTTAGGGGACTGACATAGGGCCCTAAAGTTTTAGGGGTTAATTGCTAACTGAGGGTATTGCTAAATCTTGCAGGTGCTTCCTGAACAATGTATAACATTTACTATGCTTGCCAAAGCAGGATAGGGAGGATGCCAGGCTGTTGATAAAGGGTAGGAACCGTGGCTTGGTTTCTGCTCTCTGGACCCCCGGACCAGCTGAAACTAGCCTCTGAGCTTGGACTAAGACCAAGAGACCAGAGAGCATGCGTAAGGAGGCAAGGTGAAAAGTTCAACCCTGAGGAAGATGTCTTACTTCACTAAGACCCCTGCCCATCACCATCAGGAGGCACTGATCAGGCACAAAGCATATGGAAATGACTTTGGGGCTCATTAAAATATGAAGCGGGGCTAGGCGGGGCTAAGTAATAAATATGTATAGGTGTATTGTGTAATCTAATGCATATGTATTTTGTAACCCTGTATCTTAAGCTGAGAACCAGTGACAGCGCACATGTCTTTGGAGGGCTACCTCCCATGCACCCAGCACTGCAATAAACATACTGTACTTTACAACTTTAACTAGTTGTGGAGTCTTCCCACATATCAATATAACCAAATGATCATTAAGGTATAAGGTCAGTGGCATAGATTTTGCTGTAAAAACATATTAATAGAGAAGAAGGAAATTAGTTTTGCAGAGCCCAACATCCGGGCTGTCAGGAGAACCAGTGCACTACATGGTTAATTATTACTGCAGTGCTGAAACACTTTGACCAGCTACAATTACCCAGTTCTAAAACTGGAGCAATTAAATCTCTTTAGACTTCTTGCTGCAGAAGTTCGGGAGCTGTTTGATTGCGTTCTGTGCTTTAGAAGGACAGTCACGGGGTGTTTCTGGCTCTAAGTGCCACCACAGTCCCCACCATGGTGTGCCTTGCTCACCAGCATGTTCCTGTCTCATTCAACTCCAGGAATACAAGCTTTGCCCAGCATCAAATCCCTGGATTGGGATGCCCTTTGGTTTGTGCTGCCCTCAGAGGGGGTGTATCTCATATGCAAGGCCCCCTTTCCCTCTCCATAGTGCATAAGCCTTGCTATTAATGCAGAGCATGACTGTATATCTATAGCTACTTTCATCCAGGCATATAAAAGTATTTATAAATGTTAATGTGTTAAACCTTATAACACCCCTAGGAGGGAGATGAGAATTTCAACATACACTTTACTGGTGCCGAAACATATGAAGAACCAACTTCAGATGGTGGTAAAAGGCGAAGATGATGAACAGAGTGCCTTTAGGAGTGACTCTGCATCAGAGGCCCTGTGACTTGCCCGTTTCCTACACTAAGCCAATGATGTAAGCTTTTTTTTTTCTTTTCAATTATTGGAGTACCCAGACATTCCAAGTGAAAATCAGGACCTCATAGTTTCATGGTACATGGTAAAGCCTCAACCCTAAAGAACTTAAAGCCTACGTAAATGAGATATAGAAGGCTTAAAAGAGAAAACAAAAGAAAGAAGTTCACAAAGTTGAGCTGGGAACACAGTCCCTGAGTCCCAGTCCAGGGACCTTGCCTCCAGACATAATTCCTTTCCTTTGTATTAGTCAGATGATAACTTGCCCCCCTCTTGAAATTAGACACTTCCATTATTCAGGCAGACAACTCTCCTGATATCTTGTAACATTAGGGAAAGGTTACTTTTAATGCTTTCTGAACTAGAACATGACAAGGAACAACTTGAAAGAATGAAAGGCAAAGTTGAAACCAATAGTTGAAAGGCAAGAATTACATTAAATTACCTAAACCTAATTCCAAACATTCGGGAGTGTTTCTTGCTTATTAGACACTTTCTGAAAATTATCATCTTTGAGATAAAAAGCAGGGCAGTCAGCGACCTGTAATATTATGATGCCCAAGCAAGGGTATTTCCCAGACTGCGCCCCAGAGCTACTGTGTCCACAAGGAGGGACAAATGCCCTCTCTCTTTTGCACCAGGGCAGTCCCCAGCAGGGCAGGAAGCTGGGCTGCAGCCCATCTCTCACTTAGCACAACCTTTCCTCATCAAATGTTCACACACAATTCAAGATGTCTGAAACAGCTGCCCGGGAAACAGAAGAGGAAGACCCCACCATGGATGTGTTTTGGGGTTTAGATGCAGCCCTGGAGGAAAGCTCCTGTTACCCTTTTACCTTTTGGTTGTTGGCTTGACCATGGAGGAGAAGCTGGAGCTGCCTGTACCTGTCTGAGTTCTGCTGAGTCATTCCCCAGCTTCGATCCATGTACAAGGGTAACAAGACAGCACTCAAGCCTAATGGGCTTGTTTCTCTGAGGATTACAACAATTAATAATAATTGAGAAGTCCTGTGCTAAGGAAATTTATAATCAGCTAATAAAAATGTGGCTGTTGGAGTTAAACACAATAAAAATTACTCTTTATACACCAAAGGAAAGGCATGCATATAACATACATAACCACACACACATAACACATACATAACCATGTTCTTGTCAGCGTTGTTTAATGTACAAGGAGTTTTGTGTATATGTTGTTTCATTTACTGATAAAATGTAAATGCATTAATCAGAGTTTGTACAATATTACACTAAGCAATGATGCACTAATCTGTTATCAAAGTTGGGCTTTTATGATATTCAAAATCAAACTATAGGAAAGCTGTTGTGTTCTACCCATGTCATGGATCTCTGCCAGCCCTCACCTGCCCAGCTCACTCAGGCTTGCAAGCCTCAAAGAATCCATTAGCTCCGTGAAAAATGGACCTAAACTAAACTACAAATAATGAGATGCAGTATCTTGGTCAACAAGTTTTCAGACAGATGATACCAAGGCAAAAGGATATGCTGTGACATGGGTTCATATTATTTCATTGTTTTAGTGCTGAAACAACTAAACTTCAAGAATCTAAAATATATAGACTAACAGAAATCTCCTGGGAGAGCCTCTAGCACTTTATTGGAAACAAGAGAAAGATCTTTACTTTCCATTTTATCCACAGGACCTTATTCATCTTTTTCACCTGCATCTTTATTTCTTAGGAAATAGAGGCCTTTTTTCATCTCATCTAAGGCCTCACCAGCTTCTTAGCACATTAGCATCTTTTCAGATTTAGTGCAACTTTCACTTGGGGTTATCTGATTTTTTCCACTAGTCAGAAAAGCAGAATTTGCTTGCATGCTCACAGTAACATCACAGAGAAATGTATTTGGGACTACAATCTGCAGTTACTAACCTTTGGGCATAACTCTGAAAACCAAAAATTCCCTTCTGATTTGTGTCCTGTTAAGTTACAAATACAACACTTGCAGCAGATGATTTTCTGGCAGAGAAACAATAGATTGAACAGTGGGAATGCTATGGTGTTGGAGGTTAGGATTTTTCTTTTTTTTTTCCTTCTTTCTCTCAGGGAATTTTGTCCCATTTGTTGCCTAAGAGATGATAACAACCGGTACTTAAGAGAGACAGAAGAAGTGGCTAAGGTTGGGGGAAGAAGTGCAAATGGTTGCAGCCTCTTAGCCGGGGGCTTTTCTCTTGGGAAGGGCAGAGATACCGAGATTTCTGGCTGGAGGACAAGGGGCTAGGCTCAGATCCTTGCTCGCTTTCGGGATCAGATTGGAGGGAAGATGGCTGGTCTGTGGTTGCTGTGGGAAGAATTCACTGCCACCACGGAGCGCCATCTTGCCACCATCAACTGCTTCTACCGTGAGTGAGGCTTTGCTCCTAGAAGCGGTTGTTGAACTGGGATCTTATTGAACACCCAATCTCACTGCAAAGGACTCTCACCACCTACTCGGGTACCTCAGGGGAAAACCCGGGACCTGGATCCCCTTCCCCCTCCTAGGGAGTGTCTCCAGCCTGTTTGCGGAAGCCTGGCTGCTGCTGTCCAGCCCCGCTGTTTTTCTGCCGCTGCTTCAGGGTTTTTTCCGCTACACTTTATCCTGATAACCCATGTCTGCCCAACCCACTGCAGCTCCTGCTACAGCTGTGGAGATTCTGCTACATTTTGTTTGCCGCTCCAGAACCTGCTCGCCTCTGC
>VWZW01001241.1:0-20525 GCA_013397115.1 Edolisoma coerulescens
ATTCCTCGATACACTCCTCAACATGGTCTAGTTAAATTTCATACAGCTGGTGATGGCTCAGCTCTCCAGATCTCTCTGCAGGACCTCTTTACCCTCGAGGGAGTCCACAACTCTTCCTAATTTAGTATCATTGACAAACTTACTTATTGTACATTTGATTCCTGTGTCCAGACCATTTATAAAAACATTGAAGAGCACTGGCTGTAAAATTGAGCCCTTGGGAATGCCAGTGGTGACTGGCTGCCAGCCTGATGTAACCCCATTTACCCGGCATATTATGGATTTGTCTAGCTTTGTGCTGGGCAGTTGATTCAGAGTAGTATCAAAAGCTTGGTAAAATCCCAAATTACCACATTTGCTGGCTTCCCTTGGTCAATTAGGTGCGTGACCTTATAAGGAAATGAAATTAAGTTGGTTAAGCCAGACTTTCCCTTTGTGAACCTGTGCTCACTATAATCAATGACTGCATTGTCTCTCAAAACAACCTTCTCCATAATTTTACCAGGCACTGGTAAGTAAGACTGGCAGGTCTGTAATTACCAGAGTCTTCCTTCTTACCCTTCTTGAAACATCTCCAGCTTCCAGTTGACTGGGACTGCTCCAGACTCCCAAGACCATTGAAGAAAAATAATGCAGAGAGGTCTCGTGATAACACTGGCCAGCCCCATCAGTATCCTGGGATGAATCCCATCAGGCTCCATAGATTTATGTGCATCCAGCTTGAACAGCTGCTCTTGAATAAGTTCAGGCACAGCTGGGAGTTCATCATCCCCTCAGTCCTGGTCTTCCAACACAGGGCTCCTGGGATCCTAGGGCTCATCATCGGTGTTAGAGGCAGAGAAGGCATTAAATCTCTCTGCTTTGCCTATGTCCCTATTTGTGAAGTGACTGACCCTGTCAATTGACAGACCAGTGTTCTCTCTGATTCTCTGTTTGTTGTTAATATATTTTAAAAAGCCTTTTTGTCCTTCACAGTGCTGGCCAGCTTGAACTCTAGTCAAACTTTGACTGCATGACTTTTCTCCCTGCAGTGCCAAACAGGATCTCTCTAGTCCTCCTGTGTTGCCAGTTCTTGCTTCCAGTGTCTATACAGTTTCTTTTTGCCTAAATTCTCTAAATTCTATAAGAAGATCCCTGCTCAGCCAAGGCAGCCCTTTGCACTGCTTGCTTGACTTCCCTTGCCTTGGAATTGCCTGCTCCTGTGCTCTTAAGAGATGGCTCTTACAAAGTGACCAGCATTCATGAATCCCAGTACCTTCAGAAGCAGATCCCCAGGGATCTATACTAGCTACTCCTTCAGCAGCCCAAAATCTGCTCTCCCCGTATCCAGGGACAAAGTTTTCCTGGTGTTTTTTTCTCCAAACACCAACAATTTGAAACACAGCTACTTCATGGTCACTGTAATCAAGACAGCCACCACCTCACCCCTGAGACCCTCTCTGGTTACAAACAGCAAAGCTAGGAGGGCACCTATCCTCGGTGCCTCCCCTGGTACCTGCACCAAGAAGTTATCTTCCATGTGCTTCAGCAATTTCCTGGACCTGTTGTGTCCGCTGTATGATATTAACTAGTTGATGCCTGGGAAGTTAAAATCTTCCATAAGGACAAGGGCAGCTGGACTAGAAATATCCCTCAGTTCTTTGATGAATAATTCATTGTTGTTGTTGTTGTCTCTCCTGGCTGTTTTGCCTTTCCTCGCCCTGTCCGTGCAAGCTCAGGACAGCACTGCTGTTTTCCTCCTAGGCCACCTTTCTGTGCTGCCACCACTTGTGTGCTTCCTTTGGATGTCTGAGTTCAGTCAGGAGCTCCTTGTTCATCCTTGAAGGCATCTTGACACTTTTGCTTGACTTTCTGGGTGTTGGGATGGACCATTCTCAGGCATAATGTATAACAAACTACCAAAAAATAACAAGAAAAGTATTTCCTTCCATATAACCCACATTAAAAATGTTTTCCTTAAGCCATGTGCAGCTCAGCATTGGCACATGAATAATTAGAGCTGTTGCATAAACTGGCACTTTTTCCAGTAAGGCACCCTCAGCTCCACAAGAAAGCATGAATTAACAGGTGTATTTGTATACACCAATAGCTTACAAAGCAAGGACATCTACACTGCTTATTTGCCCTGTCCCTCAGAAAACAGGGCAACTTCCTAACTGCAGCTCAGCACTTTCTATCTCATGTGGCTTTAAAGGAAACCAAATGAGCTATCTAATATACAGTGACCTATTTCTTCCCCCTTAATACTGAACGTACAGTCTTCGTGCATGCTCATGTCTATCATGCTCCTCCAATCCCTTTCCCTCAGGGCTAAGCAAACCCATTTCTGAAATATTAAAAACCACAACATTCCCAGGGGAACATTAAAACCAGTTCTTCATGTTGATATTTTTTTTTCCAATCACATTTTACAGCCATGCTCTTCATATTTCTCAAACTGGAGAGAATTAGCATTTAATTTTTATTTTAAAAGAAAAACACCATTTTAGAATGTTTCCCTGTGAGGATGTGGAGCCAGCACTACAGTGGAAGGCCTTCTCTCTCAGTCTGTGCCATGATACAGTTCTAATTTTACTCAATATTCCACAGTTTGCTGAACCATAAACCAGTCTTAAAAACACTGCCACTAAAAATCTTGATCTTCTCTCCTAAGGGAAAGGTATCCTGGATCAAATCCAACGTTAATTATATACTGCCTTACCAATTCCCCCCACGGTTGTGCTGAGGTGGTAAACTGTGTATTTTTGTCCACAAGCTGCCCATCTGTGATGAAGCATTACATAGATTCCAGCCCTGAAGTGCACTGACAGCTCAGAGCTCTGTTAGACACACACCTTCCACTCAGGGATTTTCAGTTTGAATGAATAGTTACTATGAAGAGAATTATATTGTCTTATTGAATGCAATTCTCATAGATAGACTATTAAATTCTGTTCAGTGAGGGATTTTGTGCATTAAAGAAAAACTTTCAGAAACTCACCACCTTTATGAGCATGCTTGATAGAAACCTGTTTTTTACAAAGAGACAGCACAGGCTTATATTCTGAAATTTGAAAATTGGTCATATTTACCACCATAGCAGCTAAAGGCCAAAAAAAATGGAGATCTATTGCAATACCTAATGTAATACACAATAGAAGACAGTTTCTTTCCAGAAATCAATTGCTTCATAGAGCACATAATTTAGAGCAACAGCACAGTTTTCTCCGATTTGTTAACACAAACCATAACATTTTTGCTCCTTTTGTCACACTACAGTGATCGATTCAATACAGTAAATTTGATACCACACATTTGTCTTGGAAGAGATGCAAAGACAAGATGTATGCAATGTCACTGGAGTGGGGATATTTCAGGAACTACGGTGGCCTCATGAGAAGCCAGAAGCCAGCCAGTTATGTTCACAGCAGACAGCAACACTTTGCTATCCCCATGCTCCTTGCAACAGTGCTCAGAAGAGGTGCTGTAGCTACGTCTCTCATTTCTGACAGCTCTGTATCATTTGTGCACCACTTCTGGAAGTCTGCTCTCATCACAACCTGTCAAAAGACATGAAAATTTGACTACAAGTCCCCTGACTCTCCATCCAATACTCCATCCCACTGGGAATATATAAACATTGCCAAACATCCAGGAAGATCATCAGCATGAAAACTGAGTTTAAAAATTTTAAAGGACAGATTTAAAGCAGTAATATTCTTACGTTCTCTTCCCTTCTTCCGTCCACTCCCCAGCCCCAGTGCACATGCACACTCATGCACAATTTCGCTTATGTAACCATTTTTCTCCCATTGATGGTTTTTTCCCCCCACCATTTCCATCTCTTTTCCTTGTCTTATCCCATTGCTTTGGGTTGTATTTCTTATACTAAAAATAAAAATCAAAACAATAAAAAAAATCAGTCTGGAGCTGCTATTTAAGTCGCTCTCATAAACATCCAGTAATTAGCTGATAGAGCTTTGTCAGGCTACAGTATTCTTAACAGCTGTGCTAAAACAAAATCTGTGATGAGAGTATTTGTGGCAGCCAGTCCCTTTATAGAAATAAGTCTTTTAAAAGTAATCCCCCTTGTTAATACAAAGACAATGACACAGAGTATCCAATATCCAATCACCCTTTGAAAGGCTTATTTGCACCAACTGTTCTCAGTCGGGATTACTTTCTTGGACAACTTTCACCAGCTCAAAGGTAGATATTGACTTGATAAAAAGATTACATGTACTAGCTACTTGGTCACCTCCAGGTCTGTGACCAAACACATCACTTAATACAATAAACTGCATTAGCATATTCCCACTCCAAATTAGTTTTTAACAATGATCCAGATATTTCATCTGTTTTGCTTTATGGCAACATGAATGCAAGCAAAGCATGGGAACAGGAAAAGGGAGGTGAGCAGGCCAAGGCCTCGTGTTGTTCCTGAAACCCGGACATGAGTCAGATGCTCACTATCTGTATTGGTTTATATATCCCAGTGCTTTATGGATCCAAGGGAAGAAAACTGTATCAGTGGAGAAGCTGAGTAAAGATAAGAAACATTTGAAATTGTTCCTTTTGGTCTCAGTATGATTTCATTCCCTTTAAATTAAATTTGGCATTTATTGGCTAGAAGACTGAAACAGGAAATGGATGTAACTGCTCTTGGCTTCAGAGAGGAAACATAATGACATTGCCATTACCTGCCTTCCTGATTGGCACAGTCTCCAGACAGGGACCCAGCAGCTTCCAAATGCTGATACATTTATCCTTTCTTTTTCTTTTTTCATCCCTTTTTAATTGCAAAAATGTTTTTCTAGAAAGGAAAATACTGAAACAAGAACATCTCAAAGATGTTCAAAGGCAATAGACAAAATACAAATACAGGAACAAATGACATTTCTAGTTAATAAAGTCTATAGCTGAGAAGAGCACAGCTTCAGACTTGTTTCTAGCAGTGGAGTCACAATCTCTTTTGCAAAAGACTCTAAAAGTAGTAGCAATAAATCAGTCTTCAAATGTCTGCAAATAAGTGTGCAAACAGCCAGAATCAGCGGGTTTGCCATCCTCAACATGACAGCAGTATCAAACTCTTGACAGCTCAAACCACACAAGGAAGAGAAACTCATTTTATGGTATTCCATGGAACTGATTACTGTCTGAATGGGTCCTTTCCCCATACTTATACTCTCTATTACACTGCAAATTTTTTTTTGCTTATTGCACTATATACCAAATACTCTCCTATTTCTGTACATTCAAGTGAGCCCTTTCCAATTAAAAAATCCACTTGAAAGAACGTGCAACTTTCCAGGCTTGGTGTTGTTCACCTTGGCTGTCTCTTGTCTATTCATTACCATAGGAATGAAATGTGACCTCTCCAACTAAATCCCTACGTTAGGACAAATGTGGGACCAAAACTGCTGGACATGTTATGTGGCAGAATTATCTGTATGAGTATGTGGAAGGAGAGTGATTACTCCTCTACTACCTTTTCTGACACAACAGGAACAATAAGAAAAGGAGGAAGCCAAGAACAAGAAAATATGGGGATAAACCTGGCTGACATGATAAGGGAGGCACTGATGAGAACCAAACCTGGTCAGTCATATTAATTGATATGGGCATATAAGAGTGTGTGAAAGTTTATTTCAGCCTGGACTTTGGAAATGGTATTGGGGGATCAGACTGCGAGGGGTGCAGGAATCAATGGAGCTGTACACACCCATGGGGTGGGGGATTAACAGGGGAAGGTAGAATTGAGGGGAACAAAGGGGCTTAACAAAGAGGGGTGTAAGAGAGGCCAGTTGGCTTTGAAAAGGGGCTGGTCAGTACAATTGTCTGGCTGAGCCCTGTGCCTGCCCAGTGCAGTCTGGCCTTGCTTCTTCTATCTTACAAAATCTTTTCTTAGGCATCTGTGTATGCTCATTCTGTGTCCCCTGGGAACACGCTGCAGGGACTCTGTGCCAGCTGCTGTCAATCCTCTGTGTGCATGTGGGAATTTGGTGCCAGCTCCTGTCAATCCTCTGTGTGCATGTGGGAATTTGGTGCCAGCTCCTGGGGTCAGACCTGGGGGTGGGTGCTCCTGGCCTGTGGTGCCATGGACTGGAGTGAGTGGCATCTCCATGTCAGCTACTGGAGCCAGCAGGGGCACTGAACCCCTGGCCACTGGGGCAGGAACAGCATCTGTTCCCCAGAACAGCTGTTGGGAGGACATGAGGGAGGTGAGCAGGGAGTCCAGCGTGGGACCACGGTCGGTGCCTGTGTGCCTGGTGCCAGCTGTGAGGAGAGTCTGTGCCTCCCACAGTGTCGGTGTGCCGGGGCTGCGTGTGCACGCACACCAGCAAACCCTAAGCTGGACTACCCAGAGACTTGGAAAGCCTAAGGCCTAGGCCAGGGGCCCCCAGTCCATTTGCTATGAAACACACACATTTTGCAAAAAATTCAGCTGACCTTTAGTGTGGCTTGCTCACAAAGGCTTTTCTATAAAGAAGTCATCTGTCTCAGTTAAACAAACAAAACAAAAAAGCAGCCAAGCAACCACATTCTTATTTTGCTTGCTCAAAGATTATGCCTCTAAACTTCCTCACTAATTCTGCAGGTTTCTGGCAGCAGAAAAAAGTAAGAGAAGTTTGGGAGAAGCAAATACATTACAAAGTATTCCATCTGTCAGTCCCCATAGTAATTTTTGTGACTTGTGAAGACTAGAGGGCTATCCTGGAGCAGCCCTATGCTGTTTTGCAAGTCTGCTGTTTTGGACAGTGCCTAAAAATAGTTAGAACATTGATGGACATTTAGGTCACAGGAATTTTAAGAATGACATGTGCTCATCTTCCTGTGGAAGTAATTTCCACTATGTAAACTGCACAGACTCACTTGAGCCTTCCTGCTATGATCTTCTGCGCTGATAAAGGTTTAAAAAGGATGAGAGTTGTCCTCAAGCCACCAACTGGACTGCCAACCAATGTACTCCTGAAATTTAAGTTGTTAATTCCAGCCAGCACATTACATATCTCACATCTAGCCTGGATAGGAGTGTACTGGGACATCTATTAAAAAATAGAGCTGTATCCCTTTTTTTAATTCAGATTCTAACTTAAAAACAGGAGTTTATGCAAACTGACCCTGTAAATGAACTGGAATGCAGACAGACACTCTCCCAAACTGCTCTGGATGAAATGAGATCTGTTCAGCAATAACTGAGTATACACCCACTGTAAAAAACAAAGCTGGTCCAGGAGGCCAGTATAAGCTGATCTTATTTTTCTATGTCACCCTGAAGTGCTGTGCTCATATGAAAACATTCTGCCACAAGAATAATTTAGTAAGAAAGCTTTACCTCAGATCAAGACACATAAGAGGATGGCACGCTCTCTTGCACAGGTGTAAAACCAAAATGGACAACAAAGTTTCACTACATGAAACAGTACCAGAAAATAGCAGGTTTCCTTCCCCAGAAGCACACCAAGATCCCTTCTCTTTTCTTAATCATTCTACCGGCCAAGAAATTATTTTCCTCCCTTTCTTTCTCACTGTTCCTTTTATTAAGTCCAACTATTTCCGGTATTGGCTACTTGTACAGTTCTGGACTTTGCTTGCAATAATAATCACTCTCGCCTTGCCAGAAAAAGGACAGTTATTTTACAGACATCTCCAATAACAAAATTCATCAGCACAAAAATAGACACCAAACAGCAGAACACGTTGAACATTAAAAGAAGAGGTAAAACTTCAATTGTGCAGTAAGATTAAGATTGTGCCATTCAATTCGAATTAAGCAGCAAACACGACACCACCACACAAACAATCGGAAAAGTCTCTGAGATCAGTAAAGATTATGCTACTTTGTGTCCATGAGATGCTAAAAAAGAAACTTCAGTTTTCGTAACTAAAAAATTCAGTTCAGACCTCAGAAGAAAAAAAAGACCATATCCAAGGAACAACAGCACATGTATTTGTTAGTTTCACAAAATGTATGCTCCGTAGAATACTGTGTAAGAATAAAAGGGAGTCAGTAATACACAAATTCCCTGCGTGATTCGCTATTATTTCATACAACGTGGGGAACAAAGTGCCTTTTGCAGAGCTAGTGTAGTAGTGAATCAAACACAAACCACACCTATAAGAGTAGAACCTTGAGTTCCCAAGTGGGATCAGAAATCATACTTCCTAAAATAAAGGAAAATGCATTTTAGCCCTAAATGGTTTAGGGACAGAAAAATTGCCATGAAATTACAAATAGAAACAGATACACAGCTTGGGCAAGATCCACTGACAGACAATGGTAACAGCAATCAGGAGAAGAAGAGATATTTGTGTCCTCAGTTATGATGCCAGGTATGTTGCCATCTTCTGCTTCCAGTTCCACCGGTTTAGTATGACTTTGAGCAGACCTGGTCATGCCAGCAGCTGCAGTGCCTTTTAAATACCATACATTTTAAACACAGCCTCTGATCCAAAAAGTCCATTAATAATTCTATAACAAACCAACACAGATCATTCTACATCTGCCACAATTATATACCGTTTCTACAGGGACTTGTTTCTGGCCATAGCCAAAGAAAAAGCTTGGAAAAGTTTCAACTTTGACTTTGTCCATTAGTGCTACTTAGGTTCTTTAACAAAGAACACTAGAGACACAATTCCATAGCAAATCGTTTAACACATCAGTGCATTTCACTGTAACAGACCCTTCCTCAACCTCTGCATGTGTTTAGGTACTCAGGTTTGTTCTTTACCCAAATATTGTCTCTTTTGCTCTTTCTACATGTGAAAAATACTCTTTAACTTTACAACCATACCAGTTATGAAAACCTGGCCTACACAACTGTTACTGAAAGCTTTCTATTACAGTGTTTAAAAACTAAAGGATGATATCTTTTGAAATCTTCATTTTTAGTTTAACTGTATTATTTCCAGTTAAGTTAATCTAAACATTGTCTTCAGTAACAGCAAGTACATGAGCACTGAGTGCGTCTTAAACTCCGACCAGACAGGAATCACAGCAGCACATGAATACTGTAACAAGATGGCAAAAATTCCATAGGAGAAGAACTGAGAAAGGTGTATGGCACTGCTGATACCCAAAAGTGAGCCCAACAGTTACATACCCAACAACTAACAACCACAAGTTTATGGGCCTCATTTCCATCAAAACCAACGGTCAAATCCTAGTGCAAGGGCTTTGTAATTTTCCCAATATATTATTGAAGCTTACAGTAAAATGTACATCAAGTTAAACCTAACAACTTTGTTGAACTTTGTCTGGAGGAAATTGATGAAGGAGCTGTAGATTCTTTATTTTTTTTCAGGTTTAGAATCCAAACTAAGAGACCTCCAAACAAAGCAACATGTACTACAGAACACAGACACACACACACACATATAGCTATGTCCCCTGGGGTTTTGCTGTTGTTGTTCTTACTTTGTTTTATAAGCAATCTTTATAAAAGATTAGTTTCATCATATGCATACTATATTAGAGGCATATTTCTACCACTTTTAATATACTTTAGAAAATCAGAACATAAATCTTGCCTTTGAAAACTTACCAATGCTCAATGTATTTAAGGCTCACTAAGCAACTTCAGATTTGTAATAGTCTCTACATTTGAAAAATGCATTAGTAAAGTTTACAGATTTTTAAAAACAGTTCACCAGTCTCTCTTAAACATTTAATAGCTTCCCTCCTCCATAAATTTATGCCGGCTTTTCTTTCACCTCTCTTTCACGCATCATGTTTCTATGTCGTTGTCTTACAAAAGGAACAAAGTATCAAAAAAGCACAAACAAAACTCAGTTCAAACTTAACAAAATTCTATTAAGTACTCAGGGTAGATTTGGTTGGCATCAAAGATGACAAAGATCTTTGGGTTCCAGGTATTATCCACACAGCTGTCGTACAAGTTCACAAAGCTTCCATCTTTTGAAGGAGGCCTCATGTATTTTGAATCACCGCCGATATAGTCACCAGTTAACACACGAGCAAGAAACATGACTTTATCTGGTCTATGCAGATGAGGCTGCAGATTCACACCATGAATCTGAAAAGTGTCTCCATGCTTCATGCTCTCTTTGCAGAAGTGGCTGGAATATGATGCATCTCTTGCAAAATAGGTCCCTTTCAAATAAAAAAACATAGGAAATTTGATGACGTTCTTACCATGACAGCTTGACTACTAGAGCATAGCTATCAGGATGATGAAAAATGTCAGTTCTTTTATGTTCATTAGCAATCCTTCTTTTGTTGTTAATTGTTAAATTATGACAATATGACCAAATATTTTTAGTGTGAACATTTTAGCAGGGAGGTTGTCTTGTCATCAACACTGCTTTGCTGGGCATCCCTTCCCCATGCTCCCCAGTCCTACCAGCGAGTTGTGACAATTACTTTCCTTACTGCATCCTTAATTACACTTGCCATAAAAGCAGAGCTGTATTAAACAGCTCTTGGGTAAACAAAAGGCATGCATCACAAAGTACACACTATAGGGAACACTTAATGTTGAGCTGTTAACACTACCACTGTTGCATGTGACAACAATACTTACCTTTTCCATACACAGCAGCATGCATCCCATTTATTCTCCAGTCAAAATTATGAATACATATTGCTTCTACAAATTCATTACTGGTGCCATGAAACAGCATCTGCTCATTAATTGTTGGGACACCTCTTTTCTTCTTTAGCTGAGCTTTTTTCCTACAGAAAACACACAATAAATACATAAATAAGCACATAATAAATAAACAGCTGTACAAATACACTAAACTACTACTGTGAAAACACCGCTGAGGGTACAGACCTAACACATTTCACTTTACAAGTACCTAGATTACTCTAGTTTTTAAACACATCAGAATTCTTAAGGTACATATTTAGAAATCACACATTTCTGAATGCTGTGTGACTATTTTCCAACATAGTCCAAGATTTGGAAAAAAGGTCTTCCTACAGCAATTTTATCAACATTGTTCATTTGTCATTAATTTCAGTGTGGTCATTTTCTGCAGAAACATTTTTAAAAGAAAGGTAATTTTGCACATTTTGTTCCCTCCATCTACTTTAATGTCATGGTGGAAGGGATAACAAGATTGGTAGATTATAAAGTACTATTACCTATTTAAATGAGCAAAAACTGATCTAAGGGCTAGTTATGCTGAACACCTGAAATTTCTTCAATCAGCAGCCCTCTGCTGTTGGCTGCTGATCTCTGACAATATATAAATGTAGCCTTGAGTAACTTCTCTTGAAACTTCTCTTGAAATTTATAGAAAAAGTGAATGATCAATTCTCAAAAGATGTTCTGTAACAATCCTTTACTATTTCTGACCAGTTCATTTCATAAAGCCAAATTACAATTGTCATTAATGGGAACATATGGGAACTATTGTAAGAGGCAACTGTGTTCTGACCACTACAGTGATGCAAATAACCATTCAAGCAATGATCAAATGTAATCCCTTATTTTATCAATTGAACAAAAGACTTTTTCAAAACCATACAAGTTTAAGCAGCAATTGTTCCTCCTAAGCAGTAGAATACACTGGGCACACTGGAAATCTGGTTCTACAGAATGCAGGAATGTCACAACATGACACTTTGGTAATGTGGAACAGAAATCAGGGAGTCCAACTGTTCTAAAAAGCATCATCTTAGCATTTTCCACCAGCAGTGACAAGCTAATCCAGTTCAACAAAATTAAGTTGATCCTGCATTGAGAAAATTCTCATTCAGCCAATTCACTCAATAAAAGACAAAACCTACAGCAAAACTAAATACCCAGAGAGATGCTCTTTGTACGTACGTAAGCACATAAGCTTTTTCTAAAAATGGTCAGCAATCTCACTGACCAACACCTTTTTTTACTTGCTGTACTCCTTGACAACTCCAAACTGAGATGCTAGACTACGCATCATCCTCTTTTCAACTTTCCTACGTGGGACACCAAAAGAAGTGAATTTGAAATGCTGGAATACCTATTTCTTTGTAATATACTACCAGGCAATAATTTCTTCACCAGTGTGTGTAAGACTGTAGCACTGCCTTGTGACCCAAGGGCAGGACCCAGCATTTCACCTCATTGAACCTCACACTACTGGCCTCAGCCCATGGATCCAGCCTGTCCAGATCCCTCTGCAGAGCCCTCTTGCCCTCCAGCAGATCAACACTCCCACCCAGCTTGGTGTCATTTGCAAACTGACTGAGGGAGACCTTGATCCCCTTGCCCAGACCACGGATAAAGATATTAAACAGGACTGGCCCCAACACTGAGCCCTGGGGGACACTACCTGTGACTGACTGGATGTAACTCCATTCACCACCTCTCCCTGGGCCTGGCTATCCAGACAGGTTTTTACCCAGCAAACAGTGCACCTGTCCAAGCCATGAGCAGCCAGTTTCTCCAGGAGAATGTTGTGGGAAAACAGTGTCAGAGGCTTTACTGAAGTCCAGGTAAAAAATAACTGCAGCCTTTCCCACATCCACTTAGTGGGTCACCCTGTCATAGAAGGAGGTGAGGTTGGTCATCAAGCAGGACCTGCCTTTCCTAAACTTATCCTGGCTGGGCCTGACCCCTGGTTAGCCCGCACATGCTGTGTGACGGCACTCAGGATGAGCTGTTCCATGACCTTCCTTGGCACAGAGCTCAGCCTGACAGGTCTGTTGTTCTCTGGATCCTCCTTCCAACCCTTCTTGTGGATGGGCATCATGTTTGCTCACCACCAGTCAACTGGGACCTCCCCAGTGAGCCAGGACTGCTGGTAAATGGTTGAAAGTGAGCACTTCACCAGCTCCCTGGATAGCCTCCAGTGGATCCCATCTGTCCCCATAGACTTGTGTGGTGTAGCAGGTCACTGACCATTTCCCCTTGAATTACTCCAATCTGTTCCCTGTCTCCTTCTTCCAGCTCAGGGTCTGGGTGCCCAGAGAACAACCGATCTTAATGTTAATGCCTGCTTTGCCTCAGTCTTTAAGTACCTCAGCCTTTTCTTCATCCTTTGTCACTATGTTTCACCCACATCCAGTAAAGGATGGAGATTCTCCATAGCCCTCCTCTTGCTGCTGGTTTATTTTAAAAAATATTTTTATTGTCTTTTATGGCAGTGGCCAAATTAGGTTCTAGTTGGGCTTTGGCCCTTCTAAAATCTGTTTTTCGTCTGAATTCCAGCCAAAGTCCTCTGTTCAGCCAGGATGATCTTATTCCTCACCTGCTTGTCTTTCAGCACATGGGGACCAGCCTGCTCCAGAGCCTTTAGGATTTCCCTCTCGAAGAATGTCCAGCCTTCCTGGACTCCTCTGCCCCTCATGACTGCCTCACAAGGGACTCTGTCAAACAGTCTCCTGAACAACCAAAAGTCTGACCTCTGGAAGTCCAAGGCAGCAGTTCTGCTGACCCCCTTCCCTACTCCTCCAAGAATAAAAGAAACTTAATTAAAAGTAGGATAACTCTCCTAACCACTAACATATATAAGGAAATTCACTTCCTCACACATGTTAATGATACAGCTTTAAATTAATAATAAATGACACATCTTTAAAAAAATCATGTAACTTACGCAGAATTTTAATATACATCTGGTTAGTTATTTCCTCACTCTTTAACTTAGTCTAGATTATTTTATTACTGCAAAATATCTTTACACCTTCTGATATGTACTCCTTCCTACAAGATACACAAATAACTTTTGTCAAGTACAATTGCTTAAGACTGACACCACAAAATAAGTGGACACCAAACCGGGCACTTCCTACTTCTTCCAGGCCAGCACATATGAAGAGGGAAAAGCCAAGAACTTAGAACAAGGTTTTGTAGCACATTAAACTTAAAAGAAATTGCATGAATATGTGTTAATTCGACACTTAATTCTGTCCTACACTTCATAAAGTTGAGAAATCCAACGAGACAGAAATATTCATTTGCTTTATTCAGTAAAAATTAAAATAATACAAGCCTCTCAAGGAATCATTTTACAAAAAGCTAATTTTTGTTCTCCTTGCTTCACTGTAAAGATCATGGGCATCTACCACACAGATATTCTGAACATCTTTAACACATTATCTGTGCTACAGCTTTATCTAATGCATTCCTACAACGATTACATTTCTGCACCTGTAGAAGCTAGAGTCTTGAAAATTAAATTTTGAATAGCGAGAAATGACAAATAAGAAAATTTTCAAATGTTAAAAAGTAACAAAAATTTTTATTAATAATAAAAACAATTAAACATATTTCTGCTGCATGACTTAAAACTTTTCTCCATTAACAGTCCTAAAACTGTTGGTTTTAGAAATAATCTCACCTGCAAAAAAACTCCCACAAGTCTAGATTTTGTATTCTCTTAATTCTTTTAATTCGGTGGCTATCCATTGTTTTTCCAAAGAGACTAGAAACTTCATTATATTCATTTGTTTTCTTTTGCAATGGAATAAGCTGGAAAAAAAGAGGTTAGTACGATTTCAATTCGATGCATTATTTCATTGTCACATGGTATTTTGACCAATTTGCATATCAACTCTTACCTGGTATGGCTCCTCAGTATTTACATTCTCCCAGTGGGAAGGCACAGGGATAGCCTCATTTTCACAGACGAAACTTCAAACAAAAAAAGTAAAAGCACATCACTTCAAAGAGGCATTTTCTTCCTGTCAAACTCCTGCTCCAAACAACACAGCAGGCAAAAAAGCAAACCCCCAGAGCTACTGAAAAAGAGTGGTTTAAGCATATGCACTACATATATAGAAGCTCTTAAGCCTTAAAACTGGGACTAAAAGAAGGAATCTCCTGAAAGTAAGGAATGTCATCACATGGAAATAAGAGTACTGAATGCAATTACTCAAAAAGCAAAATAAATGGCCACATCATTGTATGCACTATTTAGCTAATATCTACTGAAAAAACATTCACACTAAAAAATACAGGTCTTCTTTAAAGTCAGTGTAAACAGATTGCTACTACATTTCTTATGACAAATGACAAATTTCTTTTTGAATGTACAACCACACTACAATTCAGACTTAAAATTCTTCTCAGAAACTATTTGGGGAAAAAACCCCACATATCCCATGTACTCAATTTCACCTGTGGTAGCAACACCACATAGCTCAGTTTATTGTTTGGTGAGTACCAGATTTAGATAAGCACAACTTTACATCTAATGACTGATCAAATGGTAAGAAACTGACAATCTAAAGTAATTAGACTCATAAAAGAATTGTTACAACACAATTTTTTTAACTCCTAGTTATTTTAGAGTAAAATATAGGCAAGAAATATAACTCAATCTTTTTTTGCTGTTACAATAATACTTCTGAATAATTTATGAAGTCAATGGATCAAACTATTCCATTTTTTGGTGCTGCTTCCCTGCAGCAATTCTGATTCAACAGGTATTCAGAGCAAGCGACTCCAAAAGCAAATAAATATAAACAATAAAGATAAAACATTTTTGTTTCATTTTACTTAGAAGAATCAGGAATAAAATAAAAATAAGGAGTCTTCCTTTTATTTCCTTACCTGAATGAATTGATTGCAAAGGGAGCTCGCTTTATTGGACGCTGCTTAAGGGTAGTTAGGTTGATTTGTTTCATCACTGAGCATAAAACAAGAATTAGGATGAAAGTTTTGGGAATTCATCTACAGCATAGGAAACATTTAAGTGTCATTTTTTAAAAGAATGCTGCTACACCCCGAGTTACTTGACAGGAATTCCTATTTCAACAAGTAACAAATCAGCATTTTCAATAAATGTTTCTAAATGCATTGTCATTTATATGAGTTGGCAAAATGTCCAAATATTACAGACACAAAACATTTATTTTTAAAATATTCTTCTAACATTCAGCCCCACTAAATCACAGGCAAAACTTCCACTGACTTTAACGGGATGACAAAGAATACACTGTCCTTAATGTAAGACATCATGACCTACAGATAGTAACACAAAAATTTTTCTTTAAGATTTGCTTATAGTGTTTTTATTCTAGATGCAAAAGTTTTTTATAAACAGACATTTCAACACAAGTAAGCATAAAACTCCTTGTATTGTTAGATACCACTTCACTGCCAGTGTATTGCTGATTACTCAGTTCCCACTTTCTGTATTTGAAATATCTGAAATCTGAATACATATTTTGGAACATGTATTTATTTCCTTTATTTCCTATATATAAGCATATAGCTGTTCTGTAATTTAATCAGAAAATAAAAAATCTATGAATGGAAAAACTAAAGAAAAAGTTATTAGAACACATTTTTGAACAAAGAACAGATTACATTTATAATTAGTTACACACATTAGAAACCTGTAACATTCTGTAATTTACAAGAACAGCATAAGTGAGATCTTTACAATCTACTAGAAAATCATTTTGCCTATCTCCTTGTTATTCTGAGAACAGAACTGGCTTCAACTACCTGCTGAATTATTAAATCACTTTGATGCCAGTATTTTGCAGGAAGCCTCCTTCATAGCAATGTTTCTTATACAGACTGAATGGAAGAGGTTTTCCAAGCTTACAGGCAGTTGCACATTAAAGAAAAAAGGTTCAAACTTCCCAGTTCAATAGATGTATCCTATGTGCAACCTGAAGCTGAAGCAAGCAGCAGGAACACAATGGAGTGCTATTAAACAAAACATGCTACTTTATTAATAAACCACACAAAAAAATGTAACAGGGCAACTGTTTCTAAAAACTCCTATGTACTTTCCAGTAAAGAAGACTTTCTCAATGATGTTTTTGCACCAGATATGAGGACAATAACCTGCTGAAAGAACAAATGTACTGGTGTATCTGAGACCTTCTATTATTTAAATTCACTCTTTGGAAAGACACATACCTGAAAAGTCCAGTGTGTAGTTAAACTTTGCAGTGCTAAAAGACAGAGATCCATGAGGGTCTGTTCGGAAACTCCTTTCAATATCTTCACTGCTAATAGAGCAGTGACTGTTTGAGTCGGTCTTCAAAATAAAAGAAAAAGCACATTTAGACAAACTCAGCAATAGGTAATTTGATGCATGGAATCCATCAGAGCCAATGTAACTTCATAGGTATTTACCTGAAACATATGCCATTTACCACATTCAGCCAAATAAAACCAGCCCCACTGGGTATCAGAGGTATCCATCTCTTCAATCGAACTTTCCATCTTTGCAAACACATCTTCTGATGGTCCTTGAAGCATTTCCTGAAACATTCACACACATACACAAAAAAAAGTTTAGAGAAATTTATAAAAAAAGCAAAGTAAAGTGTATTTGCAATAACTACCAAAAAAAAATCCTGTCAGGCTGAGGACAGATCTGTTTTTTCCTTTTCCAGAGAAAAATTCTCGATCTGCTCCTTATCCAGTATTATCCTTTAAGTTAGTTAAACATTTTAAAAATTCTCTTAATTGTCTGTAAAATGTGACAGTAAAGGTAAGAGCTATAGGCTTTATGTGATCAAAGAGAGGTGCTAAATTTCATATTGATGGTTGTAGGATCAAGGCCACTCAGAAATATACAACAGGCTCTTCATTCATACTTCTCGGGAATGAGGTGTTGGGGCTGCATCCAACAGCTTGATGGAAACATCTACCAGGTACTCACCAGCAGTGAGGAAATCAAAATTTGTAAGACAAAAAATTAAAACTAAGAATACAATTATTTAACTGTGCAAGACCACAGTACATTATACCTTCACACTGCATGAAGAATTTTGCCTGTAATGCACCCACTTAAAAATGACACGGTAAAATTCCTGGTACTCTGTACTTGTATTTACAGAGAAGGTTCACACCAAAAGCCAGAGTGGCTCCCACACAAGCCATGACTACCACACTTGGGGTTCTGAGGGATGGAAGAAAAAGAACTGAGGAAAGGATATAGCAGAGGTCTACAAAATCATGACAAAACCAAATAGGGCATAATGAATCACATTTTCTTCTGCCATACGGAAGAGACACCTATCGAAGGCTGCACACATCAAGTTCAAAGTAAGTGAAAGAAAAACTTCATGAACGAGATGGCAACCTATGGAATTTCTTTTCATGGTATGGTGTGGATGCTGCAAATTTATGGAAGTTCAAAAAGCAGCCAGACAAGTTTAAGCCTACCGAAAGTTATGCCAGACTACCTTTAGAAGAACAGTCCCTGCCAGATTTCAGCTCATTCTTCATTCATCAATAAAATTCTGAAAACTCTGAAAGTGCTCACCTCTACTTGCATGTATTTCCTAACATGTCAACTTTCTGCAACAAGCTCCCCAAGCAAAAATTCTAACTTTCAGGGAATCTTTCAGGGAAAGAAGCTTGCTCCACTCCCAGCAAAGGTCAACAATTCATCCACTCTGTTTAAGCAAAACACTTTGGCACTCTTCCCAAATATGTCCTCAAGTTCACGTTTTCTTCCAAGAAGTGAAACAACACCCTCCAGCACAAGTCAAACAAGGTGCAGTTAGTATCCTGGATGCTTCAGTTGTTTCCTGGTCACTTCAACCCAGAAAAAACAGAGACCTGAAGAAGACAAATACTGGAGACTAAAAGGAGGCATCCCTGTTCTGGCCAGTGCTACTGGGGCAGCAGTTCAGAGCAGGAGGCACTTTTAGCACTACCCTTCACCCCCTATTTTTCCCAAGCTAGCCTGCTGTAATTGTTTGAAAAAACAAAATCTGAGAAACCTTTGTGGTAATAGCTAGAGGCTGTATTCTAATCACCAAAAGCTTCAAAGGGTTACAAAAATCTAGATGCTTAGAGATCAGGGGAATCATAAGCAGACCTCCAAAACATCACCAAATTGCAGAATCTGAGGGCAAACCTACTTCGGTGAAAATGGAAGCCTACCCAAGGCTACATACATGGATTGCTGCCTCAGGTTCAAACAGCACTACACAAAAGGTGCATCAGCTGCACAGAAAAAGTATTTTGAAAGAGATAAGAAAACCATTCTCTACTTCAGAGGGCATCTGTCAACATCTCTTCTATTACCCACAGCAATACAGCCACAGAGCGTACATTCGCTTGGTATGATGGCCAAAATCTTTTGATGAAAATCTTTCACCTTCAACTTGATTCTTCTCAGATAAGTATTTGGCTATGTTCTGTCCTACTGAGAGAAGGCAGAGGTAGTCTGCCCTTCTTTAAAGCTGAAGAAAGCAATTCAGGCTTTTCTTGGTAATGTTTTGTTTCCTCATGTTCCCACTAAAATGGTCAGAGCTCAGCTCCCTCCCAGTGTTAGTTCAGGGCCTTGACTCTGATCAATCAAATCAATGATGCCTTTTGAACAAGAGGACATGCCTTCACAAGCAGAGAAGGCATGGTTATCTGTGCCTGTCAACACACTCAGAGTCCTCCAGGGGCAACTCAGCCTCCAGAATAAACCATTTACTAAGGAGATAGTTCTTCCCATGGCTTTCAAAAATCTTACATTCAATCCACATATATTACCCTAGTCACGAAGTCTAGGGTAAGCAGGTAGATTCCAGGATACTTAAGAAGTACGGAGGAAAGACCTTAAGGCATGAACATGTAAAGCCATAAAAACAAGAGAGCTGTTATCAAAAGTGACACAAATCCAAAATGTTTGAAGGAATTACTGATTAATTCAAAATCAAATGCACACCATTTTATAAGCATCAGGTAGCATTTTGAGAAGGCTCCCAACTCCCATTATTAGCACTGTTTCTACTGGTCTAGGAGTTACCAGAAGAGCTCAAATTAAACTAATTTCGCAGGAAAAACATCCTCCTAAACAGGAAGAGCACTTGTTGTGTGCCGTGACTGAATGGCTTTACTAGTACTGGCAATGCACTTCCTCTTTTTTCCAGAAGTACTTCTATGTTTGACTGATATACATACTTTACAGTGTGTAGAGCCACAAAATGCTTTGGGTTAGAAGAGAACTTTAAGACCATCTGGTTTCAATCCCCCTGCCATGGGCAGGGACACCTTCCACTAGACCAGGTTGCTCCAAGTCCCATCCAACCCGGCCTTGAACACTCCCAGGGATGGGGCATCCACAGCTTCTCTGGGCAACCTGTGCCAGGGTCTCACCACCTGCATGATAAAAAACACAGCAGCATCCCAATGGGATGCTCTCTGGATTCCTGTGCTGTCTGCTTCACTAGGCACATCGTGCTTTATTGCCAAAGGCTCTTCTACCTACAAACATCCACTTGGTACAGAACCCTGCTAAGAACACAGGCAGTGCTAAGGGAATCTCTGGCTCTTCCTTAGAAAACAGGACACCTGATTAGGAGACTTGCCTGAGGCAAGCCCGCAGCGCCCGGGAGGTTAGGCGAGAAGGAACAACATTAGCACCAGTACGGGACACACGGTGAAATGACAATGCCCTTCCCACCTGCGCCCCCACGCACCCGCTCCGTGCTGCCGGGGGCCACCGTCGCGATCACACCCGTAACCGAACCCTCCAGAGCTGAATCCATTGGCGCTCAAGGGCACGGCCCGGCGACCGAGCCGAGCACAGAACCACTACCCCTCCATCGGAACCGCAGACCGCTCCCACACACACAGTGGCCGACGCCTCCCACCCCCGTGCCCAACCTGGCAGCG
>VWZW01001241.1:26327-260254 GCA_013397115.1 Edolisoma coerulescens
CGCGGGTAGAGCTAAAGTGTAGCAAAAAACCTCGGAGCAGCAGCAGGAAACAGTGGGGACAGGCAACTCCAACCGGACAGCAATGAACCTCAGTGTAACTCATCAGCAACTGGTAGAAATGGTGAAGGCAGAAAGGTCCAATCGAGCAGCAGTCAAATTTCAGCAGCCAATCAGAACGGCAAAAAAACCCAAACCCCAGCAGCAAACCACAATGCAGCCCCATCTAAGGAAACACAGGCACCCGCTCCCCACACCACACGCGGCCGCTCTCCCCTCCTATGGCTGAGAGCAGAAGAGGCCAGCCCCTGACCCCCAGCCAGGCCTCGGTTAGCTCCCTGACCTCTCAAGGTATCTCTGCACTTCCCAAGAGAAACCTCCCAGCCAGAGAGCTCACTCCCTAGGTACGAGACTGCTGCAACCACACCCTTTCCTCCCTCCTCCCCAGGGCCATTTCAATGGAATTCCAAGACATCCAGCTAGGTCTTTTGTCTCTTAAGTACTGTTCATTTATCATTTCCAGAGCAACAAATGGGGAGAAAATTCCCTGAGAGGAAGAGAAAGAAAAAAAAAAAGAAAAAGCCTAACCCCTAACACCTTATTATGTGGAGTATGCACAGTCTTTGTTTTTATGAACATGCCTGCAATGGACTCCATCAGCCTGAGATTTCAATACACACACTAGTTCTCTATTTAGAGAAAAAAAAGACTTACCTATAGCCTGATGTACTCTTCTCCCACCATTCATTGCAACCAAGGAAAGGATGCAGGGATTACTTGCAACCTTGTTCAATGACTGGATATGGCATCCCTGTCCACTTCACCTCCTAGTGAATAACGCCTGTGTAGGGAATGGCTTGTCCATCTTTACTCCATTTGCTGGGCTGTACTATCTCTGAGGAGAGAAGAGCATTTGCAGAGTACTTTTGTGCCCAGTTACATTAGGCAGCACAAGCAACTATTAGTTTCATCTGTGTCTGGGGAGTGCGATGATCAAGACTGGGATGATCGGAGACAATGCCACACTGCAAACAGTGGGGCTGGGAGACTGTGTTTGTCTGGGAAGTCTGGAGAGGATAGTCATTCATAACAAGAAGAGGCATTCCACATCTCTCTGGAACCTCATGACATCTCCATCCACCAGCACTCAAATGATGTTTAAGAGTGTACTGGGGTCTGGCTGGGATAGAGTTAATCTTCTTTGTAGCAGACTGAATGGTGCTGCATTTGGGATTTGTGACTAAAGCAGCCCTGATAACGCACCTGTGTGCTGGCTATTGCTGAGCACTGCTTGCACAGCATCAAGGCTTTCTCTTACTCCCACTCAGCCCCCCTCAGGGGTATTTGAGAATTTGGAGGGGACACAAGCAGGACAGCTGACCTAAACTGACCCATATGATACTGTATGCTCTATAATATCGTACACTGTAACAGAAATTGAGGAGAGAGATTTTGGGAAGGCAGCCATTGCTCAGAGACTGACTGGACATCAGTCTGCTTTTGCATCACTGTTTTTTTTCCCTTCCTCTCCTTCAGTTACTAAACTATATTTATCTCAACCTGTGAGTTTTCTCGCTTTTGCTCTCCCCATCCTGCTGTGGTTTTCTGGGGGGAGTGAGTGAGATACTGTGTGGTGCTTAGCTGTGGGTGAGGGTCAACCTGCCACAAAGTGAGAAAAGAAAATCTCCAGTCTTTCTGGTGTACACACAGTCGGGCTTCCACACAGCTACAGCACATTCCCATACCCAAATGTGCCCACACACATGCATCCGAGCATCTGCTGTAACCCACGCACTCACCGCCCCACTGTTCACCTCAGGATGCTGTCAATTGCCAAGGGATGCACCACAGCCAGCTGCATCTGGACCATGCCAGTGCTGGGACACTGCTTGGAGATTCCTTCTAGAGGGTACAGAGGCACCCATTTCCTGACCTTATTTACACCTCCATGACCTGCTGATTGCAGGGAGGTCGGACGTGGGGCTGTTGCAGAGAGCACCAAGTCACGTCTGGACTTTGGCCTGTTACTCTGGCCTGCTCCTCCATGGGTGTACCAGTGTTACTGTCAAGGGAGACCTTAGGCAAACCAAGAGCGGCTACAAGGTGGAGCCCAGCTGCTGTTCTCCTTGGTCCTGCCAGTGGAAATGAAAGGCTTGGGCAGGAGAGACCCCAACCCATGGGTTAACACCTGGCTGCACAGCCAGTATTGCACAGCCAGTGTTTGGCTTTTATGGCAATGGACCCCTGCTTTGAGGAACAAGGACGAGAGCATGTTTTCCAACAGGCTTTCCAGCCTAGCTGGGAAACCTTGCCCTAAGGATACTCTGCATGCAGTGGGGTTCTTATAGTGTCTCTCCTACTTTTGTGGCCCTCCAGTGGTACCGTGTGCCTCCTTGGACTCTTTTAATATCTGCTTCTTTCTTGGTCTCTGTGAAGCTACTCTCTGTTCTCTCAACATTCTTTCAGTCTTTCTGCTGTATTTTCTCACCTCTCCAAGGCTACTGTATGATCTCTGGGTCTCTTTCTTGCCTACTTTTTTCCACCTTTCTGAGGCTAATCTTTGTTATCCTTCACATTTGCAGACTTTATGCTACTTTCTTCTCTGAGGTTCTTTCAGGTGCTCTTCTAATCTCTCAAGCTCTGCGAAGCTACTCTGTTCTCTGGCACTCTCCCCACCTCTCCACTTCTTCCCTAGCCTCTCCAAAGCTGTTACGGCTGCCTTTCAGTTTCTTCCTTCCTCTCCCTGAGGTGACTTTGGAGCACTTTCAGTCTTTCTGCTTTGTTTCATATCTCACTCACCCTTCAGGCCCCTTTTTTCTGAAGTTTGACTGGATTTTCTGGGGCTGTTTTAGTCTTCCTTCAAGGTTCATGGCATCTCAGCAGCTTCTTTCTCCTGGGACTTTTTCAGCCTTCCTGCTTGTTTCTTCCCTCCTCCAAGGCTATTCTCTGTTGCTCTTTTAGTCTCTCTCCTCTCTTAGCAGCTGCAGGCATACACTCCTAGAGCACTTTCAGAATCTCTGATACTTTCTTGTTATTGTCAAAGTCTCTTGTGCGTTCATCAAGGTTCTTTCAGGCTTTTTACTAGTTTCTTTGCCTCTTTGAGGCTACTCTGTGTTCTCCGAGTCTTTTACAGGTTTTGGTTCCTTTTCCCTTCTTTGATGCTACTCTTTGGGGCACTTTCAATCTTTCTCCCCCGTGCCCTTTTTTTTTAATCTTCTCTTGAGGCCACCCTTGGTACTACTGAGCAGTCTGAAGCTCCTTTAATAGCTCTGATACTTTCTTGTTATCATTGAGCCTCTTCTGTATTCTCTGGAGGGTCCTTTGCCTTATCTCTTTCTTTCTTAGCCTCTGACACTGCTGCATTTTGTTTCCTTGAGCACTTACAGGCTTTCTTCCTTTCCCTGAGGCTAGTTTAGGCACTCGGAATCTCTTTCGGACTCTCTGTTGCTTTGTTAGCTTCTGCTCAGCTCCTGTTTCATCTGGGGATCTTTCAGCCCATCTTCTACTTTCCTGGCATTTGGAGGGCTATTCTGTAATCATCATCTGAGTATTAATCAATGTTCACATTTCATCTGAGACTTTGCAGTGTCCTCTGGATGTCTTTCAAGCTCTCTACTATTTTGTCCTCTCTTCAGCTATTCTGTGTTCTCTGGGACCCTTGCAATCTCTTTCCTATATAAGGCTCTCAAAACCATTTTTCCGTTATTTGGGGATTTTTCACACCTTTTTCTGTTTTAATATTGTTTTGAAGGATGAGAGAGGACTGGGGGAGGTGGGGTGGAGGCAGGGGAGAGGAATCTTCTCACAAATGAAACAACTTCAAGAGCTCTGGATTTCAACTGCAGTGGAGCTGGAATAGATCTCTGTGAGTTACCTTTTGGAAGTTTTTTTTTGTCCCTGTTTGGTTTTGGTGGTGGAGTTAGGAGACAAATGAGCTGAAAGAGGCACCTTTTAAAAAATCCTTTATTTTTATATCATCCTAGTAAAAATCTTTTATATAAAGGCGAAAGTAGGTATTGCATAGAAGAAACACTGGTGCAAACATCACCCGGTGGGAATGGCATGTTGTTTCTTAGTGTCTACTCTCTACTGCACAACAGATGGCTAGCCCAGAGGTGAACTTCTCCAGGTTTCCCCATGCCAGCTACAGGATGAAGCTCCTCAACTTATGGAAAGAAGTTACATCAGAATTATGTGTGGCCTATTCTATGCTGCTCCCAAGAACTGTCTGCTGGGAAAACACCCTTTTCCTCCTCGTCTTTTCTATGCCTGACCGATACATCACCCAGGAAAGACCACGAGGACCAGTCTGGCTGCCTTCTGTGCTTGCACCCTCCCTGTGTGTGAGTTTGTATTTCATGCATAGAAATGGAGCAGGTGGACACAGGATAGGAGAGTTGGCCTAACATAGCCATAGTCCAGGAACTCAATGCATGACATGTCCAAGGCATCTTCTTTCATCTTGGAGACATTTCTGTCATTGTCTTTTAGCATTTTACATGCTACTTAGCTATGGGCACTTTTTTTGAGCGCCTTCCACCTGGGCTTCCTGTAACAAACAGCCTTGGTAAAACCAGGAGTGAGCAGAATTCACTGCTAACACTTCATCAGCTTTCAAGTAGAGCTTCTTCAGGCAGTTCTCCTGTTCTGTCTCTGCATAAGTTCTATGGCAGCTCCCGACCATGAAGGACAGTAAAACAGCAGGTATGCTACAGTCTGAAGGAACACTCAGAGAAACAGCACTTTCACAGACTTGAACTGTGCTTTCATGAATTAGAGATACAGGGAGGTATGCATTTATACAAATCAATATTTGTGTATATTAAAGATACTTTTACTCAGTATCAGTTTTTATTTAAAAACATGCTAAAAACTTATAGATAAATAATCAGAGTGACATTTGGAGAAAACACACAGACAGCCACCCACCAGCATAAGCAAAAAAAAGTGCATACATACATGAGCCGAAGCTCCCTTTGACCAGTTTTCAGGACAATTAGTGCCTTCTCTGACAAACTGACTGCTGCAACCTCACACTTTCCAGAGCTGTTTTTTTGCTGCCTGGAAAGTATTACCTTTCTGCTTCTTTGAGGATGTCTGTCATCACCTCCCACATCAGAGAGTCAGCTAGAGACACAAATCAGTCCTGCTTTTGACTCCTCTCCTGTAGGTGGCTTCATAGAGATGAATACATGAAGCTCATGTAACTATCTCACTTAATACTGTGCTTAAAATGCCTAAAGTAGTCATTAAAAAAAGATTTCAGGATCTATGCTGCTAGATCGTGAAATGGAATGAAGCATTCTAGAAAAATAAGTTTGGATGGAAGGCAAAGTAGCTGAGTTTGCAACTACACATTTCATCTCTGAGTTACTCATAATCATGTTTTATTTCCTTATTACTTTCACTAATATATTTTAGCATTTTTGTACAAAAACTGACTGCAGATTAAAATTTAAGATGCGGCAGGTACCACTGTGCGACCCAAAAGGAGAGAGATGATCCTCCTACTCAGCCCTGCACCTGGCTCTTTTTGAGCACCAGAAAATCTAGAGAAAGCTAAGCACCTCTGCCCAAAGGGAGAATGCAGTGGAGCCATCAGACGAAAACCACCCTGTCTTTTCTTGCAAAAATGGGAACATGTCTTAGCAACTTTGGATACAGTCTTACATGTAGCAGCAGATACACTGGGCATCAGAGCCCCTTCTTCAACATGGAACAGCCATCTCCAGTGAGGCTCAGATGCTCCTGGTCCCAATTTTAGTTAGAAATGGAAGTAAAACTGGATTCAGTTTCTGTGCTTTCCCCTCTTCTTCTTCCCTGACTTCTTCAAGGGCTACCCAAGTGAAATAGCTGAACCCATATGGCCTTGTCTGCTTCAGTGGGAAACTAGAGCCCTGTGAAACTTTGGGCATTGTGCTCATATGGGCAAGGGCTGTGCTCTAAGAATAGTAACCTTCTTCTTCGCTGCAACACCCAAATTCATCTCTATCTCCCACACATTCACACTCCTTCCCGTCACACTGATTTCATAGGAACTCAAAAAAGTGACACGTAGGTCACACAAAACACTATTGCTGCCAGATGTACAGATGCATGCAGGACTTATTAGGAAGATAAACAGGGGACTAAAACTTCCCAGATATAAAGTGGTTCAACAGCTATTTCAGCCCATAAGGAAAAGATAGGCTGAATGATACAATGAAAATTACATCTTTTTAGAGCTTAAAGTATGAATATTCAGACTGGACATTAACAGAATCTTGTTTACCAGAGGAGTAGTTTGACATGGCATGGCTCTGAAAGGCACAAAATCTCCATCCTCAACAGTTTCTGAAAATCAGTCCAATAACAGCATAGTGAATCTCACATATGTGTCAATACCTCTTTGAGAGTGACATTGGATGAGGCAACCTTTGAAGGTCGCTTCTGACAGCTGTCCATGCAAAAAGCAGTGTTTCTTTCAGAGCTGAGTCAAGCTCTGATTGAAGTTTAATCAGAACATCCTCCATTGTCTGAGCATTTCCTTCTTCCTTCACAAAAACAGCAAAAACCTGTAACAATGAGTAAGTGGGGGCTCCTTGCAATGAAGAAGCATTCGAAGTAGAGAAATACACGTTCAAGTTTTCTAACAGGAATGTTGGTAAAAATATGCATTGAGTAAACTACCCCAGTGGATGAACTGGCGATCCATCCAAAAAACCAGCAGAAAACAATTCTGTACTGAAGGTGTGACAACACATACCATCTCTGACTGCTGTTCTGGAAGTTGCCCCTTTCCTGCATCATCTGATCACCCGTAATCAAACTGCCTTTTCTAGCTCAGGGAGACAGCTGTCTTTGGCCTGAGGAAATCCCTACAACAAAGGCCATGGCATGATAATGGTGCCATCAAATTGCCATCCCCTTCCTTCACATCCAGCAGCATGCCATGCCTTTGGCAAACTTTCTGAGGCAGACAACACAATTGGTGAAGTCTGCTGCCAGTAGATCAGACTGCAATCTCTCTCCTTTGTGCCAGCAGTAACTTGCTTAGTACTTTTGGCTTTCAAAGTAGCATGACATAAAGCAGCCAGGCACTGCTTTGGGTGAGTAAAGGCATTGGAACTTTGCCTCGCAGAAGTAGGAAGCTCATCATCTGGCCCAATGGGAAGGCTTTGCATTCCATCTGAGGAAAGAGTCTCTGATTTTAAAGGAAATACCTTTGTTACAGTAAGGGCATCAAGGCCGTGATAAAGGTAGGTGATGCCTCCCCATGGACTTGAGAAAAGTTATGTCTTTGCCTGCACCTATTGTCAACTTTGAAAAACATGTCCTCTGGAGATCGCACAGCAGTTCCCAAATTAATGTACAATAAATGTGTAAAACCAAAAACAGTAAGAAGTTATAAGTCAGGCAACTAAATTCTAAGCTATATCCATCATAATAATCATCATCATCATTATCATAATAAAAAAGTATACACCGTAAGGTACAAGAAGCTGCAAAGCAAAGCAGCTCCAATTCCTAGGACTCTCAGTTAGAGTGGCTTTTCTGAGTCTTCCAGTAAATTGGACATAAGGGTTGAAAACCTAATGGAAGACTTTGAAGTATTCTCCCTTGAAGTCAAACACACAAAATTTTCGCACATATAGCATGGATTAGTAGAGCAAAACATTTTCTTAAGTTAAGAAACATTCTTAGAGCAGATCTATGATTTTGTGTAGAAAATTCATTTGTTTGGGGAGTTTCCTCCCTCTTTGGCAAATAAATGGCAAATGTGAAACAGAAAAAAAAAAAAGAGTCAAATAAGTTGTGATAATAACTGGACAAGTAACAACGAAGTGGATCTGTCAATGGGATGGATTCTCTCAGCAGGGCTAGGCGTGATGCTCCTTGCAGTCATTCCTCATGTTCATTTTATGATGAGACAGAAAGGTTGTTGTGATAATGTTCCAGAGGCTTTAGGCATCATATTTTTTGCCAGTCCTGTGAATCTGCTGGAATAGTGTCATGGAGAAGGCCATGCCAAGGATCTGAAGGAAAACAAACCATAAGGGCTTTAGTACAGGAAGGCTTCCAAAACTGCACTGCTGACCTGTGTTCATGGCCCAGCTGTAGTTTGAACAGTCATTCTACACTAGCCATATGCCTCAAGCCTCAACACTGAGCAGTAAACTTGAATGTATGTTGTTCAGGCACATGGTGATGTCCATCTGTCAGAGCACAGATGAAGGTAAAAAGCTCTAAGGGTTCTTTGTCATGTGTGCAACAATTTTTTCAGAATCAATGCATACAAGTCACTCTTCCCTTTGCCCCAACAACCTGTGCTTGTTTAGTCAGGTAACTATGACTGAAAATATCAGATTCAGGTATTCTCCCCCAAAAGTATGGCAGTGATAGAATCATAGAATATCCTGAGTGGGAAGGGACCCACAAGGATCATCGAGTCCAACTCCTGGCCCTGCACAGGACAACCCCAAAAATCACACCATGTGCCTGAGAGCATTGTCCAAATGCTTGAACTCTGGCAAGCTTGGTGCCGTGACCACTTCCCTGGAGCAGGAACCCCAAAACCTTAACAGATTATTATGATACTTCTGGACTTGTTTTTTAAAACACATTGACCTACTCCATTCAGTGGCCATGATTTGGCTCATTTTGGTAATTTCTAGAATTTGCTTCCAAAATTAAAAATCAACCAGTTCCTGAAAAGACAGCATAACAAATGGCTTAATATGGGAACTCCAAAGAGGTACCCTGAAGTCAAAACACGGGCAAGCAAAACCCCAGTGCAGCATGTCTTCTTTGCAACACTGACTATTGACCTGCTTCCTTTCTGAGCATGTGGCCTTAAATGAACTCATAAAACAAATCTGACATTTTTGAAATAATATTCCAACTCAAAACAGTTGAGCATCGCTTTTCACACAACAGAGTCAAGAATGCTGACAGCAAATCAAAGCCATGTTGAAAAACATCATACCAGTATTACCTGCATTATGAGGATGCACATCCCAATCGAACCAAGGACATGCTTATTGTCATCAAACCAGCTCATGACTTTCTCATAACATCCCTGAAATGATGAAAGATGAAAACTGAAACCCCAAGGTCACATTTTCTTTTATGTGCATTCCCTCTATTTCATTCCTTCCCACCCCTACCTAAGACTTGACCTGGGTAAAGTGAGCCTTACCGTTTTCCACAGTGATTCAGTAGAGTTCCGTCCACAGTCTTGGGAGTTTTCCATACAACATCGGTCTGGAACAATGTTTTCTCCCAGTACTGGGTACCAATCTGTATAGTCATTCACACCACAGCACTTCATCTGTGCAGAAGTAAAGGATTAATAAATTAACTACCACATTCGTAAATCACGCACAACCACAAACTTTTATTTCCACTAAACCACTCTGTATTTTCAAAAGGCCACCACAACACTTTTGTAGTTTTAAGGTATTCTGTGGCTGCTGATCACTTAAAGCAAGTACTTAAAAACACAAGGAAAAAACAAAACCAAAGAAAATAAATGGCTCCACACCCCAGGCATGTTAGTCTTCTTGTCACAGAGACATGAGCCCAAACACAAGGTAATAAGCCCACAACTGCTAAAAGCAAAAGCCTGCCAAAGCTGTGGTGCCACCTGTGTAGGTTTTGCTGCCTCTCTGCTCTTTCAGATCATCTCTATGCCTGTGATAGCCAGAGAGAATTCCAGATAGGTGAGCATCTTTCACCTTACAGCGTACACTTTGATCCTGGGTTTCACAGTACTCCTGGGTTTCACAGTACTCCCTGCATGTTCAAGAGTGAAAAATCAGAACTCAAAACCTGCATTAGCCATCTTTTAGACTAGGCATGGATGCCACACTTTAACAGTCTGCAGCAGCTTTGATGACCAAATTGTTATGTTTTTACTGTTGAGAAAATACATTACCTCTGCTTGAATGATATTCCATGCATTTTTCAGTCCAATATTATTTTCTGAATTGTATAACTTCATACCTTCCTTCAAATCCTTCTTTGCACTCTCACTGACCTGCACCATGTAAAAGATAGAGGAAGTCAATGCACTGCTGTTCAGAGGAAAGGACCAAACGATATAGACACAAATATAGAACATCTGTCTCTTACCTTCTCTCATCACTTCTCTCACTTAACATGGGTAAAAAAGCTTCAGGACTCTCAAAAATCATTGGGACCTTTAAGCACCTGCCAAGGCCTAGTCTCTCCCTCAGATTGCAAAATAGTGGATTAATTCTCTTGAGATAGGAGACCTCTGCTACAAGTCCATCATTACAGTCATCATCTGATTCAAACTAACTGAACATGAACAGCATCAATCTGCTGACCTTGCTGTAACCTTGCCAGAGATAGCTGTTGGCAATAACCCACAGCAGCCTCTCCTCCCTGTACCTGTGGCCTGCTTTAATTTGCTAATATCACAAAATCAGAGTCCCTGCTTCCCAACCTTAGTGGAGTTGTGCTTGCATGGGTTCAGGCAGGCTATAGTGAATAGCCAATACAAAATCAATTCAAAAAAGACATTGTTTTTCTCCTTGTGGGAACAAGCTTGTAGGATTTATGACTTTCAAATTGTCTTGGGGTGATTTTATGATAATACTGTATTCCCCTGTCGTCTGCTTATTGCCCAGAAATGGGTCCCACAGCTTTAAGCTGGGTCCGAGGAAAGGAGGGGGAAAGCCGGGCGAATTCCTCAGCGCGGTTTGTGTTCAAGACTCACACACACTCCCCGCATTCTCACCGCTGCAGAGCCGAGGGAGCACCTTCCTGCTTTTAGCCAGCCTGTTAGCTGAGGCAAGAAATTTTCCTATACCGGCACACCGAAATCCTCCAGTAATTCCTTCATCTTCTTCTGGAACTGTTTGGCCTAGCTGTGATCCGAGAACCAGATCATCAGACCCCGTGGACCAGCAGGGAGACTGCGGGGACACCGCATCCCCGGCCTCGGACCTCGGGAAGGGCCGAGCCAGCTACAGAGGAACTCTAAATCCACCAGCTTTCTCCACATCGAGGAGGTTTAATATTTTAACAGTTTGGTTTTTTTTTTCCCATGCCATGCAGGCACTTTGTTTGTTAAATAAATATTTTTTTTTTCACTTTCCTCCAAGAAATTCCTTTCATATCAGTGGGGGAGGGAGTGCTGAAACCTGCCTTCTGTGGAGGAGATGTTCCTTCCAGAGCGTTTCTCCCTAAAATTGTCTCAAACCAAGACACAAATGTGCTCTTCTTTCTTTAGAAGGTAAAGTTGGAGTGCTTAACAAGATCTGAGATGTCCCATTTCCTGTATTAATTTCAGTCTGAGCCCAGAGTCCTGGATGCAGCTAGGAATGTACCTTGCCTCTGACAGTAGTGAGCTGGTAGCAGAGAAAGGATTATGGTCTTGGCATAAAGGTCAATGATATTGTAAGCTCTGTTTCATCCCTCTTTTACAACCCAGTCAAAATCAGAAGTTCACCTCAGCTCCCTGAAAGTAGCAGGCATCATGATGACAACCTGAGAAGACATAAAGGTCTGGGAGGATCTGTTTTAAAATAAGTCTGGGCATATTCATACTGTAAGGTTCTGCCCTGTGTTTAGCAGAGGTCTCCAGTTCCCCAGGCACTTTTCCAGGGTTATGCATCTGATAGGCCAGCCAGTTGTGCCTACTTCACTTAGTCACTATGAGACAGCAGATTCCTACAGATGGGCTTTATGAGAAACTGCCTCGATCCATTCTGCACTGATGCCAAACTCTCTGGGACTGCCCAGTCAAGTGAGACAACTGGTGGCATTTGAAATAGCCTGTGACTATCCCATGCCTCTCTCCTCCAGTCCTGTTCCAAGGGTTGGCCCTAAGAAGCTACAAGGTTTTAAGCAGGACTTCACACAACCCAGGACTACAAGATGATCGGCTTCTTGCAGACATCAAACAGCTATGTTGAAGACTATCTAAGATTTCAGGACAAGACAAAAAGGGAAGCTCTAGACCATGGTTTTATTTCAGGGATTTCTCTTCTGCTTGTTCTCCTCATCACTTCCTCCTCCCGCTTCAGAAGCAGCTTACAGTAGACAACCAAAATCTCAAGGTTAAACCTTCACCAAAGTGAAGATCAAGGAGAACCCACATACCTTCATCAAACAAAAAACTAAACCTGGTTTACATGCTAGTAAAGATAATTAATCTATATGGCATATTTGCTTACCTTGTCCATATAAACAAAGAATAAAATGACTAATATCAGCTCTGCCAGGAGAATTATCAGCAAAACGATGAAAAACTAGAACAAAGAAAAAAGAGACAGGGTATACACACTTGCCAACTAGAGCACAAACCCGGGGCTTCTAGAAACTATGAAGACGATAGGCTTAGTACCAGTTTGCAGGTTTCAGCCATGCTTTTGTCTTGCTCCTTTTGACTGCTGTCACAGCACACAGCCCTGGGAGTCTCTTTTCTTTGCACAGACTACAGGACAGAAGCTAAATCCCTTAGCGCAAAGATCAACGTGACGTGCCTCAGAAATGATTCCCTAGCAGATGGGCTTGAACCGCATGTGACTGTGGAATAGCCATCATATTACTCAGCACTTCTATTCCCAGCTCTGTATCTAAAATCTCTCTCTCTGCAGAGGCATCCCAAGTGTGAGTTCTAGTAGTTTCTCACTACTAGGCATTTTTTAAATGCATGTAGGCATGGCTTTATGCCCTAGTGGACTCCAGACAAGCATGGCACCTGCCCCCCAGACACTGGGGAAGAAGGAATATGGAGCACAGCTAGTTCTCCAACTGGAAACTTATGACAGTCATGACAGTATAAAATGTCTTTCGCAGAACACTGTAAAAATATAAACACTCTTAAAATTAAGCTGGTGTTGCAGTTAGTGTGGATGAATGACATGGACCTCAATACTAATCTTTGTTTGCTTTCCTAGCTGTACAACACACAAAACCAAGCAATCAGATAGCAAAAAACTAGGTGCACATTTTCCCTCCAGTTTAATTCTCTGAGGTGGTTTAAGGAATTCTGCCCAGCTGTTCCCCAACGTCATATAAGAGAGAGTTTTGCACAAGGAAAACACGCTCCTTAATGTCACAGCATCTGGATTTGTAAGCTGTGACTAAATTGACATCGTGCTGCTTTGAAAGCTCTCCTCTCACCTCCTGCCACAATACCTCTCTCCTCTCCCTCCTTTAAGGGCGTTCTCCTCTCCCCCTTTTTTTTTTTTTGAGGGGGATATTTATATGGGGGGGTATTATATATTCCCCCATATCACCTCCCATCATTAGTCAGGGAGGCTAATGATGAAACCTCCTGGTTTTATGCAAGAAGAGTGATCCACACTATGTTTTCTGAGAGGGGTTCCCAACCTCTGTGCATCAGTGCTGGACAAAGACTGTCAAGGGTCAGACTATTTATTTTTTATTGATAAGGCCTGGCAGAGACCTTGACTTCTTAACTTTGGCTCAGATGGTTTCCACTGTCCTCTGACAAAGGCCTTAGATAAGGGCAATGTAGAAAATAGCCATAAGAGGCTTGGAGCAGCTCTGTGCATAAGATTTTTTCAGTCAATCCTTCCAACAGACATTTCCAGGAGGGCTATCCAGGTTGATCCTACAGTTCATGCTTAACCATTCAGAGGTAACTGACAGCAATTTGCTTTGCTACCTAATACATTAGGGCATACAGTAACAAGGATACATTTGCTAATACACCACTGATATCACTGTGACCAAAGCTGTGGGATGTCATACTGCAAGCATACAGAAGACTGAAAGCCAAGGGCAATGTCACAGTGAGCCACAAGATTACTTTGCACTGGTCATTCAAATAAAATAATAATAAGGCAACAGCCACTGGTCTTAGTGAAAAGAAGTATTGATTGATGTCTTACACTCAACAGGAGGCACTTGTTTTCCTTGATAGCACCTAGGCAGCCCAGGAAGCCGGTCACCATGATCACTGTGCCAATGGCAATGACTAGGTTGGCAGCTGAAAGCGATGGAAAGCTGGGAGAAAATGTGGCAAAGTTCCCTTGTGACACTGACAGCCAGATGCCCACGCCCAGCAGACCACAGCCACATAACTGCAAAGAGACAAACAAAAGAAAGGTTTCACTGTTAAAATAAATGTCACTGTCTCCTTCCCCCAAAACTCTGAAAAGAAAGAATTTCACTAGCAAGTTCTCAGCTAGGTGTTCTGCAGTAATGCTCTCAGTGGCTTGGTGCTGAAACAACGCGAAACTAAATATTCTTACTTAGACTTGGTCATGTCACCTCTACTTATAATTCTATTTAAAAGCCACTGGATGGCAGAATTCTCTTCTGAGAGACTTAGCACATGAGCACTTAGCACCAGGGCTACCCACTGATCTCCCAGCAGCAACCCAATGCAATTTTTCTCTATGAAAATAAAAAATATTGTTTGAAAGAATGCTCCATTGCACTTATTTGTGCAGTCATCTGCAATGTCTCAGAGTATTCAGCCCTGTATTGCCTCATCCCAGGAGAGGCAAAGAAGTCCTGAAGATATTTACAATCAAAAGCATCATTTCAGTAAGTATTTGTCATAAAATGCCCATTCCCTGTAGCCAGGTTGGGTTTTAGTATGAGTTCTCATAGCTTCAGTTGCCAGTATTCACAAAATGTCACCAAAATCAGATTTCTAGGTACATTATCTACAGGAAGCTCAGCTTCTGCTACGCTCTGTCAGTGATAGAACCTGAAGAAAATGCAAAGCTGCTAATGTTACATAAAATTAACTTCACTTGCTTCTCAGTCTTAACAGTATGAAGTCTGGTTAAAGAAATAAGGTTTTCCATCCTAAGTCACAGGGCAGGTCTTCAGAGCAAGGGCTACAGGGGGCCTTAAGCTGGCCATCCTTTAATACTCGCTCAGAATGGCTGTTACACAACCTCCCACCTGATCTGTGATAACTGTGCACTGAAATCTGAAGTAGGAGTTAGCCGTACTTTCATTAAATCCGTGAGCTACTCCACAGAACTGTTAGTTTCCCACCAAATCTTTGCAAAGGTCAAAGGTGAAATTCACATCATCTTCACTGACAGAGGGATCAGAGGACAACCCACCACCCCCAAATCAGAGTATCTTTGCCCCAATTTACTTGGACCACTACACAGAAAAAACAAAGCTGCACCTAACCATGACAGTGATATCTCAAAGCTGCTGGTGTTCACCTGTCAGCAATGAGGAACAAGAGGAACAAAAGTTCTTGCCTCAAGCAGGTTCCCCACACCCAGCCCACTACATCGTGCTTGCACACTTAAACAGGAAAACTGAACATCAGAGAACAGCAACTCCACTAAACCAGGGTTCAACCCTACCTTGTGAGCTCTAATCTGGCATGATGAAGAGCTACAGACCTCACCTTTTCGGCAAATATCCCCACTGCTGTCTAAGGTGATTTTACCAGCAGGGCTGATAGTTCAGGGTACAATTGACTTCTTTGGGGTTTGCTGCTTCACAGAACATGAAAGAAGCACTAGAATAGTATCTTCTTGCAATCATGTCATCTTATCTATGAGACAGGCTTATAGTTTATGGTTTATAATCATATCCATGGCTATTTTCTTTTACTTCCCCTGTGACCCTTCTGTCCCCTCTGAGCCCCCTTCCTAGTTTGCTTGAAGCTTTTGAAACTGCTGTACATCTAGGGAGATTCACCAGTTCAGTGAAGAATTGGGACCGGGAGCAGGCCTTATGCAAGATGCTCACAAGCACTCCCAAGGGAAGCAGAGTAACACACACATTGGGTAACACGGAGGAAACCTTCAGGGTTCTTGTAAGGAGACTGGGAAACACCTCTGCTTCTGAAACTCAACACACAGTAACTCCACAGAGTGAGCTGGGGAGCTTTGCATCACCGGGTATGGATAAATGTCACAACATCTGTGTCCTATAACAGAGCTGGATACAGCTGCAACAGGCATGTGAGTAGCAAGAAGTCAAACACCTACTATCCCTATGAAAAGACTGATACAAAACATGCACACACTCATGTGCCAGGAGAGGGCTACAGGACCTTCAATTCTTCCCTCAAATCTGTCCTCTCCACTGAAAAATCTTGAATTGATTTCTCATTGCCTTTCACGGCATGTCAGCAAGGTCAATGTAAACTTGGAGTAGTAAAGAGCTGTGGGGGAATGCAAAACAGAAGCTTCCTGATCATATTCTGCTGCAGCACCCAGTGGACATGGCCACAGGTTTAAACTCTCTGCAGCTCATGGAATCAACCACCCTATTGCTCCTGCCTTAAATTTCATCTACTCTGTCCTTGAATTGCTGCAGTTTTGACACCTAAAGCTCATTCAGGAATCCACTCTGTGGCTCAGCTGTTTTCACCATTAGATGAGAACTGCAGGCAGTTGCTGGGGCTGAGAGCTTAATGGTTCAGGAGGTCGGGAACAGCGCTCACCACACAACATTCATTTAAGGTATTAAATGGCATTTCTAAGCTGCCAGGGCTGCCATTGCCATTAGCTGATGGCACTTTAATCAATGACTTCATGACACTCCATGGATGAGACTGTAAATGTTTCCAAAGAAGTTTCTACCAAAGACCAAAATTGTTCAGTGTAACTTTCCATCAGATCCTGAATTCACACTTTAACAGTCATTCACAATGTGTTCCTTGGACTTTCATACTCTATTAAGTTCAGAAATCAGAGCCTTACCTCAAGTGTTTTGAAAGAGTGCAATGAATTTTGGAATCATTAGGCCAAAAGCAACAGATCATTGCAGATAAACAAGGTGATGGTAAGAGCAAGATCAGGGCAAAAGGCTTAGGAAGGACAAGTAAAGGATAAAAAGGAGCACACATGATTAATACAAAGCTCAGCCCATAAAAAAATCTCACCTCAGAATCCAACACCAATTATGAGATAGTAGCAAAAGAGATAGAATAAAGAAGCCCTTATCAGCATCTCTTTACCATTTGAAAAAATCCTGCAGCACAATCCTTGACAGAAATTTGGTCTAGAAGAGAAAGGTGGCTAGGAAATTACTCCCAAAAGTTCATGTTTGTGTTTATTTAGAAAAAGTTAGAAGAAGCTAATTGCTTATACGAGGGAACGTAGAGTTACCTTCAAGCATAGGAAATCAGGAAATGGACCATGTGCTCCATGGGATGGACATGAAGACAAAAGAAAAGGACCAAGAGCAGAAGGAGAATCAAAGCTGGAGAGCAGAAAAAGACAGATGTGCCTTTGGCAGGGTCTCATTTCAGAAGAGCCTCTACATACACTTCCATACAGGGCATATCATTTCTTCCCTTGCTTGTGGTAACCACATTAGTGTTTTGGTAAACTCAGGAGCAAAACGCTTTGCTTTTTGGCAGAAGACCATTCACCTGCACCTTCCCCTTTCCACAATGTCTTGAGCAGGGAAGAAGCATTGACACTTGATGTGAAATGTTTGCAACAAAGGTCTGGTGGATTTGCAGCACACCTGTGCTGCCCCAAGGCAGACCACTAAGGAGAAGAATGCCAGACATACGAGCACACAGGGAGAAGAGTCCTTTACAATGCAAAATGAAGTGGGATCCAGCTGAGGCTGCAGACATATCCATATTTGCTATTTCTTCCTGCAATTCTAATGTCCTGCTGAAGACAGTCATGGAAAAACTTCTTTCCAACTGTTGTAGTGGTCGAGCTAACACGCCAAAGTGGACAATGTGATTACGGCTCCCTTCAGAGCTTTCTGACAACATGCAAGAGAGCAGTACCACAATTCTACCACAGTATCTGCACCGATCATGCTCTCCAAACAGCTCACTCCAAAGCTAAGGAAACTTCTTTTCACATACTTTCTGCCTCCCAAAGTAAGATTCCTCCACCCCTAAAGTACACTGAAAGTTCAGATTACATAAAAAATCAGGTGATGGAGTGGCTATTAAAGACGAAGGCTGATCTGTGCAAGCGGGATTATCTAGTGACTTAAGAGAGTAAAAAGTCAGAAAGAGATTTGATAAAAGACATGATGACCTAAAAACTTCCACAAGGTGGCATCCCATACCAAATAGCACTAGAAGTTTAACACAAATTTCATATTTCTTCTCTCCACAGGTCCTCGATTTTTGTGCTTTCTTCTCTGTTTTTCTCTTTGCCATTCTACTGCATAGCAGTACTGCTGATGCTAAAATTTATGCTTTAAACCTCTGGTCCCATGACAAATGCTTTTTTCACTCGTGCTTCTTTAAAAAATGCCAAATAATTTCACTGACGTGGGACTTAATTGCATACAACCATACCAACCAAAGCTGGCAAGGATTCTAGCAATAAAATACCTTTCCCTGACACTTTATTCTATACCAATCTCATTTTTTACACAACACAAAAACTATAAAAATGCTCTGACAACTATTTATTCTCACAAGATCCACCTCTTTCTGTTAGGAACAGCTGAATCCTGGAGTGTGAAAGCAACAAGAATATATCAAGTCACCTTATTAATTCCTTTTTCACCATATAATTAAATAATATATGCTGCTTGGTATTTAATTGTGTGAGAGTGATGGCACTGACATTCCTTCCCCAGAGGAATGGTTCAACGGTGTAATAAATTTCACTGGATTTTTCTTCTCAAAAAATGTTGGCTCATTTCCCTCTCATGATTAGAAATCATCATCCTCTAGGCAACCATCAAATCTCTCCTTCCCCTGGTGTTTATGTCACTGCAGAACACTATCATAAAGTCAATCACTTTTACTTATAGGGCAATTTATCCAAGCTACGGTACACATATTTTGAGCTTAAAAGCAAACAAAAGGAACACCAACGTTCCTCACAGGTTCTCCTGCACTTTGAATTCTCTTCAGTACCTCAACATCCATCTGTCTTCATCACTGTGTCCAGAAAACCTACAGCATTCTAGGAAACATTAAGAGTCTCAAATGCTGCGAGGGAAATTAGAACTCCAGATAAACTCAGAGAGAAAGAAACCCCCAAACAAGCCTTTCCCTGACAAGTGCTATCACCAGAATAGGAAAGGGGCTCATTTATTTTATTCTGCATTTTTGAGTACTGTGTAACCTAATACAAACTTTCACAATAGAGCATTATACCGAGGTTTAGCTGCCTTAACCATAAAAAGATACAGAAAGAGTTTACAAGACCCAGGAAAGGAAAACACAGATGGTCAGAGGTATGCCAAGACTGACATATTGTGCAGAAGGAGATTGTGCACAGGATTATCTACCCTGGGAGGAATTATTAGACAGGATGTGAATGAAATATTCACAACTCTAGAGGTCAGTAAGAAAACCGACCAGCCTGTGTCTCAGTCCTTTCCAATAATAGGAACAAGGGGAATATTAGCAAGCATTTGTAGTACATTTTGCTTCACACAACTGAGAAGTGAATTGATGAATCACTTAGGTGATTACAAGAATCAAGCTTTGTGCCCACAATTGTCAGTAAGGGCTAGATAATTTTTGATATTGGTAACAGCATTTGTAGTTTCTTAGCATTTACACAAACAATGGCATTTTGTGCTTCTCAGAGTAAGATAATATGTGCAGAATCCAGCAAAACTACCAAGCGGCAAACACGCTGGGGTAAAGAAGGGGTAGGAAATGCCATTCTGGTAATGTTTATTAATTGAATAATATTGATAGACTTGCCCTTGAAGTCATTGAACAGCATCAGAAAAAGGAATCTGATAAGGAAAGCACTACCAAGAGGAAAAGGGATGAGACCATATTCTTGTTGACTTTTGCCATCATTCCATCCCATGCAAAGAATGCGTGATGGAAAAGCTGCACAAATAGGTGTGCATGAGAGAAAGAGTTTGTTCTTGACATCAGACTTTCTAGTGCTGCTTAAACACCAGGAGAGCCTATAATACACTTGGAATAGAACAGAGACATTTAGAAACCAAATAATGAGAGACAACCATGAGGGACAAAAAGAAGCAAGTGTCTCAGTTTGTACTCCACTTCGAATAACATGCCCTGGGCCATCTGTGGCCCAGTTACGGAGAAGAGAAAGCTCCCCACCTTCCTCTGTGCTGTGTTAAAATAGGAGATCTTGCCTGAAGCAAAAATGATACAATGAAAAATACACGGTACAGCTTAAATATGGCCCCATAAAATGGCAAAAAAGCACAGGAGGTTTGTTACAAGGAAATACTGACAGCATGACTGCGAAAAAAAGTGTCAGTGCTGGGAACTGATTTCAGGACAACTGCAGTGACAAAAAGGCACTCTGAATTAGCTTTTGACAGACTTCTGTTGAAACAGAAAGTCAACAGGAAGATGACCTGCACCAAAAGGACAAGCACGAAGAAGCCACAAGGACAAGCAGAATGCACCAGCAAAGCCCAGCACAGAAAGGTTTTTCAGTGTCCAGGTGGCTCTTAAAACCTTCCCCTTTGTTGGGGTCTACAACACTTTGGAGAAGCTGCCAGTAATATTGTGCTTCCGTTTGGTAAGTTCAACAAGATAAAGGTGACCTGTCTAAGGTCTTCTTTTCAAGACAGAGAGATTTTCCACCATTTCTCCAACTGACTCTCAGACCAGCCAGTGTGCAGATGAGATAAGGAAGACAGTGGCCCTTACGAAGCAGCAAAGCCTTCCCACTCTGATCATGTGCTTTGGGGATTTTTGTGAGGGTTGTTTTTTTTTTTTCATATTTTCCTGTCTCCTTCATTTATGGTACCTAAATGCATTATAGATCAGAATAACTGTTCTGAAAGGAGGGGGTGATGAGAACTACATGGTTTCCACCACTTTGAAACATACTCCAAAACAGAGATAGGCATTCTGCAAATTAAGATTTTGGATGCCAATTGCCAACTCTGGATTTGGGTGGCTAATCCATCTCTGGAAAGGGCTGGTGCTTAAAGGAGATTTTCAGGTAAGATTAGATAAATTTTCCTGCACTGTCTAGATAATCCACAGGATTAATCAAAACTGGGGCTTAACAGCTGACAATCTCAGAGGTCTCTTGCAAAGCAAGATCATCTTCTAAATATGATCCAAAATACAGCAAGGACACCAAAACCTGAGAAGCTCTTCAGCCACAGACTAGAAAATGAGAACAGAGTATGGAAGTAGGTGAATATACTCAAAAAAACCTACTTACTGCTACTGCTATAACAACGTGGCAGATTTAAACTCCTCTACAACACTGCTATGAAGTGAGCATTGATGGAAGACAAGGGAATCATTTTGATGTCTTCTTTGAGTCTAGTTCTGTAACAGCTGTACTGACAGCCTGTGTGTAATAGAAGGTACAGAACTGGAATTTGTGCAAATGCTGAATTTCCTTAATCCATCTGCCAGAGAAAGCAGTTATCCTCTTCCTAGAGCCATTCCCCCAAGCAGTACTCCTGGGATGGTCCTGACAAACTGAAATGAGGCATCAGAGACCGTGATCTTCTGTGGGGCTAGCAGAGGGAGATCTATCCTGAGGAGCATTAAATTCTGACACTTTTATCAGTCTGTGTTTTTGAAATGTGTAAACATGCAGCCAGAAGCCTTAAGCTTTGGCTTGGATGCTCTTTCCTGGTCACACTGAAGTCTTCAATAAAGGACTTGTTCTGTAAAAGGAAGTTGTAAGATCTGGGTTTGCTTGGTTTGCCAAGGACAACTTAAACTTCTCTTTATTTAGTTGAAGGGCAGCTCGGGTACTTCAAGTTGCACTTTAGGAGAAACTTTCACTGAGAAATTAGTACAGCATTGGAAGAAGTTACCAAGAAGGTGTCAAAATCTCCAGTCACACAGGTTTTCAGTGCTTTGCTACAGGCAATCATGGTTGACCTCAGCTAGCACTAGCAGCAGCACCACTTGCTATGACTTGCAGAGATTCCTGTCAAGCAACATTTCTATGATTTTATAATTTCCTCAGCTACCATGTTCTTCCTAATTTGTGAAAAATACAACAACCGTGTCATTTCTAATGAACACATGAAATCTCTTTCCTGTGGAAGCCCTATGGGAAGAGCTCCCTTGCCAAGCTGGGGAATCAGCACACTTGTGTGTGTCTCTCCAGGGCCTGTACATTTTATGGCAGGGAGTTGCCTTTTTATCTACATTTAACAAATGTCGCCGCTCTGTGATTGGCTGAAAACAGTTATAAAATGGACAAAATGTTCTTTACTAAGAGGTGATGGAATAAATAATTCAAGTGTAAATATAAACAACACTAAAAGGCTGTTTTGTTGTCCCCGACTTCACCAGACTGCAGAACAAGCCCTGACACGTCTGAAGTGGGGGAAGACTTCAAGAAGGTGGAAGGGCAGCAAAAGGATGATGGACGTAGAAAACCTGAGATGTGCCCAAGGGTTACAGACTCCGCCTACTGGGGCCAGTGCTGCCACTGCCATGCTGCAAACCTCTTCATTAATGACCTGGATGACGGGACAGAGTGTTCCCTCAGCAGGTTTGCAGATAAACTCGAGTAGCTGACACACCAGATGGCAGAGCTGTCCCTCATAGAGACCTGGACTGGATGAAGAATCAGGCAGGGAGGACATCTCATGAAGTTCAACGAGGTGGAATGCAAAGTCCTGCACCTGGGGAGGAATGACCTTGCGTACCAGGACACACCATGGGCTGACAGGCTGGGAAGCAGCTCTCCAGTGGAGGGCCTGAAGTCCTGGTGGACAACAAGCTGATCAGAAGCCAGCAATGCAACCTCAGAGCAAAGGCGGCCTACAGAACCCAGGGCTGCACTAGGAAGAATGTGTCTGGCAGTTTTGAGTGCTATCCTTTTCCCCTACTCAGCACCAGTGAATCCAGCACAACTGGAATGCTGCGTCCACTTCTGGGCTCCCCAATACAAGACAGACATTGGTGAATACCAGTAAGGGAAAAGAGCCTCCTTCATATGAGAAGAGGCTGAGAGGGCTGGGACTGCTTGGCCTCAAGAGGAGAAGGCTCAGGAGGTTCTTACTGATCTGTATAAATACCTGATGAAAGGCATTGAAGAAAAGGGAACTAGCTCTTCTTAGGAGTGCCCAGTGACAGGACAAGATGACCACAAATTAAGAAACAAAATTCGATGCAAGACCTGTGAGGGGGATCAAACACTGAAGTAATGTTTTCAGAGAGGCTGAATAGCTTCCATCCGTGGAGATCTGTGGAGATACTCCAAACCTGACTAGACATTCTACAGGGTAACCTCTTCTAGCTGACTCTGCTCAAGCAAGGGATGGCAGATGAGATGATCTCAACATGTCCCTTCCTACCACACCTCTTCCATTATTCTATTAGGAGATAAGCTCATAAGGAGGTATCAATTAATAGCTATATTCCAGGTGTATTCTCCACTATGCACACATACTCACCCCTTTCTCCCCCACTCCCCCCCCCACCCCCCCAGTATCCGCCTGAACGGGTAAGGAATAAACCCACTCAATTATTCACAATTTGTGTCCAAGACAAGCACAGCCCTGATTTGCTAATGATTGTCATTAATAATTAGGGGATAAACACCTCATTCATTAAATTTAGGTGATAAATTGTCAGTATTTAAAACTAAGTATGGAGAAATGTAGCAGTAGAAAGGAAACAAAGGATTAATTTAATGGAACATACACCTGTAGAATGAGATTCCCAAATACAGGCTTCCTGCAAAATGATTTGGGAAAAGTTGATGCAAAAAAGCAAAGTGTCAAAACGGATGAGGCATTACTTTGGACGGCAGTAGTTCTCCCAAAACTTCACAGCTATTTTGAGTGGCATGCACAAAAGCAACAAAGCAAAAAACAACAAAATTGTCTCTGCCTGCAGCTGTGAAAGGTCAGATTTAGTTGTGCCAATGTCAGCATTATCATCTTTTTGTGTGTAAGTCACAACGCCCTAAGTGCAGTAGGCAAAAAAGACTGAACATCTGAAGAGGATTCAGAGATGATGCACGAAGAAGGATTAAAATGTGTGTAACACAGTTAAGTGATAGTTAAACTCAGAGGGCAGGAAGAAGAATGGAGGCAGAACTTGGAAACAGTATTAGGAAAAAAAATATTAAAAATTATACATCAAATACCAAAACTCCTGAAATCAGAAGGACTGGCAGGGCCCTAATCACTCATTTGCTGGATGGAAAAACATCAAAGACAAAAGAGAGTTCAAAAAGTCAAACACAACATATATAAAATCCACAGAATAACTAATATAGAAGAAGGAATAATGCAGTCTCTCCACAGAGGAGACCTGATTGGAAGGATATTTAACATAAAATTCATAAAGGCTGTATAATTTTTGAAGGCTATATAATTCATAAAGCCCATAAAGGACTTGTGGTTCCTACAGAAACACTAACCTTATGCATACATTAGAATGCGCAGTTACGCTGTCCTTGATAACAGACTGACAATAATAGCTCATTTAAAACATAGTAACAAAGCATTATACATAATCTTCACATTAAACCGTTTTCTCATTAGTAAGCATGGGGATAAGAGCTGAAAAATTCTCTAAGCAATTCATCATAATGAATGAGAATCCATCAGCCTAACAAAGCACTTCTGAGCATTAAGCCCTATTTCCTAAACACACATAACTGAAAAGATATCTTTCTGAAATGCAAAGTTTGGGGATTAAACGCAGTCTCTCTTTAATTCCTGCAAATGACCCTATCTACAGACTTCAAACTGAAAACAGGCAGCAAATTACAATGCTGTCTCTTAATGCACCACTTTTTGAAGCTGCCTTTCAGGAGATGTAAGTTTAGGGCTTTTCCCTATGTAGTAACATTAATTACCAAATGGAAATCTGCAATGATTTTTAAATTATTTTATTTTATTTTATTTTATTTTCCTATTTATTTCCATACAGTTAATTTCACTTGAAATGAAAATCCAATCTGAAAAAAAGCTGGACAGAAAGATCTCCTGAATTCATTGCTCCACAGAAACATTCAGATCTGAGTTTGATAGCAAAAACAAATGCATGTTGCTATTTCATCTCAGTAGACCTGCAGAACAGAAGAGAACTGAATTTTGTTCTCCCAGTTCTTGGAAAAATTTGAAGAATATTTAACTGCAATTACTAGTCCCTGTGCAAGCATACCAAAAAACAAGATTTGTACATGTTAGCAACCATGATTTGGCTAATAAATTGGGTTTGCCTAATTATTAAAACCTCTTTCCAAAACCATTTGATTCCCCAGCACTCAAGGCTTTGAAAGCTGGAAGGAGACTTATCAACAATTTTCATAGATGTCAACAGGAAGAGACAGTTTTACCAGGACAGTTTTCAGAGTAACAAACAGTCCAAATTCCAGTATACAAAAGCCCCAAGGGAAATGTTTCAGAGAAGACAGGAAATCATATTTTACTCTGTTGAGAGTAGAGAGAAAAACAAATGTAATCATGATCAGTTGAGTTCCCTCAGTGCTCCAGTTTTTTTTTTAAAGCAACTGCATTAAAGCCTTTTTAAAACAGAACTGTGTGGCTGTTTAAAACTATATGCTAAATTAATTTGTTCTATATTTGCACAAATGCAGAGGCATGCACCTGCAGTACTTTCTTCTGAGATGGAAGCCCCTACTACTTATTCATGGACACTTTCTGCCCAGCAAGGAGCACAGTCAGATTCTGGTCAGTCCATCAAATACACATTTGCAATGCTTAGCATCCAGTGGCATAACTTTATGGAATCTAGGCACCTCTGCTGGTCACATGATGTTGATCTGTCTCCTTTTTCCTGAGCCAATTCTCCTGAAGCCGCTTTATCCTCTTTGTTTATTTTAACCACAGCTGCTTAATTCTACTATATCTCTTAATACCAAATAAAAGCAGCAGGAACAAAAAAAAAAGAAAAAGAAAAAAGAAAAAGAAAAAGAAAAAGAAAAAGAAAAAGAAAAAGAAAAAGAAAAAGAAAAAGAAAAAGAAAAAGAAAAAATATGTTTGAAGGACTTGTGGTGGAGCAACAATCAGCAATCCTCATCCAAATTTGTGTAAAAGGACTGAGGACCTCTCCAGCCCCAAAGAAGTTACTGTGACTTAAGATACTCTCTTCAAGATGTACTACAGGCCACAACCAAGAACACTGTGCATCTCTAACACTTAGTTCTCCATCTGCGTGAAAAGGGCTTACACGACACTCTGCAAATCCACTTGTATCCTTCTCTTTCAGCTGTTGAAGGCACTTCTGAGAAAAGATGCAAGAAATCAGTGTGAAGAAACTATCTTCAGAAGTTATTTGTAAACCAGTTCACTGCATATGTGGGAAGTAAGCCTTATACTTGTTGGACTAGCAGCATTTTACCCTTGGCCAATTTGCATGTTAAAACAGCACAAAACTTGGGGGGATTCACTCTCCTCTTTAATTCACAACATCTGGCACCACTGTCAACTGACTAAGAAGTAAAACTGACTTCCAATTTTACTTACTTCACATCAGATTGTAGCATGGCTTCCAGTTCCTAATGACCTTGTATTGCTTAAGCTGTCAGTAAAACAAGCACTGCAATACTCAAATAAAACAGACAACAGGACTGATGGTAGGCAAACAAGTTCTTTGCCCTCTGCACTGTCTGCTCTTCTTGACAGTGAAGTGCAATTTTGTTATAGCAATGATAATAAATAGCAATAATAAATAAATAGGGAAATAGCAATGATAATAAAGGATGAACGGTTTTGTTTAGCATTCATTAGGAAAAAAATTAATCAATAACTCTATTAGATCAACCAGAGAAAAACTGTATTAAAAGTAATTCAGTGCAGATTTACTATTTCTTGGGTAGTATTTAAAGTTATCCTATCTCTTTCTATTGATATGTTCTATTTTGAAGGTACTACCTGGCAAATAACATCTCCCAGTGGACTGGGAACACCTCCTACTTATTGTTAGATACTCTGTCAAGAGGTCTTCAATTAAAAATATTTTATATGTTATCCATCCATTGCTTGAATCATCTCTATCTCATTACTTTTCAAGATGTAAAAAACCTCAGGCAAGTGAAACTTTTCACCTGCAGGTTGCTGGAAATACTACAAAGCTGAACCCAATTCTCTTCAGAGAGACTAACAAGGGTTGACATTATAAAGGGGCCAGATCAGATAAATAAAAAGGGGAAGGAGAGCAGCCATGTGCTACAGTGAGGAGAGTTAAAAGCATCAGAGTAGGCAGATGACTCGTCAGTTAACTGAATCTCACTTTTCCCTCCCATCCAAAGAGCTGTCTTTGGGAAATGAAGAACAGGCAATCGCACTGGCTCAAGAAAAAACATGAATATTCAGTAAGAAATTCAGTCAGATACAGATTTAACAAATGCCTTTCCTATCCCAAAACAAACATGGGACAGTGGCATTAGACCACTTAACAAATACAGACGCATGCTGCAAAGTGTCTTTGAGTCGTGCATCACTTCCAAGAAAACACATTTTAAAAGTTTTCACTGACTTGTCTAAAAGAAGACTGAGGAATACTTATTGTGGAAGCAAGGGGAAAAAAGGAAATGTTCCAATTCATATATAGAATATTTTAACAATATGTTCATGCCAAACTCACTACGAGAAGAAGGCACCTGCAGAGAAACAGATGCCAGAATGGTTTGGTAAAAGGAGTACTGAGGTCAGGTCTGATCCTGCTCAGTGTTGATTAACGTCCATAGTCCAGCTACTATCAGGGTGAGAAAGACATGGGGCTGTTTCATCACTATTATGGTATTTTTTTTCATATACCCTGATTAAACAACCTTTGTATCAGAAAAGCTAGGAAAGAAGCCACTGTTGCCAGATAGGAGATGTGATGTTATCTTGGTATCTGAAATGCTGGAAAATGAGACTGGGTCAAAATGATGTCTAGCAACCCTCTGTAAATATCTCTGTAAACAGTTCTGGCAATTACTGTATCAAACAAATGAGTATTCATGATGTTTATATATTTAGTCTTCTGACAGGCATTGCTAATAAAACAGCACAGTTTGTGATGCAGTGATTTCAAAAGAATTAGTAGGAGGTAAACCTAAATGTCCTAGAAAAGGTGAGTGAAAGCAACTAGAACAAACAAGGAGGACAAACAAGGCCATACGTGAAGTGGGAGATAAGCTGTATCTCTTTTTTCCACAAGCCAGACTGAGGAGGAATTGGGTTAGCAAAGAAAAATCCAAGGCCCTAAGGATTCACCACTAGCAAAATAACTTCATACACTAACATGAGGGGGTTCTGCAAGCAGTACATATGACAGTGACACCTGATGTCTCTGATGCCTAGGGAAAAGTGCAAGGAGTGGCAGGCTTATTTGTGGTTTAGGTTGTCTTTTCCCTACCACATGTTCAGTCTGCTAACATGACCAGTGGATGAAATATTTCAGGTGGCAGACCTTCTATATTTTCTGTGCCTTTAACAATCTACCTGAAACTGATGTGAAGCAGAAAAAATTGCTTCCCACTGGAGTCCAGTTGCACTTTGCACTTTTGTCTTCCCAAAGACAAAAGCAATCAATATAAATGCACAGGAAAACTCTAGACCTTTGCAGATATTGACATTTTCAAAAATATCTAAAAAATATCTTAAATAACATTAACTTGCTATAAAATCTGTAAAGTTACAGGTCTTGATTTCCACTGTAACACAAAATCATTTGGTTTCTGTAGGTTCTCTACAGACCATATGTTCTCATTTTTGGGGCTGGATTAGGTTCACAGAAAATACTACCAGAAGTAAGGAAGACTAAGTGAGATTGGTGCTGGCTCACCCTTCCCTCTCTTTCAGGGAGCCAACACTGATTTTCTGACAGCATTACATGCGAAGATGCTGACAAGACTGCAGTGGTCACAGCTGGGAAGTACTGGGACTACAGAAGACAGTTCCATCCCACCATACGTGCCCTGAAAAATCTGTCCATATCCACTTCCTCACAGATCAGAACAGGTACAGAGTTTTTACACCAACCAAACTGAGTGGAGTAAATGCATTTTATTTTGCAAGTCAAATAAAATTCAGCAATCAACAGAGCAGGTGGTTGCCAGACTAGTGGCAGTAGTATATAACAATTGCCCCTAACTTTTGTATTGGCAACAGTTACAAAGCGTACTGAATGCTTTCTTGCTACCAGAAACAGCAGCAAGTAAATTAACGAGTGTTACCTATGTTGAGGAAAATGTATCCTTCCATAACTCATACTCACTTGACTATGGCTTTGCACTCAAAATTATCTTGTTTTACTTTGTGCTTTTACCTAAAAACAGTTTCAAAGCTGACTGCAGTTTAAAATACCCTTTCAACAATCAATGAAGATAACAAAAGGCACACTTCATTACAAAACGTTTCAAGATAAGATGAAACAAGCTTTTGCCACAACATCACGTAGGACATCTCCCAGGCTCTTATCTCTGCTCTGCCATTTTCAAATATGGGAAGCAAAAATAAATGTACCAAATAGCAGAAACAAAAGGTAAAAGCCCAGTCTCATGATCACATTTTACTCAAGTACTGCTAACAACACACAGATACTAGCAGCAGCATCACTATTTGAGAAAATCATTATCTAACTGCATCATATGCACACAGGAAAAGGAAAGCAGCATACAAATTCTGTAAGGAACAAAAATCTGTGCTCACAAGCTTCATCTGCATATGATGCAGTGAGACTACTCTTAAGGGCTCAAGCATTCCATGCAAACACTGAATCAATATAATATTTCTTATGTGTGATTCTTTCCACATGCAGAAGAAAACTCCAGCAGTTCCTCAGACTGATTTATCCATTTTAGTTTACAGGAGGGATATATGTCCTGAACAACTCATATTCATTTGACTGTGGCCTAAAAAAAGCAAATGACTTTGCCAGAGAAGACATAATGAAATGTGGATTCCCTCAGATTTGTGACTTATGATTGGAATCTTGGCTTTCTGATCCATTGTGAAGTAACCTCCGTTAATGCTTGCCCTCTTAGAGGGCATATAGAACAATTTGCTCATGTGTGGATTCTCTGGCATCTAGTAAAGCTGGAGTTCATTCTGCAGGCTTCCTCTAAGGATCTGTATCCTCTACCCAATCACATCTTCAGTTTTATTTCTGTCCCTGCAGAATTCATTAAAATGTAAATTACGTTCTACTGAAAAACACAAGACTGTTAATGGAATTTCATCCATTGCATTATGCAGATATCCAAAATAGACAACCACTTTGAGCTAGTCATGATATACAGTGAAAGTTATCCCCAAAGGTCATCTCTAAAAGTAAATGCACTAGGTTTTCTTTTTTTCTTATCCCAGGTGCTATTTGTTTGTGGTTTGGACACATGCTTGACTAAAAAACTTAACAGGAGGAAGGAATTAAATCCCTCAAATATGGCCTACAAATACCTCCCATTTCCCTACCTCCAATTCTTTACTCACAAGTTAACTGCCCCTAGGCACTTTTTCCTTACATTTCTGCAGGTCAGCTGTAAGTAATTTATCAAGAAAAAAAAAAATCTCAGCTACAGATTAGGCTGTTCCTTTAGTAAGCCCAGGTCATACTCTCCAGTAATCTCTGACTTGGCTGTTCCTAAGACCAAGCTCCCAGACGCACTTATTCTGGTGTCAGAAATACTTAATGGTTAACCACTGAGAAGAAACCAACAAAATACTGTCACAGACAATGCCTTATGAACTCCTATTTTAAATATATTTATTCCAGCCAAAGGATTCATTGACCTTCTTGTCATCCAACTTTGTTATGAAAAAAAAATTAACAGATAAGAACCTAACACAAGACTACATACAGCTACTCTTTACATCTACAAGCACAACTGCAATGTTACATTACTTCAGTTTTCAGCAAAGTCAAACGCCTCAGGTGTCAAGCTATGAATATATTCTGTAGCTATGGGACTGTCTAGATTCATACCTGCTAATGGCAAATGTGTCTTCATATTTTCATACTGTAGTAATGAAACTCAAATGAAACTATCTGGTTACAAAAATTTTATCCACCATGAAGAGAAATAGACGTGTTTTCAGGTTATTCCTCAGCAAAAGCTTCATCTCCCTGAAGATTAACTTCTACATTTAGGGTACTACTGCGTTCAAGTGGGAGCTGATTCAAGGACTAAACCCAAAGGTATAAACGAACTTCTGTAAGAAGTTTCACTCCACTGCACGGAAAGCTTCAGCAACTTACACAGGAGACCTCAATTCAAGTCCCTACTGTTGGCAAAAGAGTTAGAATTTCTCCATCCTATAATTTTATGTATTTCCTAAGGCACTTTAAAGTCTCATCATCCTGGGCTGCCTGTATAAATATGCACACTTTCAGAAAAAGACTTATGCCAGCTAGAAGTGGTGCTCATTTTGGATATGCACCACGTGGGTAACAGCATCCTACGCAGCCCACAAGCAGAGACAGAGGTCATTCGCACATACAAGTTTTGTTGTCTTTAAAGTTGTGGCATAAAACTGCAAAGCTGTATTGCCAAACATGGATCAGGTGGAACTAGAATTGGAAGATGCCCCACTTCAGAATGCATGACGATTTGGAGCACCAGAAGTATCTGTATTCCACCTTTACAAGTACGTTACAAGACTCATACAGATAGAAATAAAACATAGTTCATGTCTAATGGGATGAGACTTTGTGTAAAAAAGTATAAATTGCATTTGGAGTCTCATACCCATCTTTTCATTTTTGCTATCAATCTGGATACTATATATAAATTAGCCATTAATGAGAACAAAGACATTATTGCATGTAAGTATTGTGACTTAAGTGAGTCAAAAGCCTTCTATTACTTCTGAAATACAAGATTCCCCATCTGGAAGATTAGAAAATAACACTTCTATACCCTACAGAGGTATCTTCTTTCTCTAATTAAAACATCCTTATGAGGAAAAGCAAACAATTGAAGCACCAGAATAAATTAGGGAAAAGCTTGGGAATAAAAAGAGAATACACAGAGTATGAAATACAAACAACATTTCCATCTTATTACCCCACATATTGCAATTTTTTGTGATTTTTTTTCCTACTTGTATGGTACTTTTGTAGTGTCTACAAACTTCGAGCATAGAATCTCTCAAAAGGTAAGCCATACCTATTTTTAGTTATGCCAGTTGCCTTCGTGAGCCTGAGAATCAAAGGACCACTCCTCACTAAGCATAATTTCTGAGTGGCAGTCTTTCACTCCCTGGATTTTCTTGATGCTCCTCTTCTCAGTGCCATTTTGTGTTTCTGTATTTTGGCACATTGTTTCCAAGGCTAAACTAATGTCCAACCCTAGCTATCGAAAACCATTCTAGCAAGCTAATTCTTTAATGATGGTTTTGCTGGCTTTATAAGGACAGATACATGCAAGCCATATAGATGGCTGAGGCCTGTGGAGCCATGAAAAGTCTAAAAAGTCTAAAATAGAGTAAAATATAACTACAAGCTCCTAAATCCATATTTGGATATCTTTGTGAGTTTAAAGCACAAAGAATAGAACACTCTTCATCAAAATGAAGGCTTTCATTTTTTTTAAGAAAAATTCAAACCATTTCAGGCTAAACTCATTCTAAGCCTGAACCCACCACCACCATTTTTTCCTCTATGTGTATTTTTTCTCAGAATGATGTTACTTCTTTATGAAGCCAGTGGGAAATACATGGCTGTACACAGTCTCCAGAAACAGCTTGTCTTTTACCCAAAATAACTGAGTTTACTGCTGTAAAGGAAGTATGCTTACTTATCTTTACTGGCTGCCACAGGATACCTCAGTGTGCCTGTAACAGGACTAATGGATTCTCTGGAAGGTGACAATTCATAACACCCACTATGTGGAAATGTGTTTGTTTATACAGCTCTGCATGACAACAGATGATGGAGCTGTCAACATCAGTTTGAATACTTGATGTCTTACGGTAGATAACCTTCTATGCTTTTAGTGATTGACTTGCATAGCACAAATTCAGCTGTCCAGAAATGGCAACTTCCAAAGTCAGAGGTCTGTTGATCTTCAACTTCTCACAATTTTGTCTCTGGCCCTCCTTTCAAGCCTGTTATACCTGGAATGTCCTTTCCCACATAGGTTTGCCAAGTCATCAGTCTTTATGCATTAAAGCCCATCTGGAGGGACCTTGAGTTGTGTTGAGACTGCTCATTTACTATATTTAGACCTGAGAATTATCTGCGATTATGCACAGACAACATACTCAAAATGGCACAAAGATGAATCACAGAATCACAGACCAGTTGAGGTTGGAAGGGATTTCTGAAGGTCATCTGGAGCAACCCCCCTGCTCAAACAGGGCCACCTAGAATCAGTTGCCCAGGACGATGTCCAGGTGGCTATTTAATACCTTCAATGACAGAGAATCCAGAACTTCTTTGGGCAACTTGTTCACCCTCACAGGAAAGTAAGTGTTTCCTGACGCTCAGTTTTTGCCCATTGCCTCTTGTACTGTCACAGGTCACCACTGAAAAAATCTTGGCTTGGTTTTCTTTACACCCTCCTGTCAAGTATTTGCATACATTAGTTAGATCCCTCTCTTCTCCAGGCTAAACAGTCCTGGCTCAGTCAGCCTTCCCTCAGAGGAGAGATACTTCATCATCTTAGTGGCCCTTTGACTCATTCCATTATGTCCATGTCTCTCTGGTACTGGGAAACCCAGAACTCCAGGTGTGGCCTCACCAGTGCTGAATAAAGGAGTGGTCACCTTTCCTTGACCTGCTTGGAACACTCCTAATGCAGCCCAGGATACTGTTAGCCTTCTTTGCAGCAAGGGCACATTGCTGGCTCCTGTTCAACCTGGTATCCACCAGAATTCCCAGGTCCTTTTCTGCCAAGCTGCTTTCCAGCCAGGTGGCCCCAGCACATACTGGTGCATGGGTTTGTTCCTCCCCACTTTGCATCTTCCCTTGCTGAACTTCATGAGTTTCCTATCAGCCCATGAAAACCATCTCCACATCATGTTTATATTTTGGTTGAAGCAGAAGGAACTCTCCTGAAACTAAATTGGGCCTCTCTGTAGCCAAAAACCATGAGATGATATATTTTGAGCTAAACAGTAAGAGCTACCAAAAGAGCCCCAAGCAACTTGTTCTTCCTGCAAGGGCACACTGAGACAGGTCTGTCACTCACACGCCACTACTCTAATAGCTTATGCAGCCCATGAAGCGTTCACAATCTGGCAAGCATTGGAAGGCAGAAAATGGAAAGAAGAGTTGCCAGGAGCCACATGTGAAAGCATAAGCAACACACAAACAAGATCTCCAAATCTGCAAGAGTGGCAGCATTTAAACAAACAGAAAAAAGCAGTTTGACCTATATCAGAGGCATGTGTCATTCAACACATATGCGGGGACTGGTTACCTTCTTACAGAGTCAATACATCCTGTTATTGCATGTGAATCTTGAGTTTCCTTTACCAGGCCTGTAGAATTCATAATAAAGCTCCACTTGCTGACTGTAAATCTGTGCAGTGTAATCTGCCTGCATTGTGATGCTTGTCATGATAAAATCATTCTGGGGTAATTTTCTTATATGATATCTCAGTACTGACTTGCCTCACACAAGATATCTGATTGGCAAATATAGGTAATCCCAAACTGCAGGCTGTGCTATAGATTTCAATACAAGCACGGATTACATGAAAATATTGACTAAAATAATCTCCCAGCAGAGAAGCAGCCATGGGATTTTGACCTTTCCAGTCTCTATCCAGAAAGCTTTCAAAAAATACTTCCCATTCCACAAGTTGAAATAGCTTTTGCTTCAGCTGGAATAACCAAAATCAGTCCTTGCTCACCCACCTTCCAATATGCTTCCATCTCTTTTACCACATACATCAAAGAGAAGCTAAAGTGACCTTCTGTTATTGTTGCCATTGTGAAATCCATCCAGCAAGACCTTAAAGTCAGGAAAGACCAATCTAACTCCCAGTCTGTCTTCATATGTGCTGACATGTTTCTCCGTTTATCCTCCGACCTCAGACACGCTACAAGAATACAGAACCCCGTGCAGCAATTGCTTTGCTGCACATCTGAGGCTTGAGCCCTGTGCCTTGCCCTCATGAGCTCCTAGCTCATGCTCTTCTATAGAAATTAGATTACACTTGAACACACCTCTTAGCTACAAAATGGAAGGCAATAAAAAGAAAGAAAATGGTGCTAGATGGTGAATAGCCCTCTACTCCTGTGTAGAGTCAGAGCATTTTTTCTCAAACCACCTGTTATTTAAGTCTACTGTTTGAATTTGCAGGGTTCAAGGAAAGCAAGCGACCCCTGTAGCAGCAACTAACATCATGTCCCATGGATTAGCATACTCTTGTGTGGCTTAGTATTTCCCTGCCTTCACATCTGCCTTGCATTTCCACAGCAGTTCAGCCACCTGCAAGAGGCACAACACTTGTCTGTCCATCTGCTTTAGAAGAGAGGTGAGTGAGGATCAGAGTGCTCAACAGTTTGAAAGAGCCTGTAAACTAAATACCAAATGAAAACAAGAGCACAGGACAATATACGTTAAAAAGTCTCATAGATCTGCACTCCAGGCATGGAATCCAGCTTTGTCTACCCTGAACATAAGACTATGAACAGCCATGCATTGCAGCAATGACAGCTGGAGAAAGATCTCACCACTCTCCCCAGATGTGGAAAAGGAACATTTTGCTACTCTTCTCAGGAACCTTTGGAGATGACCTCTGTTCTCAAAAATGCTTTCCTAATAGGTCGGGGTCAATGCAGATTGATTTAAGCCATAGCTATTTAAAACATCAGCTTCCATTGTCATTTAAACAGAAAGAAACTTTGAATAAGTCATGAATTTTAACCTGCATTGCTTTTGTACCTTTTACTTGGCTTCCTTCTGAAGATAATTAATGCATCTTTTTATCAGGCCAGAAGAGAATCTATTTCTATACATTTAGTCATCTTTTGTTGTTGTTTTCAGTATGTCAGAAAGCAGTGAATGATACTTTTTTTTTTTGTTTTGGGGTTTTTTTTAATTCATGGTAACTGAATTTTGGTAGAAAGCCATAAAACAACATTTCAAAACTATACACTATTAGTTACATAGTGCTATGATTAGTGTGCAGTATGAATAAGTAAGGGGATGGTTTCTTATCAAGAAACCACCATAATTTTCATTTTAAATGGATTTATTTAACAGTGGCACTATTACCTGTAGTTAAAGAACTGAACATTTCTAATGACCACAACTCTTCAAAAATGTAGAAACTGTCGCTCTTAATGCTAATACCTCATTCTCTATGTGCTCAAAAATAGAAAGCAAGTCTCTGTCTGCTTTTTCAGCTGCCAGTTTTTCAATACTAAATAAAATAGGTGTTGATAAGAACTAGAGGAATAATCTGAAATGAAAGCTACTGCTGGTTTAGGCTTTCAAAAACTGGTTTAGTCTTTCAGTCAGTTTTGCTTCCAGCTGCTAAGTCTTCCACCAGTTTTTCCCTTGCCTTCATTGCAGAAATTGACAGCAAGTATCCCCTCCTTGAATGTTTTCATTTAACTTGCATTTTCAGAGATTATAGTAATGAAATGTGTTGTGAAGATTTGGAATGGGTTTAGTTTTTCAAAAGAATTTAAATAGAGTTAAATTAAAGGGTATCTTTTTTTTCTCCTCCAGCTTAGAATGCTAATTAACAAGTAGCAAAAATTGGAGAGGACTCTCTTGGCAAAGCATGAAGGAATTCTAGTAATTCTTTATGTTGTACTTAGTCAAGTCCTTTGCCTCTTCAAAAATAAAAATTATTTCACTTTCCTATTCATTAAAAAAAAGCCCATCTCCATAGCAGTTGTGCTGGAAGGGCACAAAGATAACGGAGCAGATGCTATAAGGATTCACACTGCAGCAGGGATGGAACAATATCTCTTCATGCCGTGGTCAAAATAGCAGCGTGAAATGAGTATCACATGCAAATTCACTCTGCTATAACAAACGAGGAAAAACATTACCACAAAAAACAGCAACCTGGGAATAACAGTAAAGACATTAGTCCATGCTGGTTCTCTAGACATGGTGGTCTGTAAGGCTCCTCTCTCACTTCCAGAACAGCACTGTTTCAGTTTGCTCAGGTGTTTCTGTCCCAGGCGTAACTTTGATGATTTTGCAGTCCTACATCACAAGTTCCTGTCTGTCCCTAATAGTAGGGACTGCTTAGGTGAGGTTACATAAGGGACAACAAAGCTTGTACTGCATAGTGAGAACAAAAGTAATGAAATGAAGAATTTTCTGCCAAAAAATTTAGAGTTTTTTATCATTGTTTTACGTATAATTTTACTAGTTAAGGGATCCCGCTGAACTTCCATGTCTGACATTAAAGGACTGGCTGTGGCCATAAGGAGCAGTTTAAAAGCTGGGATTACAGGTATGGTCAGGAAGATAAGGGCAAGAAGAGGGAAAACTTCAACTGATTGTTCCATTATACCATTATTCACCAAGAGAACACTGTAGGTTGTAGTCGCTCAGCAGGTCTGAGAAGAAAAAGGGGACACAGAGATGAAAGACCCTGTGGGTTTTTTCAAATAAAGAAAAATAATCAAAGTTGCATAAATAAAATTTCAGGACCTAGCATAGTGAAGTAGCAGTACTTAATAGAAAGAGACACTTCTTTGTTTCACAACATTAATGGAAGGTGTAAAATGAAAATTCCTATGGTTTATCAATATGAAGTGATAAATTTACTTCACAATTTTTTGTGGAATGTTTCCTGGATGCACACATTATTTGATCCTGAGATGCACCACTCCTTTCCCCCTCCAAAAATATGCCATCAGAATCACTCTGGCATATGTCCAGTACATTTTAGACACTAAATGATACCTCTGTGATGACCTCTAACACTTTTCTTCCCCTGGTCTATTTCTCTAAAAGTAGGTAGGGTAAGGCTTGCACCATCCTTAGCACTGAGAGAATGAGAGCAATTTCCCTTTACACAGTTTAAAATAGAAATACAAACCTTGCCAGAATGATTTGAAAGCATTGGCAGATGGATAAAATATTTCTGAATCTGCATCGTGTAACATTTGGCAGCTAGCATGAGTACTGAACAGCTGACTTTTATGCAATGACATTATTAATTATATCTTCCTTGCCAAACAAGCACCGTAACTGAGCCTTTGCAGCAGTGTGTCATTAGGCAGCTCATGCATGTCTGCTGAACTGCTCATACGGTAAGTGATGGAGCTGCCCTGTCCCAGGCCTACTAAAAACATCAGCCTGACCCAGCCAAGCTCCCATCTGATTGCAAGAGCTACTATATATGGGCCAAAAACAGTGCAGCAACCAGAAGGGGGTACGTTCCGCCCGTGTCATCAGACATGGGACAACAGCCATTCCCAATATTATTCCTGGCTTGCCAAGACCACCAACAGTGCAAGACAGTCATTCATGCCTACTGACTAATTTGCATAAAATTTGCTCACAGGCTGACATATCTTCATTTTGGACATTTTCCATTCAAGGGGGGTTTTTTTGAACTGGAATCTGCAGAAGCATCTCAAAAGCCTGTGTACGCCTGCAGGCATGTATTAACTGAGCTCAGATTTGCACAGTGCAAAACTAACTCAATGAAAAGCCAGCTCTTGTTTCAGGAAACAGAAGAGCTGACAGAAGCCATCATGTCTCTAATCCTAACTGCCTTAAGCCTCAATTTTGTGCAAACTCCATGATCCTTCTCACTTCAAGCCAACATAAGAAATATTGGATAGATGTATTAGATAGATGTATAAGTGTCTGCAACACTTGTAATTCAAACAAAATACTCACATATTCACTGTAACAAATCCCAACAGCCACTCATGCACAGCAGCCATGTAAATCTATCCCTTTGACTTCCTTGTTTCACACATCCAAGCTCTCAGCAGTTCCGCTGACTCCTGGAACCCAGTTCCTGGTGTTTCACACTGTTTCACACAGAAATTCCTGAGGGAATTTCATCTTGAATCTGACAATCTCCCTTCACTTCCACACTAATTCCCTCTTAGGCAGTCAAAAAAACAGGTGAGAGGCAGCACAGGTTTGATTCCTACTCAGGCAGCGTAAGCTCCTAGCCAGCCATTTGCCTTGAAATCCTTTGGATCATACATAACCATGGTGGGGTGCTTGCTGTCCTCCAACAGACCTCCTACAGCAACAAGACCCAACACATTCAATTATATTTAAAACAGTGTGAGCAGCTCCACAACTCCATAAACTTGACTAATTCTGACAGCAGCTTATTGAAACAGGCAAATTAGTAAATTGGATTGATGCAATCTTCTCAGAGCCCTGAAGTAATCAAAAAGTCACTGTTAAGTTCAGTTTGTTTTTGAGTAGACCATAGGCATGCATATTTAGATGAATGATAATATATGGGTACAAAGAATGCCACAAACCATCATTGTCACCATGATTGTCACTATCACTTCTATACTTAAACATGGAAAATATGCAGTATTGTTCTCACTTTCCAAAGCTACAGATGGAACCTGTTTTGAATACGCAGCAGTGTTGACTGCCACCATGGGGTACTCATTTCCCTCTTGCTCTGAAAATTTTTCCTGCTTTATCAATGGATTTCTTTATTTTTTTACATTTATATTCAAGTATATGACAGAATATCTGAGTTCACAAGCTCTCTGTTCCATGTATTTCATGGGTCATTCCCAGCACTGCATGGTAGCTTTAGCTCTGTCACCATAATGTTAAAAATTCAAGTTGTAATAGGAACCAATATAAAACAGAAAATTAGAGCAGCATCTTGCATAACAGGAAGGCACAGGTACAGAGACTTCTGCCACTCATAAGCCAGTTGTTACTGCTCTTGTATCTTCACAAAGAGAAGCTGCTTACACATCATGAAGACGAGCCTACCATATGTTTCCAGAGGAGAAGAGGGAACACCAAGAAGCAGAAATACCATGGCAGGAGGCAGGGAATGCCAGTTCTTTGCCAAAACATTGGCACTGACCAAAACAGCAAGAGATGACCATCCACCGTATGTTGTGAAGAAGGCTCCAGAGCCACCGCACACAGAGGAGGTTTACACGCATCTCTGAGTAAAAAGCTAAACTGGCCCTAGACCTTCCACATAGCAGAGAGCACCAGGAAAAGTGCGGAAAGAATGCACCATGACTTCAATGACTTCTTACCTGTTGGGGTGTGTTATGTTTCAATGACTTCTTACCTGTTGGGGGGGGACAACTGGAAATTCTGCATTACCCCAAAGTGACAATCCTGGCCAAGGGAATGGGCAGGAGTGCTAAAGGAGCACTTGCCTTAGAGAGTTTCTCCAACAGACCCTCAGGTCTGAAATTTCCCTGCAGATACATTGAAGGCATGCACAATGGATCATATGGAAGCTGTTAAACTGTTCATGTCTAGCAAGGTGCCTCTGTTGAATGGACAACACTGTTTCAGGGGCTGAACTGATAGAACGTGAATTAAGACAATACAGTGATGGTTAATTATGTCGCTTCACACCACTCCAAGCTAAGAGTGATCTTGACTTCCTATGTTCAAAGGATTTGCCTAGGAAAGTCAGTTACGTGGCCCTAGCCATAGGAATTGTACACTTTATTGTCATGATTAAACTTTATCATCAAGACTCCTCTTTGGGAATGGGGCTAACAAGAACTAGACCAGTCTCTGATAATGGTTTTGCTGTGCTATCATTACATTTTTAATTTGCTATTTTGAAATTACATTCACCTGCTGTTGGAAATAGCTTTGAAAAATGCTGAAAAAAAGCAGCAGTACAGTTCTAAACAGAGTTCTTATTGCTTGGGTTCTTGCAAATGTGTGACTTCAGTTCTGGAATTACTAAGCCACAGTTTCAGTTCAGAGAGGTGGAAAAGAGTAATCTGATGGAATGAGTGAATGAATGAATGAATGAATGAATGAATGAATGAATGAATGAATGCGCTATGTTTCTGTTAAACCTCATCCCCAGTTGCAAAAAAGCAGCTATTTAGTCTTAGCTAAAGCAGTTCCCTGTTTGGTCTTAGTCTGGGAATATTTTAGAAACCAAACCAAATAAAAGAACTCTGATTCCAGCTGGATGAGGAAATGCAGAGGCAGATAATATTTAATCCTGACAATGTTATAGCATTTTTATACAACACAAAATAGTCCTAAAATAAGAAAGCAGACCCACACAACTCTTATGAGGTGGGGAGGCAGGGGGGAAGCATTAATACTAAATTGGTGTTAATGATTCAAGTATAATATAGAAGTCCCTGCTTTCAAATTTCAAGGGAAAAAACGGTTATTAAGCAAGGCCTTGAACACATTAAGACAGCATTTAATGACCACTTTGGCAGACTCTCTTCATTACTCAAAGGAAAATTTAAGAGTCACAAATAAGAACAGCATGCCCCATGCTGCAGTTCCTTTCCTTGCTCATACAAAAAGTGAAAATGGCAAGATCATGCAGTCTTTTGTTGAAAAACAAAAGATCTGTTAGCACAGCCTGCTGGTTTTCCAAACTACAAATAAAACAAACCTTACTTTTTCTTTCTGAAGTATTTTTCCTTCTCCCCTTTTGCTGCCCCCCTAAAGAAGCTGTAGACTATGATGAGGTCACCCCTCAGCCTTCTCTACTTCAAGGTGAACAAACCAACTGACATCAGCTCCTTCTCCTAAATCTTGCCCTTGAGACCTTTCACCATCTCGGCTGTCCTCCTCCGGACACACCCTAATAGTCTGAAGTCCTTCTTATATAAAGGCATCCAAAACGGCCCTCAGGACTTGAGGTGAGGCCGCCCCAGTGCAGAGCAGAGCGGGACAATCCCCTCCCTTGCCCGGCTGGCAATGCTGTGCCTGATGCCCCCCAGGACACGGTTGGCCCTCCTGGCTGCCAGGGCACTGCTGACTCATGTTCCACTTGCCATCCACTCAGGCCCGAGGTCTTTCTTAGTCACGTTGCCATTCTTGCTCTGCCCAATTTTAAGCAACACAAAAAGAGCAACGTAATTGCTGTGAAGAAATGCAACCCAAATGTCATGGCAGAGGCCATATAGCAATTACGTCAGGCACGCGGTACTCTTACCCTCGACTTGTCATTTGCCTCCTGACATGTCACATGACTTCAGACTAGTCAGTTCACAGCCTGAGCTAGACGTATTGCCTTCTTTGACCTGTAAAACTAGATGATCTTTGAACCAGAAAAGCATCTTTCTTATCACTCTATAAGCATGCTGACTGCCTCAAACATTTAATCTACTCCCTCAAAGCTGTACAAAACCAAGGTACAGCTGTGGATAGGCACATACGTGGCTGACCATTCTGTCAAGTACTGGCACCTTCTGTTTATTCCTCATTCCCCTCCACTCACTCTGTGCAGAAGAAAATCCAAGACACTTTTCAGTGCACTGGTTGCACCATGATAGCACAGTCTAAGCAAGTTGCCTCTGGAACTGGGTACATGGGGCTCAAAGGAGGCAGCTGTAAAGCTAAACTGGCTCTAGACATGGGCTAGGAGGGCTTTGCTGTGTTATAAGTGGACTTAGTGGCACCAACCAACACTAACTTGGAGGTCTTTCATTCAACTTTATTGACCAGCATAGCTTGCCTGCTGTTGGAAAATCCTTAAGAAAGACAACTTGCTAAACAAAAAGTCACGTTTTTGTGCAGTAATAATGTTTCTTCTGCCTTGTCCCTCTGAACAAAACATTTTCTATGCTGTTTTCCAAAGCCACTGTAAAGATTTCTCCGTTCATTCTCAGCCCATGCAGAATTTTTTTGTGCACATGCTAAACCATGCACATGCCAGTGGGTGTACAGCCAAGGTTAAACTGAACCACCAGAGACAGCTCTCCCACTTTTCTGTAACCTCTGCAACAAAGGTAGAAACTGAAAATGGCCTCTAGGACTTCAAATTGAACAGCTGACACTACATAAAACACTGAAGGAACACGGAGGTCAGAAATGAAGCAAGGTTAGCAATCACAAATTAAATGTGCTGAGATTCTTTGTTTATGCATCACTTGCTTTGTGCTTCACAAGAATTAGATCTGTCCAAGTACATTTATAAGGAGGCAGCTCAGGATTAATTTCTGGCTAAATGAATCCTTTCTTGGTGACAAGCAGTACGTGGTGATTTCTATGCTGCAGTAAAATTTTTCAAAGGCTATTTCCTTCGTGAATTCCAGGAGAGTTTCTAGGGGAGGAGGGTTTCATAGTTAATTTTCTAACAGTCCTTGTAGGAAGGTGAAATCATAAAATCGTAGAACGGATTGTGTTGAAAGGGACCTTTTAAGACTATCTAGCCCAACACCCATGTTTGAAATGTTTGAAGAAGCTAAATATTTCTTTAATAAAAGTAGCAATGGCTCCCATTTAGCATTATTGCAGTCATTTCACTGATTCTGTTGGCAAAAAGTCTTAAGGAACACTTTTGTTAGAAAAAAACTAGTGTCCATATTAAATGCAGTTTTTAAATCACTTTCCAAACAGCATTAGGTTCAACTTTCAGATTAAATTAAAGCTTGTCTGACACCAGAGATCAGATGTGCTTTGTGCAGGAGAAAGCTGGCAGAAGTTAATTTTAGGAAGGAAGTACATTCAAATGCACTTTTCTAAACTTATTTCAGAACTAGTCTTTTTGATCTCATTGTCACACATACACATGCACGTGTGTGAAACTCTGACATATGTATCTGAAATGTCTAGGCCTGGAAAATAAGCTACACACATGACAAAGACTTCAAAACATTTCATTCATATCTATCTTAATTTCCTCATAAAGAAAAATAAGCTGGCACATTGTTTCCTGAATAGCAACAGACTACAGGTAGAACATTTAGATGTGACTACAATGGGAAAATTAAGTGATAAAAAGAGTCTAAGCATAAATGGTTCTCTTAAATAGAAGAGATAAAACTCTGGCTACAGTGAAATCAATGTTATAGCTTCTGCTGACTTAGCAGAATCACAGAAAGGAGGGATGGAAGTCAGGCTTCCCTATCCTCTTCATTATAAATGTTTCATAATCAAGATAGATAACACAAAATTCAGACTACAAGGAGGACATGGTAAGAGGGACAAGGACCCCACCTTATCACTGGCAGCAGGATCCAAGCCATGCCACTGCCCCACTTCTGGACACACAGTTGGGTTCCCACCAGTAGTTCAACAGCTGTTTTTCAAGAAATAGATTAACTCCTGCTCACCACTTTTAGGAAAACATTTTTGGGGAGCCTTAAAAAAAGAACAGAAAATCACTCTTCTGCACCCAGTGTCAAAAATGTAGTTATCTATTTTCTTCAGGTTTTAGAGACGAGTGAATGGAATGACCTTGCCCATTGGCAGATTTTTGGCAAGAAAGCCCAAGAGAGAAATGCAATAATGTGCCCCAGGATCTCGACCTAATCTCTACTTAGCATGTTTCTGACACCCATCAAAAGGGAAAAGTCACACATTACCTTTTTAGTGCAACAATTAGCAGCTAGACAAAAGCAAAAGCAGATAAACCCAGATGTTTCAAATACAGAGACAGCAAAACGAGTACAGAATTGCTGATCTGCCTAGCATGGGTTTGCTGTAATATGGGTGCTTAGCTGCACTCAGAGAATTTCAAGCACTTTTGAAGTATGGAGCATTGCCAAGTATTAGCTCAGATGTGTTAAATACATTGTCAGGTGGCTATACCCTGGTCAAATATAATAGAAAGTGACCACACATTTCCTACAGTTTGGAGCTTTGCAGCAAGAATGTAGAATGAATGAACTTTACACTATGCAACTGACAGAAAAGGACACCAACTGTTCCACTTAGTGTAACTGAAAGAACAGAACCTAATATCTGATCCCTTCAGGCCCTGTAATAGCATTAAAAGCTACTGTAAGTAACGTAGAAATGTATTCTGCTACACACAGGGACAATTCTCTATACTTCTTTGCCTATGTTTTAGTTTATATCTTCACCCCAGCCCGTCATTTTCACTTGTGTAACTTCTCCCTCTCAGGGCAGCTGATACCCTTCCATTCCCAATGTGGCTGTTTAGAATATTCAGGGAATCAAATTAAAATAGATACTCACATCAATAGTTTGGATTTTCTGGCCCTAAATGCTAGCCCCTGCCTAGAGGTGCTAAGATTGGTACAAGATTTGAGAGGACCTTATTTGCAGTTTCCTAATTTTAGATCTTCCCTGTGGACTGTACAAGCAGCCAAGAGAGAAGGAGAAGGTCTTTGACCATGCCCTAGGTGACCATGCCCAAACCTATGGCTCTTTCTATGGGCAAAGATGTGCAAAACAGCCCCAGAAAGACCTTAAAAGCAAATCCTCTTTTTTTTTTTTCCTGCCAGCAAGATAGAAGAATGAAGATGTTCTACACAGCTATTCAGCTATTCACAAAATCCTCCCAAATTTTTTCTAGTCCCAAATGAATTTCTAGTAACAACCTGACATCTACCTGAAGAATCAATCAATGAAGGGAAACCAGAAAGAGCAAGTCTCCTGTTCCCTTACGAGCATTAGAGATTGCTTTCAGACAAATTACATTAACTTTTTCTCACTTCATGAATGACTTAAATGTACAACAAGAAGACAGAGTATACCAGCTGAGTTTTTCATGTTATTAGCACCTATAAATCTCAAGTTATGCACAATGTTAGTACTGTATCTATTGAATTATTCAATTTCACAGTATATATTTAATGAGGAACTATCACCTCGCTTCTGGACAAGGGATCAGGAATCTTCACCACTTCTCACAATGCCTTTCTACCCCTTACAATAGGAATTACAGCAGATGCATATAAATCCCATCCATCTCTGGTATGAACACTTTCAATATTCAATCATTTACATAAAAAAAACACAATAGCTTTAAAAGGGAACACAGCCTTCCATGTCAAAATACTGGTAGCTCTGGGCTTTTTTCCTAAGCCAGGCTTCATTTTTTTTTTTTAAATTGGGCATTCAGAACTTTGTATGAAATCAAAACAAACTGAAGGCAATCAGGTCTTTGGTAAATCAGTCCCGATGTGTTAGTGAATGCAGGAACAAGAGAACAGTGTGACCTTCAAGACTTAGATTCTCTCCTCAGTGTGATGCTGGTCAGCTGGAGGGCCTGCATGGAGTGATTTCATTGCCTGCGATTTGGTTGCTCCATGAATAAAAGCGGTCTAAGAGCATTTAGCTTTTTTTGAAAACACTTTTTGATCTGCTGATGAAAACCACTACAAAAATCAGTCTAGCTCATTTCCTGATTCTGTACTTGTACAGTAAGGGACCTACTTAGAACTCAATGGTTCTACACCAATGAAAACCAAAGAATGATGATAGTAATCACTAGGAAAAGGTTTAATCAGGACAGTCACTGCTACTTGATTGTCAAAAAACAAACCCCAACCACCTGAAATCTAGTAGTCCCTACATAGGTTTACCTTCTGTTGCAGTATTAAAAATGAAACAGAATCAATTCATCCACTTCTAATCCGCAGCAAAGTTCTTCCAGGTGATCTGTCATCCACACAGCCATCAGGTCCAAACTTGCTCCGTAGCTCCATACAAGGAAAGTGAAGTTGTCAATATCCTGTTTTTCATTGGGAACTGGGCTGACTCCTCAACAAGTCTTTATACACACAGGAAGATATAAATTAGATGGCAACAGATTTGTTGCTAACTGCCTAGGATAGATTTAAAACTATGACCTGCTGCACAATGCTTTATATCTGAGATGAGCAGTTCCCTTTTTCCTGTGTCTCAAGTGTAAAAGAAAGTATAATGGTGGTGTTTCTTCACCATAATATTCTTTTCTTGAATTGACCATCATTACCTAGACATACATTGCCCTTTACTACCATACCCTCAGCCAGATGCCTGTCCCTATAAAAATGCTCTGGAAACAGCGTCTAGACAAGACATATATTGATAATGGACAATATGTATGTGCATAATCAGATCGTAACGAAAGAAAAAAACCCTGCACACCTCTAAGTATTATGTGCATACTTTTAAGTCTCCAAGGCCTAGTAGAGGACCAACAAACCACTCAGTTGGCTTATTACTGGTCTTCATTTTGCATTACTGGATGAAAAGTCCTATGATGGTTGAAGTGTACACCTGCAATTTTTTCCATAAAATTTAGGAGACTGCAGAGATGTCTGCAGATTAAAACTGAAACATTATTGCAAGAGGATAGTCCAAACACAGGTCAAGAAAACCCAGCCAGCTGGTGTCCTTTTCCTGCCTCCTCTTTCACCTCTCTGTCCACACAGGCTTATACATATGTAATGACTAAGCCATATGCTTTGTCAAAAAAAAAAAAACCAACAAAAAATTAAGGTATCCCTGCGTCTGTTTTATACACACACAAGCAATGTGTGTGCACATAATTAAAAACTGAGATTACACTTTCCATTTCAGTAGATTCACACGGATGACAGGAGATTGCCATTTCAAAGGTCAACGAAATTCTTAACCACAGGGCTAAGAACATTTCAATGTCTAACCATTAATTCCTTTTGTTAACATCTACTTAACTAATTCATTGCAAATGTGCTGAGGAAAGTTCCCTTTTCTAACAGCTCCACATTTTCTCCTCAGCCAAGGAGAAAGTCAGAAGATTCCAGCATCTTCAAAGGCAATCAACAATAGCAAGCAACATCAGAGTCATTAGAGTCTTAGTTTGTCAAAAGTTAACGTTTTGCCAAAAGTTATGTTGTGACATTTTGTTTTAAAAAGGAAAAGTAATCTCAATTTTTCACCCTCTGCCTATATAGTAAAGAATGGAAGACAAGAGCAAAAAAGATTTTTATAAACTTTGCCAGTCTTCTTGAATTCTTGCAGCTAAAGCTGCTTTAACAATAGTCCATTTATACACTGATTCAAAGTGAGTTATGCGATGGAAGTGATACACACCAGCTTTTTAAGAGTCTACAAAACTGAAGGCTCCAGTGCAAGAATGCTAGGACATTTTTTCCTGGTCACTTTAATGTCATTCTTCCTTTTATGAAATGATCAATTGCTGGTTCTTCTGTGAAGATACAATCCTCACAATCCCATATGTGTTTACTATGGTTTCAGTATCTGCAGCTCACTTGACACCTTGCTAGTACATCCCTAGTTCTGCCTCTCAAACATCTAGTTTACACTAATCCTGCCACTAAAATTAAAGCTCCTCGCTCACCTCCCCTTGTGGAGCAGCCCATTGTTACTGCAATGTATTAAAAAAACCCAAAAGAAATGAAGAGCAAGAAGAAAAAAAGATCATTAAGCCTGTACTGTTTGCATTTCAATAGGGAGAAGAGCAAGAGAGACCCTCAAAATGACTACACTTTGTTCAGTATTCTTTTCCACTGCACTTTAATAGTAAAACCTCTGGGCCATGCTTTCTCACAAAGGTATTCAGAGGATATTTATTCCCCCTTGTTCCATTAAGATCCCTTTTAATTAGTGTTATTTTAAAACATACACACAGGACCATTTTCATAAATTCAAGAGGACAACATGAGGCAAGTGCATGATGCAGTGAAAGCATTGTTTCATAGCCAGTATGAGAAGTCTGCTAGAAATGTCACCTTTGTTACTCCCTGGTTAGAGAACAGTGGTGCTGTAGGCTGACAGTGCCTCGGTCAGCCATGGCATCTTCATGTGTTGGATAACTCTATGTCACAGAAGCTGCACCACCACTGCTCGTAAGAAGGTTCATGGAAACAGCCTTGGTCCAGCTTGCCCCTAACAGCAATCACTGGTGCCTAAGAAAACAAGAGGCTTTCCCTTATTAATGTCAGCAGTGCAGGACTTAGCCAAGATCAGTGACTGAAGTACTCTGACACTACCTCACAGAGGGTGGGCAAATCCAAGTAGGATCAGAAACTACCAGGCCATGGAAGTGAGGCCATATGGCAATGTGAAAGCATGGGGTAAATTGCCAATCGTATTTCTTACTCCAAGTTCAGCACCATAATTTCTAAGATTCTATTACAGAAGAGCTGCTGTACTAGTTACAAATGTTAAGTCCCCAGCACGTCACTAGCTTGCCTCTGACAATATGTGAAACCCAGACACATTCAAAGGAAGCCCAACAAGCAAAACACACCTGTGGAAGTCAATTTAAGAATGTCAGCTGATGCCCTAGAGACAAAGGTCAGATTAAATCACAGAGCAAGTGAGATTTTTTATGGCTCTGAGATTTGACTAGTGGCTAGTCTTTTCACAGAGAAACCCAAAATATCTTTGAAGGCTTTGTTGTTTATATCATCCTATAGATGTCAATTCTACAACCAAAGCAAGTATTGTGGGATAAGCATTTGAGAATTTTTTGGGTTTCAAGTGGCTTGCATATTGATTCTCCACATTTTACAGAACAAGATGAAGAGAAACTGCAGATTCCCTTCTCTACCAAGTTTCATTATTTTGCGTTCTGTTACAGTGTTATTTATTCAACTCATGTCATTTCATTATTCAACTTATTTCTATGACAAACTTAGTCTTCTAAGCAGTCTTCTCTGACTCTTCACACTTCTTGTATCTCTTTGAAGCGAAGAACAGAAGAGCAAGCTTTTCCCTTCAATGCCAAAAGTCCAGGAAGTGAGAGCCTTTCACCCATCCTGTCCCCATTACAGATGAAGCTCAAGCATGAGACAGCACAGCACAAAGACCAGCGCAGCATCTCACTGTGACATATTCTCAGTTAACCATGAGCAGTTACAACTGCAATGCAAATAACCTCTGCAATTCACCACTCCAAAAGACTCAGAAAGACAACACATTTGCTTTGAGCATAGACAAGTGATTCCTAGCAGTTTTTAAAGGCCAGCAGCTCAAAAAAAACCCCCAATTATGAGGTTAATCCATACCAAAATGGTATCAGGCTGTTTCCTGCTCTTTTCATGAAGTAAAGCTGCTTGGCTTCATTTGCTGACATCCGCTGAAATACGGAGAACTTTTTCAAGGAATTGGACAGTTTTATATCAAGGTCATGTGACTGCCTCCCTGCTGAAGCCCATATATCAAAGCAGGCAGCTGCTAGCCTGAAAGCACAGCACAGCATCTATTTTCACATAGGAATTACTGTGTCGCTTGGCAGAATTCTGTTCTATATTCAGGGGGTGACATAAACCACAGCAATGAACCCTGGAAGCTGAGTCTCTCTCTCTCTCTCTCTCTCTCTCTCTCTCCCCTGCACCGCACTCAGAGGTGAAATACCAGCAAAACGAAACCTGTCCTGTGCCAGGGAACTGTATGCTGAACAAGCATTCTCTCAGTCTTTCTCGGTCCTTTACTCCAATAAGGAAAGGCTGGGCTCAGCTTCATTAATAATTAAAACTAGATATGCATAAATTATGTTCATGGAAATTATGGAGAGGTTAAGCTGAACAAATTAAGAAATAATCCTCTAGCAATACATGTTTCAAAATGCCACACTCAAAAATACCACTCTGTGCTAACACACCGTATGCTACTGTTTAATGATTCTATCTGTCTGAGCTACAAACTTTTAAAAGGATTAAAACAAATTTATTTCTCAGTTCTAATTGGCACGAGTCATAGAGATAAAGAAGAAAAAATATCAGATTTTTTTTCCAAAGAAAAGAGAGGTTTTGGCTTTTCTCATCATTTATTTAAAAAATTACACCCATCTCATAAAAATGTACCTTTAAAATTGGAATATTGCCAAGGAGCTAAGGCTTAACATTCAATCTAGTAATAAAACTGACAGATTGAAGGAGAGGACAGAAATGAATTAAAGTGAACTACAACAAAGACAAATGGGAAGCAATTCACAGTGATTATGCCTTTTTAATGCACAAAACCAGAAGGGTTAACTGGCTTGGCAGATGTTCCACACAGACAGATCTTATTGGCCAGACTGGGACTAAATTGAATATTGAATTTGAGTGCCAAGATGATAATCTTCCCAAAATGGAAAATGGCAGCGTGGCACAGCAATCTCAGCTGATGACATACGTACAGAGTTTATTCATTTACTCACACATACATCAATGTATCAAGCTAGACTATTTTTTTGAAGTTTAAGGGAAATGTGTGACAAATTGTTTTTCATTTCCTCTTAAGCAATGAAAAGGTAAAAGAGGGCTTCTTGTTCTGACAGTCTGTTCACTAGCCAACTTTAGCTGTGGCTGCAGGCTGATAGCTCAGCTTCCCAAATCCTGGAGCCAAAGTGCCTCCCTAGGCATTCATGCCTAGAATCTCAGTAAATATTTTACTTAAAAATCCATAGACGTGAAAATCAATTCAGCAGTGCAACTAAGCTCACACTTATTTATTGTATGAGTCTCTGCGTATTGCTTTTGCCCTGACCTTTCATTACTAATTTATGTATTATTCACTTACTAGTCTTCATGTTTTGCCTTTCTTAATGAAATGTGGCAAAAGACCGGCATTTAGAAATTCATATTTTCATTTCTTTTTCCTTAAGCAAGTCTTTCTTTCTTTAAATTAAGCTAACTCCATGCTGAGTAATGCCAGTGAATGTGGGGCTACAATAACAGAACAAATTTAGAAAGGAGAGATGATATATGCACAGCTGAGAGGTCTATTCAGAACATGGAAGGCTTACTAAAAAAGAGAAAGGAAAATCTCATTTACCCATTAGTCAATAGAAACAGAATTAGGAATCCAGTTTGATCAGGCTGCGGCAGAGAAGTTAAATTTAAGCTTTATTTTGTCCTACGGAGGTGAAGAAAAAGGAAACAAAAGCAATTTCTATCAAATAAGTGGTAGACAACCAGTGCTGGAAAATTTCAGAGCCATTATGACCTTGGTGACCTGAGAGTGAAAGAATTCTGTCATTCTGCAAAATGGGGGGAGGAACTGAGTATCAGTGGTTAATAAATGAGTTCGAATGCTGGGCACATTCTGAGACATCTATTTTTCCTAAGTGGTATTTTTTGACAGAGAAAAAAATCCCAACCAACCAAACCCTAAGAGAAGAATCCAGGATGCAAAAAACTCCAAAGTGTTGGAAGGATTAGGAGTGTGTGGTATTTTGGTGATGTCCTTGGATATCCTGTTCTTTACAGTACACAGTTAACTTTTAGCCAAAATTCATGTGCTCACCCAATACATTTTCCCAAGCAAGCAGCCAAGCTCTTCACTAATCCCATCGCCTACTCTGGTCACCAGGGAGGAGAATGAGGGAGAAAGACACAATGGCAGAGGACTCTGTATCAGACTGTCTCCTATCTCCTCCCCCCATGAATGTCTCACCCTTATCTCAGCATGGTACACACTGTTCACTAAAGGAGGGGAGCAGGGCAAAAGAAAATAGCATCTTTGAGCCTTTCTGTGAGCAACCTGTACAAGCCATTTGTTTCAGCTTTGCCCAGGATTGTCTTTCACTTCCCAAAGCCCATTTCTGATGGTCTGGAGGCTAGTGCTGATGGTTCACTCAATTTGGGGCTGCACTGTCACATGTGAGAAGCCACCAGCTGACTGGCATTTCAGCTTCTCCTCTGTCTTCACTATTGGAACAAGGACACCTGCACAGCTGCCCCACTTAACAGTGACAGTGGAAAATACTCCGCTGAAGCAGTCCTTCACCTAAGTTTCCTGTCTTTCCAGAGTTATAATCAGACAGACACCATACTCTGTGTTTTGCTGGGACTCACCCCCAAGCACTGTAGATACATATAGCAATAACTGCAGTTAAACCTCTTCGGCAGCTGTAGAGGACACAACATTATCATCCACTTTGTAAAAACTCAGTCCAATTTATTTCTTTGCACGCCATCAAACAGCTGCCTTTCAGATAGATGCTTCAGAAGTTCTTTACTATAGGGTTTAAATTACATATGAATTATTCCCAATGAGCAGCAACAACAAGAAAAGAGACAAGTCCCTTGCAGACCCTTTATCTTCCATTAAGAGATTCAAAGGGACATGGTTTAATAAAGAGAGCTTTCCCAGTTAAATTCCTGTGAATTATTTATGCTCTTCTCAGATGTTTAGGTACACATCCAGCCCTTAGATTACACATGTGCATTATCAGCAAGAAATGGAGAATCATTCCTGCAGGGAACTGGAATTACAGCAGAGTCTAGTCAAGAAGAAAATGTAGAGCCAGACAACTACTGCTCTGCCCTCCTGAAGTGTTCACATTTGGAGTTTGCCTGCAATACAGAACAAAGTTTGTCCATAAACCAGAATTTATGCACACAATTGTCATCATAATTCTACACCTAAAGTCATACCAGACATATGAACACATACTCTCTGGGCACAAAGCCCTCTCTTTCATGTAAATGACCTTGCTTTCTTATAAAAACATAAGAAGTTCTACATTTGATTTTCTCCCTGGTCCTTTTTCCATTCATCTTGAATAAGGAGGTACTAATGATGTGCTAAGCAATAAATTTATGTGCTCTTTGAAGGAGAAGTCATTCTAGGTATACTGTCTTATACTGCATTTCTCTCTGTGCATCTGACTTGGACTAAGGCAGAAGTGCTGTCTTTCTCTAGATATACATCAACAGCACTGGCACAGCAAGTATAGAGTTCAGCAATAATACCAAAATACCACATCTTTTTTATCAAACCCTAGCAGGGAACACCCGCTGATAGGACTGTAAAAGGAAACAAGGCGTGCAGAGAGTTTCAAGTTGAAGAAGCAAAGAGGGAGAGAGCAGCTAAAGGAGACACTGGGAATTGGCTAAGTTCTCTCAGGCTGCAATGGCCTTGACACAAGGGAAGAACAACCAAGTCTGGCCCCTTCATGCCAGTAAGCATCCCGAGCTGTGAACAAATCAGTCAGCTACAGATGACAGCACACAGATATGGGTACAGAGAAACAGATCACTAAAAACACACGGCTTTTACAAGTGCCAGAGCTCAGCACCTGAGCCAACTGAAAAAATTGTGAAGGAGTCTGGGGGCTTGAAGCAGAGCTGTGAGACACCCGAATTGTGAAGTTAACATGAGTCACAACCCAGCAATCACTCCTCCCTTCCCAGCTTCCCAGCTTTTCAGTTCATGAGCCAACCACAGGCTGAATGGAAAACTCATTGTATTTAAACTATCAAACCAATGATCAAGTATTGAGGATGCTGCATGCACCTACAGTCCATGGCAGAGGTTTCTTTGTTATTAAGCTTTATGAGGGGGGAAAAAAGAGATGTGTTTGATGTTTTCAGTAAGAAAATGTAACCTAAAGGCATGCCAGCCTGTCTGAACCATTTCCTAGAGAAGCAACCTCAAGGAAACAATGGGGATAGGATCGTGTTGACCCCTTCCTTTCTCCTTCTATATTCTCAGCCTCTTCCCAACCCCTTCCTCTTCTTCCTCCTCTTATTTTCCCTCCTCTTTTCTTTTAAACCACCCAAACGTGCTACTGCAGTCCTCCTACTACCTTATTATTATGGTTTTTACTGCTCTCTGGCACTCAGCTTTTTCCATTTCCCTTCCTGAATACTTCACTACAAGCATGTTGCCTCACTGCTCTGTCCCCTCAACATACATTATGTGACTGCTTTGCATAAGAGAGAATGAAACTGCCTGTCTTATTACTGAGATAATTAGCGAGTACACAGGTGCCTGGGTTATTAACAATTCTCAGAAAAGGCAGAGGAGATCCCAAGTGCCAGGTCAAGGAAAGGGAAGGGAATACTGCCACTAGGGAGTTGACAACTCTACACTGGACAGAAAGGCTCCCTTGTGTCCCTCATAACAGACCTGGAGCTCCTTCTGAGAGCTACTGAACACATCCGTGCTCTTCCCATAGTTACGGTGAGTGTGCTTTAGCTGCTTTTATTCACTGGAGTTAGGAAAACGTGTCGCAACAGCTGCACTGGTAGAATAACCAGAACATAAATACTGTCAGTGTTTAGCAAGGCTGAAATTAAACCACCTTGGACTAACAGAGCTGAAGCAGAGTTCCACACGAACACTGAATCATGAGAACTATTTAATTCTGAAGTGTGACATACCACAGAGGGATTATTTTCTCTTCACCCACAAAGAAATAGTCTGAAACCTTATCTCTAAGAGCAGTCTTTTACATGCAGATGATGTTAAATGAGAACTTCCCATACTGGTAGCAGGAAAGGGGCAAAACACCTAGAAAGCTGCTGCATACTGTCATGAATCACTTAAAAAAACATCTGCCAAAAATACAAAAAATAAAAAGACTTCTTTTATGATGCTAATACATTTTATGTGCATCTCTCTCCTCAGTCTTTTCTATCAGTATTCTATGGCACCAAAAGCTGCCAAAAAAAATAAAAAGGAAACTGGGAAAAAAAAGCCCAAGACAACAACCTAGAGAGAGCTATTAAAGAGGAGTAAGAGATTCGTATGGAACCTGTAATATTAATAGCTAATTATTTTCTCAGTTTTCGAATTCCAACATGCAAAGAACACATTTACAGTTCATAAACACAATTAAAGAGATTTTCTCAAAATTCATAGCTGTCACAGATGGCAACAGTTATACCTTTCAGCCCAACTGCAACAGCTGGCTGTGTGAACTACAAACAGCTGGACAGAATCCACTTTCAAGGCAAGCAGTAAAAACTACAGACAACCACACTACTGGTTTCTGAGAATCAAAAAGAATGCAGAGGAAAACATAAATCAGAACAAAGCAAAACTGAACTACTTCAAAATATACCTTCTGAAGAGCTTCAGTCTATCATCTCAAAAAAATGCCATAAAATAGTATTTGTAGAGTAGACAGAAACACATTTGTGCAGGACATACAGCACTAGTGCATTCAGTTATGCATCTGAAAGGAAGATCACTCAGAATAAACTGCATCTGGGTCCATCACACCCAGCAAGAGTTATAGACCTCTACAAGATTTAATCTTATTTTAAGAAATATTTGCTATAATTAATGATGTTATTTTAATGTATTTGACTTCTGTCCTAACATCAGCAAATTAGATTTCAAGATAAAATTAGGTCTAACATCGATTCAACTCGAGTACTAATATTCCTTTAGTCATTAAAGATAATAACTCATTACAACAGACAACAGAAACATGCTCACCAGGTTATTAAAAAATCAATTTGTCATACATCTCATATGACCACATCCTATGCAAGTTAAGTACTACAATCACAAGGTAAGAAGACAGATGAAATGAAATTCATCAAGTGCTCTACTTTGTGCTGGTGCAGTTTTGGGTGCCTCAATATATGAAAGACATAAAATGTCCAAAGGAGAGCCATCCTTGGATGGGGAAGGGTCTGGAGGTGAAGCTGTATGAGGAGAGGCTGAGGTCATTTGGTCTGTTGAGCCTGGAGGGTAGGAGACTGAGGGGAAACCTCACTGCAGTCTGCAACTTCCTTGGGAGGGGAAGAGGAGGGGCAGGCACTGATCTCTTCTCTGTGGTGACCAGTGACAGGACCCGAGGGAATGGCCTGAAGTTGTGTCAGGGGAGGTTTAGGTTGGATACCAGGAAAAGGTTCTTCACCCAAAGGGTGGTTGGGCACTGGAATAGGTTCCCCAGAGAAGTGGTCACAGCACCAAGCCTGACAGAGTTCCAGAAGAGTCTGAAACACTGTCTCAGGCACATGGTGTGATTCTTGGAGCTGTCTTGTGCAGGGCCAGGAATTGGACTTGGTGATTCTTGTGGGTCCCTTCCAACTCAGGATATTCTATGATTCTAAGTACCTTCTCTGGCACTCATTTTTTCTTCATTATTTCCTAAACATTGCATTTAAATAAATAAATAAATAAATAAATAAATAAATAACCCCTGAAAATGCAATGTGCACTGGACTTTCGTACACTGGAGTAAGCGTGCATTTCTCACACTCCTCTGCTTCCACTATAAGCAGGATTTACCTAAATTATCAGATAATTATTCAGCCAGCAAATTCGACTGCCTCTGGCAATGGCCAATCACATCTAGTTGAATACGAACATATCCCTTACTGTGCAAAATTATCCCCAGCTGAAAAGTAGAGTAGTTAGAAAACATGCATTTGACAAGAAAACTCCAAACTTCTTTATCTTTGAAGGATGTTCATTAATAAATTGCAGAAGATTTCTCTTATCCAAGAAAGATAGTGTATGACATATCTGAGCACAAAAGAAGGAATCTTATCCTGTACATCCTTAATTAGGATAATGAAGCCTTTGGGTTCAGTGGGACCACCTCTGCAAATAAAGACTCCTCAGGCAAAATGCAGGAATAAGTCCCACTCTCAGAACTCAAGTGTTTTCTTACATAACTCACATTGGTGAACTTCACAGGAAGGTCATAAAAAAACCTCAGTAACTCTACAGTAGCTGAATTTCCAGAATGCCGGGGGCCAGACCAGCTATTAACTCAGGACAACATTAGTGCAATGCCAACTGTCAAGTGAATGCCTGCTTCCTGTGAAAAAGAGACAGTATTTTACTTTGTCTCCCTCACAATGCAGGCTGTTTTCACAACAGTTAGATGCTGGAATCCTTTATCCAAAAAGGATTTCTAGGGTACAAGCCTATCCCCATATGTTGAATCACTGTAGCATAGTCTGCATTGTAACTAAAAAGTGCTTGGTGCTTCCTACCTGACAGTGACAAGGGATATTTACAATAATAGGATGTGTGGGAATGGTTCAAAGCTGCCTTTTGGGAGGCTCAGAATTGACATCAGGAAGCATGATTTTACTGAGAGGGTGGTCAGACACTGGAACAGCCTTCCTGCAGAACGTGGCCAATGCTTCAAGCCTGTCAGTGTTTAAGAGGTAATTTGGGCAATGCTCTCAACAACCTGCTTTAACTTCAGGTCAGTGCTGAAGTGGTCAGGCAGTTGGACTAGGTTGCTGTAGGTCCTTCCCAACTGGAATATGGGCTGGAATCCTACGCCTGCTTTTTTCCCATTGACACCAATCAGTTGTTCCCCATTTCTCATTCCAGAGTTCCCCCTGACAAGCAGAAAAAGTAATACATTTGAAAGAGGTGTAGTGGAAGATGCACTGCACCTCCAAATGGCTGCCAAGAGGCCTGCTGTCCCTGCTCCAGGCCACCCTGCACTTGGCCTCAGATCCAGGCAGCTCCGTGCTTCCTGAGTGCACTTGAAGTGTGCAATAACCTGAAACATGACAAGTCTCCAAATACAGAAAAGCACTTAAAGGACTCATAACTCCAAAATGATTCAATTCAAGCCTAAGACCCATACACATTTGTAGTGTTACTCTCTGTTTCATAACACAGACTTTAACTGCACATTTTACAAGTTTGTCCAGAATGGGATTAAAACTTCCTTTTCCCTGATGATTCTTCAGAACAGTAAAGCTAGGCTACATACTAAATATGTAAGCTAGAGGTAATGTATGGTATGGAAGCTGTCAAATAAATTTGCCATTCTAAATAGGTCATTTCAGATACAACATGTAAGATAACCTGCATACTGAATAACACAAGTCTGACTGAGCACAAATAATGCCAGGCTGTTCTTATCCAAATCAGAAGCACTACAATTTAAGCCATTTATTGTCAGCCCATTAGCTTGAATTTAACTGATATGGGTATGCTCATCATTTTACAAGTGACTATTTTACATTGATTATGCAATCAATGAAAGTTTTCTTGTGATTCAGAGTAATAAAAAACCCCATAATCTAGTCTATACACCTAAGAAAAACCAGAAGCTCAGAGGAGATCAATGCCCAGATAAAAGGATTACATTCAGCTAAAGATGTACCTATACCTCAGTGTACATGACACACAAAAATACTAATCATGATCAGGTCTGATGAACAGAAAAACTGGAACTGATTTTATGTCCAGAAGTGACAAGCAGGTCTTGAAATGCATAGATCAAGTTAACACTGCTTGCTATGGCTCTCTAAAAGACTAGTTAATAAAAGCGTAGTTACTAAACTACCCAAGGAATATTTGCATGTCATTACAATCACTGTATTTAGGAAGAATATTGCTGCAGAAGTGAACAATTGAGATTACTTCATTTTGTGAATCTGTATTGAGGAAGTTGATTATTCAGACGTGGCACTTACAGGTCTGACAAACGAAAAGCAGCAAAATGTTGGAGATGAAACAGACTGAACAGAACGTAACAGACTGACATCAATAATCAGTTTCAGATGGTACCTAGTTTAATTATAAGTTGAAATACAAACAATATTTCTGAACTCCATAAATAAATACACCTTAAACAAAGTGAGTAAATTCACTTGCTTTTGACCAAGATCCTCTCTCTCCTCCATCACCAAAAAATATTTCCTTTTTAATAAGGTTGCATGTTCTAAAACTACATGACTTTCTCATCCTCTGCAGCGCTTAAGGTCTCAGGCTACTTTGACAAAATATAGGAGTACAGCAAGACAGAAGAAATGAAGAGCAAATGACGGACTTGTAAGCATGGAGATTGTGTCAGCACTGGCAAAAGACACACCTGAGGAACAGATGGGTCTTTCAAGCCACTGGTGACAGATGGAAGTACCCAAGAACATCAGAGAGGCCTGATGGCATCTTTCAAACAAAGCAAATTAAAAAGTTTCTGATTAGTTTCCTACTTGGACTTATCTCACTTTTATTTTTTTTTACTATTTTATAATAAAAATTATAATTAAAAACCAGGAATCCTCTTATTGATTTACTGGTCTTTCAATCATTCCTTCAAAGCTGTCTGAACTATAGCAGGAAGGAATGAAGCCACATTCTATTCAGAACACCTGCATTCACAGAGAATGTTTTCACACAACTCTTATCTTGCTTTAGGGGCGTTTTTTAATGTCTCTGCACAACTTGCCAATTTTAAGTGTGTTTACTGTTTGTCACTTTTTATTCTCAGTTCAGAATTTTTGCTGAGGCAATGTTTCAGTTGATAATTAAACAGTAAAAAAATCCCTGGGCCAACAGCATGCCATAATTTTCACAGAAAAATGCACATTCTCCTCAAAAAGATTATAATTTTCCATTGCCAATCAACCTCCCCTTCCTCCCATACCTATCAAAAGTGTCACTGACTTATCTCTAGACCTGTTTACTCTATCAAACAAGTAAATCCCTCCTTACTTTTCTCTCCCTCCTCTGAACTAACACAGGGGCACAAAATGGGGATTGCATCTTTGAAAGAAAAAGCAATCATTATTGACTGCCACGCTTTGCATTCTGCTCTGTGTTTTCCCTGCACATTATTAGAGATGGGAAGCTGGCAGGCCAAGTGGAATGGTTCTCCAGGCGAGATCCAGCCCTGAAAGCTGAAATAAAACTGGACACTAGATAAAGAGATTGCACATCAACTGCGAAGATCATGTTTGAATTTTCAATTTATTTGGGGAATGAGAGGCGACTCATTTCACGGCAGAAGTTGCACACTGAGCAAGTGATTTGATATTATTTTTTATCTCTACATTTGGGACACTATTCAAAACCTCCCAAACTTCACAGCTTCTACAAAATATGATGTCCTGGGGAAAGGACAGATGTATCAGATGATGTTGTAGAAGCAAAAGCATATGGAATAGCAAAGCAATAAATGTATTTTCACGGATATAGTTCACACAGTCAGAAGGAGGGAAAACTGTATCGATATTGAGACTATATAACCAGTTAATAGGAAGCATTTTCTCTAAACAGGATGTTTTCCAAAATTTTCCCACGAAACAGGTATCCTCAGCTACTCAAGAGTCACTGAGCAGGCTGTCACTGCAACAGTGTCATTAACAAGCATGTAAAATATAAAAAGGGAATATCATAATTTATAGCATAAGAGCAATATTGCTACTGCTGATCTCGGATGCAAAGCCTGCTTCCTATAACCTTCAGTACCATTGTATCTAGCTCCATCCTTAGAGAGATAAAGTAGCAATGGGTGTAGGACAGATTTAGCATTTTAAAATAATCTTATTCTTTCAATTTTACAGTCCCATTTGCCTGGCAGAATGCCACCAGAGTATGCAATTTAATACAGTCATTGCTGTCACAAGACGTACTAGATTGCTCTATCCATGGACTGTCTTCTATATATAACTGATAAGAGCTTGCATAATTAAGGTTGCATTTAGAAGCCTCAGCTATGTAACTAACAGCTCTTTGCAGTGTGCTTTCATTATATATGAAACTCAAGCCTCCCTCACAACAGTAGTTTTTCTTCTCCAATAATGTTTTGTTGTTGTATTTACAGTGATCTTCAATGTTAACAAGGGCGCTAGATTAAAAACCTGGTGTAATGTCTTTGAACTTTTAATATTAAACTGCAGATGTTTTCTTCATATAGAAGAGAAACAGAATTTAATATGAGTGTTGAACAAGGAAAAGTCTGGGTATTATTGTTATTACATCCTGGATTGTGAAGCAACTGGAGACTCCTTTTCCTGAGACTCATCAAAGAGTTCATCTCACTTCCTACACAGCACAAAAAGAAGCTGTCAAAAGGAGGAATACCTGGAAAGCTACCAGTAAAAAGTAGATTTTGTGCACAATTGTGGTACTTTTATTCCCAGAGGAAACCAAATGCGTCTAAGTGTGACAGAAGACTTTCTCTTCCCAGGTAGTACGAAACTAGTCATAAGAACAAATTCTGAGATGACAAATAATAGGAGGTACAACTGCATGTTTTGCCTATAATTCAGAGGGCTTTCTCCATCAAAGGAACTCTGGTTTGTGTGCTTCAGTTGTGCACTTGGGTAGTAATCCACAAAATGATACAAAGCTATTTCAAACCATGAAAGCTAAACAGACTCAATTAATTTATAACCTCAATTTTCGAATAGTCCAATTTTCTTCTTGCTTGGCACAGGACGATGAAAATAAGTTAGGTGTTAAACACTCAGTACATCTTTTACAATCAGCGTTGTACAATCAGTTTCCAATCACAGTACCTTTGCAGGAGAAACAGGCCACTTACCAGGTGATTAAGTGATTCACTAAAGGTATCTGTTTAATTGGAAATAACAGTTGCAGGATCTGAGGTACGCCACAGCTTTACCATTACTGAAGACTCTCCTGAGTAATGGTAATGCAGTATTTATTCTGTTCAGCAGTATTTGTTCTTCTCTTATTTCTAAGAAGTTGGCAATAAGCACAAAAAATACCCTGAAAATGAGCACTGGGTCTTCTAGGAAACTTTTGCAGCTACTGGAACAGAATTCAGCTCGTGGGTTCTGCTTGATGGAGCATTAGAGTTATGCAAGGGCTTCACTTCCAGAGGCTTTCAGGACAAATTTTGGACAGGTTCTACTCTGCTCATTTTTAAATAATGTTAGGAATAGTCTATGAACCTCAGACAAGTGTGGGCCATTCTGACCCTATACATATTCAAAGCAGTTGGAAGTCAAGTGAATTGAATTCTCCATTCTGCAACTCTATTTATTGTCCAAGAGCCAGTAAGACAGAGAGAGTTCTTTTGCTTCCTTCCCCTGTCCCCAGGGGTAAATATGCAGTTTGAGTGTACAGTAATAACTCTTGTAAGAAATCTGTGACTGTTGTCCAACCACTTTGCTTTCACTTCCTATGGCATAAATTCCTACCATCACAGAAATTAAAATACTCGATACTTAGAACAATATTAGAAGAGTACACAACACACTGTACCTTACAGCTGACTTACCACTGACATGAGTGCACGCTGAGACTTTAAAAAGATGTTAAAATGAGACATCTGTTGTGAGTACCCAGGTAACCTCATCTGTAGGTAGTGTAATTTGCATTTATTTATCAATCTAGATACTTATATGGCTCCCTCACTGTGTTACCAAGGCATTGCACAGGCAGCAACGAATTTTCCCAGGAAATACCCTCAACAAAAGAAGCAGGATTATCTCCAGGTAAGAGATGAAGGACAGATATACAAAGGAACAGAGTGCACTGCTGAAGGTCAGTCTGAAACAACCACTGAAAGACTATGAATCAACAATCAGACCAGAAGTCTCCCAAAATCACAAACTGGCTGTGACTCCTCCCATGCTTGTCCTTCCTCTCCAAAAGTCAAAAAGAAACAGTATCATGGCCTTTTGTCCTTCAAGCTTGAGAAAATATTATTTCCTCTGACTGAAATAAACATAAAATGTAAAGAATGCTGAGATTTTCTGTGTCATGCAGCTGCAAATACCTTAGTGTACATTTATCCCCAATATTCATGGCAAAATGCTTATATGATAATTATCCTACCAATCCCTACTGCTGCTAGTGGTAGCTGTGAGAGATGAGTAACAGAGGCTATTTTCATCATACAGAAATAATTCTGCAGCAGCTCATACTGAGTTTATAGCACTTAGGAGCAAAGACCACATCAGTCTACAATTCAGGAGTTTGTTAAGAGTCCTTCCCCTGAATGATCAATTTTCATCAGTTTTAAATCCAGAATGGGTGTATGTCAAACCTAGCTACTTCCTAGCAAAATCTACGGAGATGGTTTGAAGAAACATAGGGATGAGAGGAATGCAAACCTAACAGAGCAGTTGTATGCCTAAAACCACCCCTTTTTTTCTTCTATCTTTTTTTTGCGAGGGTAGAGAATCAATTATAATAGAAGGAATATGTTTTCCTACAAAGCATTGCTTGCTTTTAGCCTCTGACCTTCACAGTAGCACAATGCTAATCCTTCCTGATTTTCATCCTAGACCACTAGGAAAAAACTCAATGCTCGCATTAGAAATTCCCCCACCACAAACAGCCCGATAACCCTAGGAATGACATTGGTAAGCAAGAGTATTTATAGCTTGGTTTTGATGGGTGTCTCTTTGGGAACATAAAACACAGACTTCATGTATCTGTAGTGCTCCTAACACTGCGAAACTTCCAGGAAGCTTAGAGGTGTGAATTGACTATAAAAGCAAAGGAGACAGAAGCACACATTTAGGCTCAGAAAGGAGCTTCCTTGAAGCAGGAATTCTAGGACCCATGGGGGTAACTTGCTTACTCTGTAATGCTATCCACTCTCAAGGACCAAATGGTCATTTCTGAATAACAACGTCCATACTTCTGTACACACCTAGATGCCTAGCGTTTTCCTGGAGAGTATGAGAGCTTTTTTATATTTTTCATGCGTGGTACAAAAGACATTTAGTTTGATCCAATCTACCAGAGTGTTTTATGGCTTACACATATGGAGGGTAGGTCTATGGATGTGTGTTGAACAAGCCTGTCTGCACCATAACACATCACATGTTGCCTGCTTGAACAAGTCTAATGGACTTTTTCTGTCCTGAGTTCTTATCCCATCATCAAGCCTGAGAAAGTGCCTCAAGTGGGCTCACCCTGTCCATACCAAATCTGTCATCAGAAGGACTGTAGAAACAGCAGAGATGTCCATACAACTTGGAGGATGAAGAAATAAGAATGTCATTTAATAATCCATGAGCTTCCAGCACCACACACTAGCTAGCTGCAAGCAGCACTTCTCAGGTGTACTGCTTCCCTTGAAGCAGCTCATTAATGATCAGAGGCACACTTAATGAGTTTGAAGCAGCACAGGTTGAGGACGACATGGCTCAGGATGTTCTGGGGAAGACAGAGATTGTAGGAGTAGCTGAATGTCTCCCTCTTTCCCCATCAGACAGACCATCTTGAAAAAAATTTTGATCCATAATGGTAGAAAATCATCAGGACACCTCCAATTCACACCAAAGAGGAATCAGCTTATGCAGGAGCTGCACCATAGCAGAGTCAGCATGTGATCCTCTCATACCCTTGACAGTCCTGTAACCAGCCATTAAGCCACCCAGCCAACCCTTCCCAATAGCTCATAAATCAGCCCCACAATTCCAACATCTGTTTTTGAGACAGCACGTGTAACTAATGGTAGCACTGAGATTAGAACCTGGTACTTCTCTGGGTCTTTCCTGTGCCAGAGAAGGCTTAAAGGGACATACATAAACCCCCTGAATGAAAACTAGACAGGTCAAAAAAGGACTTTTTCTTATAGAAATGACAAAAATAATTCATCTTGAAAATATGGCAGCTGTAAGGAAAACCAACACATCATCCCAGCAAACTTCCCATCAGGATACTGTGCCTTACCAAAGTACAGCATATTAAACTATTTCTGAATGGGAACACAGAGTGGCATCTGCTGATTCCCAGCATCAAATCCTGCAGCAAACAGCCTCCTTTTAGGATCACCCAGTTGAGTCTCCACCATGTCCAGCTCCAACACAGATGGCAAGACCAGCTCAGCCCACCATGGTGTGATATGAGATTCCACACTCTAGTGCGACAAGAAACTGATTTTTATTAAAATTACATGAATTTGCTTCAGTACATATTTTCCCACAAAAGGTCTCTGGATGATTTAAGCACCCCAAGAGTCCCCACATCACTTATTCCAACCATTTACTTCCTCTAGCAACTCTTCACCCTCATCTTCCCCTCTGGTAAGCATCTAGAACAGACACCAGACATAAAGCCTCTTCTTTCCTCATCCTCTGACACTTTTCTACATGGTTGGGATGAGAGTTTCCACCCTTATTTATCAATTCAGTGTCACCTTCAGCCTCTGTCCCCGTAACAGATGAACCACTTACTGCACCCCTCTGGAGAACTGAGCACCCCGTTCCTTTCTTTCCATCATGAGCAGTGAACATTTCAGGTTTTTTAAATGTTCAGGAATTTACTACAAGGGTGATGGCACCAGAGAGAGACCCTGTTTCTGCATCCCTTTTTTTGTCTCCTTTCTCACATACATGAACTCACATAAAAGATAGAAGTGCTTTCTTTCCCCTACGTGCACCCTTTAATTAAGGAATGTTCCTTTAATTTCTTATAGTACTCCACACATCCTTTTGATGCACTAGTGGATCACTACTACCATTTTATTAGCACTCCCCAGCAAGCCTTAAAAGGCTGCGAAACAGAATGATGCCATACTTTTGATGTGGATATTGAGTGTTACAGTCCCCTCCTGCACAAAGGTGGCTGCTGGCACACACTACATACTCCCATGAACTTGTTTATATCCTTTATGTTTCTCTTCCACAACAACAGGCTCATTGCATTCCTTTATTAAAGCCCTCCAGTTTTCCCAAGTGTAAAATATATTAAATGTATAACTTCAGCAGGATAGTAAGACTTAAACTAAGCTAGCTTCAAGTCAATACTTCCATCCTCAGCTTCTGGCTTTAATTCTTAAGCCTACCACTAAGTGTCAACACTCGTACCCAGCTCTGGTGCTGATACTCAATGGCCAGCAACTTGACTCTGGCCACATCATTTCAATTATGCTTCCCATCCTTCTTACTTGTACAGTGCTTGTAATTCTCAGGCAGGGGAAGCCATTCATTCCAAATTTTCTTACAGTAAACATGTCACAGTACAATGATGAAAGGTACTATGGAAGTGTAAAGTGATAGTAAAATGTTATTAATGTGGGTATGAAGATACCATCACCTGAACTTCCAAGCACATTTTCAGCCCTGGAGAGGACACCAGAACCAAGAAACAGTGCTGCAAGAAAACTAGCAAGGGTACAATGAAGGGTACAATAATAAATTTTTTCTAAGATCAAGACGGAACCCTTTTATTCTTTTCCTCAAGTGCTAATGCAAAACAGTACTGGCATTTTTACAGTTCTCGGCATTCATCAGTACTAAGAGTAGTAATCAAAGTGTTTTCCCTCCAACTGAATGAGACCAAAGAGAGAAATAAATTCTCGCATTGAAAAAAAATAGCAAAGTACTGGCATACTCACTTAGCTCTAAGTTTATATGTCTGACACTCATATTATTAACTTCCCATTCATCTACAGAGAAAATTCCTTTATCTTTATAACAAAATAATTTAAGTTCTGTGCAGCAAAACTTCAATCTAACATTGAAGCCATAACACACATACACACCTGCACATCTGTACAGCCAAACTGAGCAATCACCTCTTGCAGCTATAAAGTAACTTCCATCTTTTACATTTTTGCAAAGTGGAGGTGTGTCGAAACATAGCTGGGCAAATTGATTTTGGAATCAGGCCGAACCTGAAATGAAATGCTTTGTGACAGCTGTCACTATTTGTCTGTCACGCATCAGAGAACATCAGGCCATACTATGACTTCAGCTGAAGAACATACATCCTTTTGTCTGAACTACTGACTAGTTCAGCACTCTCATGACAACTCCTGTGCACATTTCTTATATCTTTAATTGACACCCAGCAGGACATTACACATGAAATTCCACTTGCTTCTTTCCTCCCAGGAAAGTATAAATACTCATAGGGTCTCAGCCAACTTTAAGTCTTGCCAGGTAAAATGCAACAGTACAACTCAGAAACAGTCTCCAGACCCTCAGGAGCCACTCCAGAGGCCTCCCACTACTTCTGTGGATTTGCAGTTACCATTGTTTGTTAGTCTACCAAAAGAAGACCCACAAACACCTTTGGAGAAAATGATATGACTACACATTGTCATTGCTTGTACCATAAACTTTCTCCAATTTGCAAAATAGGCAAATAAAAAAACCTTTAGTCAAAAACTCTCCATTAGACTAAGCAACTTGCTTTGCTAGCAGGCAATGTGCCAGTTGTAGGGAGAGCTTGGGAATATGTGGATGTACATTTACCAAATACAACTGATCCACATTTCTCCACAGTACAGTTGCTAAAATGGCCAATTCAAAGAAGATGGGACCAAATGTAAAGTTATCACAGAATACAAAACATTACATCCTAAGGAGTCTCAATATGACCAAATATTTTATACTTTAAAACAAAAGATGCAGCAGATACTTGGAGACAGACATCTGAAGAACTGCATCTGGAGGACAGATAAACAGCATATGGGTCATAAGCAGAATGCTGTTGCAATATTGTTAATCAAGATAGCTCAGCCTGACGTTTTTCATCCCTTTTTCCAGAGGAACCAGCTAAGAACTATACTGTAAAATTTTGTTCAAATTAGCTTGGAAATGGACATGGAATTTAGCTGTAATAGCCTGTGTTTGTGCCAAGTATTGCTGCTATAGCACATTTCTCTTGTTAATGTCTTTAAACTATGAGCTCGCTGCAATTACTCTGCATTGATTTTAAACGCAGACTTAGCGCAGTAACGTCTCCAATTTGTAAGCAAAACATCAGCACTATAAATCAAACTGTTAAAGTCACTGTTTGAGCCAAACATGAGCAAATTAATAGAGAACAACTATGGAGATCTGTCTTTAGATTTCCACACATTAAATCTGCGGACTTTGGCACCCACTGCTTTGTGTTTTATGTCATCCACACGGCGGAGGAAGAGAATTGCTGAATGGCAGTAGCTTTACTGCTGTGTCCCTCACTGTTAGTCCATACACACAGAGCTGAAGATGCCTTGCAGGTTCTTCCTTCTGCAAGGTTAAGAAGTGCAGACACAGAAAAGCCATTTGCTTGACAGTACAAGCCTTTCACATACAGCCATACAGTGGAAATGGTGTCAGAATCTCCAAATTCTCTCTGTGCTGTGAGAGAATGACAGAAGAGCAGGATGTTGAATGAGCAAGGGATAATTACTTGATATAAGATTTGATTAGATCAATATATCTGTGTAATGTAACAAAACTTCATAACACCACAGATGCACTGCCAGGGCAATGAAACTAGAGAAATTCATTGTATTTAGAAGCTTCTTGCTCAGAAGACTAGAGATATTTTAAGGTTAAACTTGTGATGCATACAATAGCACACATCTAAGAAACAGGCAATGAAGTCAGAAAAAGATTCCAATTAAAATTAGGTTCTGACACTTTGTCATCCACACCTGAGCAAATGTGTCCAGCACAAAATGAAAGGCTTATTTTTAAATCTGCCAGCTTCCAAAATGATACCATGGTTCTAAGAGATGTGCTAGCTTCCTGATTTTTGCCTTTTCCATAACTGAGGTGTCAAAAATTCTCTTGTCTGTGATGTACATAGCTGAAGAGAACCCCAGCATTGCACTGGATCTGCCTGGACACTCTATAGACACTGAAACATCTCAAAGGTGCCTCTGGTGCTCTCAAACGTGTGGCTAATACACAGCCATGTGTGGGGGCATATGCAGCCACTCAGACAAACCCCTGCTCAGAGGGAAGAAAGAAAAGAAAGAAAAAAAGAAAGAAGGCGGGGGGAAAACACATTTCTTCTGAGTGTCAGTACCACAGAAAGAAGCTGTTGTTGCTGCACTCTAACCAGGCAATGACTGCAAGGCACTTAATTTTCCAATTAATTAGATCCTAACTCTAAATGTAGAAGTAATTGATGTGTCAACACAGACAAATGAAACAACTCTTGACATAAAAGCAAGGACGTTGCATGTACCCCTCAGCACCGGATGACGGATTCTATGATTTTTTGTAAAGAATTGCGTCAGTGAGAGGCAATGCCACTGCAGCTCAGCAGCCATGTAGTGGCATATTTATTATATAAGGTGCCTTCACATCATTCCACGCTTTTAGCAGGCAACACATCCCTACAAAACTCACCACCTCTTTTCTTCCAACTGTAAAAACTCCTTTGTCGTGTTTTCAACATGTGGTTCACCTAAGTATTCACTGACACCCTTATCTTCCAAACACTATTTGCTTTCCTTTGTCAAACACACTGTGAGACATCAATTCAACACTTAAAATTGCAAAGAAAGATGCCTGATCGTCTTTTGCTCTCTGAAAAATAGCAGCCAACTGCTCCCCATTAGATTGACTGTCACCAAACAAGACGTAAAGCACTAAGAACTTAACACACACCAGTGAACCCGCTACTTTCCCTTAATTTCCCTTTTGCCTGGGCATCATCCACTGCCATTTAATCAAATTTCTTAACTACAGTCTTTATGGGGCAAGGGATGTTTTCTTTGCCTTCATTTATAATCACACCTGCAACGGGAGACTTACTGGGTTCTACCAAACCTTACTGAAGTAATAAAGCTGGCAGAAAGAGGCACAGGGAAGCCAAAGCAGGAGTTAGCTGGGAGGCTTACATAACATCAGAGCGATTCCTCCCTATTTTTTTTTTTTTGTTCTGTAAACACACACCCACACGTGTGCACACACAAACACAGAGTTAGCAAGCACTATCAAGAATTGTTGCAAGCCTTTTTGTAATGCTAGTCTCTTTTTTTAAATTACTGGCTCCCGGTAGGAAGCTTTTGACTAGCTACTAAAATGCTTGATGGAAAGTTGAAAACTCACTGGCAACCGAGGCATTAAAAACAAAAATACTACCAAATCCTTCACTGAGCCATGCAGCTGTTACAGGTCACTGTCAATGTGCTGTACAATACTTCAGTTCAGAATACCTGAGTTCCTACCATTCCACTACCTTGCTCATATATCACTACTAATCTCCCTTTGAAAGAAAAATGTATTAACAGGATATCAGAAATTCAGTAATAACTTGGGGAGGCCAGTTTCATCTAAGTTTAAATTAGGGTTTTAAGAAAGTCAATTAATAAATGCTTTTTGCTTTATCTATTTAGTGTGTGCAGGCATCAAAGCAAGGCACCATCCAGTCCTTCAGTGTCTGAACTAAAAATGTTAGTGTGCAGGAATGGGAAGGAGCCAGATGGCTCCAGGGATGACAGGCTGGTCAAGGGATATTCCGTCTTTCACCTTATCTAGGTCAACAGCTTGAAACAGACTGAAAAACTTCCCAGTTGACAGGAAAGGACCTGTCGGCCCATCCCAGTACCCATGTTGCTCACAGCAACTGGCACCTTTTCTAACATCTAATCAGCAACATTAGGGTATGAACAAGGACAGAGATTACCTCAACCAGTTCCCTCTGGAACACCACCAGGATGAGATGTACAGGTGGAGGAAACTTGCTTGATAGAACCCAAATTCATCTGTTCTGCAGCTAAAGGATACCTGCTTACACTAAGGAGAGCAGACAGTTAACTTTTCACTGATTATGAAAGCTTCAGCACAGAGGAACAGAAGGGAATTGCCATTTCAAGGAGGTTAAAAAATTAGCTCAGCCCATTCCCCCGGCAACACTGTCTTACTCAAATGTTTTCCAAAGTCTAACACACAGTGCCTGAGACAGATGAAAGGCTGATTCAAGTCAGTTCTAACTTCAGCTCTTTCTGAAATTGTATAAAACCTTGTCCTCCTCTCAAGTTGTTTAAATATCAGGAAACATTACTTTAGCTCTGTGAAATGCTGGCTGAGGGACCCCCATGATTCCAGCTTCCATGACTTTGACTCCTCTCTGTGCATATATCATATACAGGAGGGGTTACACAATGGTTATTACAAACCCTCTGATTAGAAACCCCTTCTCTGGGCATACATCACAGCAGGCCTAAATGAGCATAAATGAGAGCAAATTCCGTAAAAATCCATTTCTGCAACACCTAGGGGAAAAGTTCCTTCCTTATCTGCTTCACTACCAGCTTTGAGAGACCCCTTGCTGCAGAATCACCAGTCACAAGTGTTACAACCCTACAAGCAGCAAAATTGTGGTTTATTACTTTATCAGAGCTCTACAGACAGAGCAGAAAACAAGAGAAAAACAGCAGCATTCCAGAGCCCACTTCTCTAACACACAGTGGGCTTGGCTTTGCATGTTTATGGACCCCATAACTTCCAGATGTCAGATTCAGCAGCACCCCAAATATGCTAGCTTACTCCCTTCTGCAGGCAAGGACTGGATCAGCCAGCAGCCTGCTTCTGGCTGCATGACTAAGTCCAGGCACTGGCTCATCTCAAAGTATTTCAGAGCTACAGAGTAGCTGTCCTAAAGCATATGCTTTAGATACTGGGCAACTGAGTTCTTTCCTAATAATAGAAAGTCTTCCAGAGAGAGCAGTAACAGGCACATCTTATTTAGCAAAGTATACAGTGAAGAGCTCTGGCCTGCAATAAATTTTATCTCCCTGTTAATTCATATAGTATAGTCATAGTTCGTACAGTCAAAGGTGCACACAATAGGAGACAGAAGTCGAAGTAGCTTATGATATAGCTGAACATATTCAGAAATGTATTTAAAATTTAATCTCTGTTTAGAGACTCACTTCAAGATGCTGCTAACATGTAAGACAGACAAGCACTACACCTGGCATTCTCCATTTTATACATCTCTAATCTCTATACATCTATCTCTACACATTATCCACTCTATACATCTCTGTATATCTCTGTACATCTCTATTCCCTGGCATTCTTCTAGTCAGCACAAAAGGTGCTGACTAAGCATTTGCTCCTTTTGTGAAACAGGTTTCAAAAGTAACACGGCACAGGTGATGGTCTGTTTAAAAATCAAACCCTGACTCTTGTAGGCTTCTGTAAGAAATTTTGCTGTGTGGGGAGAAGGAAAGAACAAGTTCTATTTTACTGGCCTTCCTGTTTGTTTGCATGCAATGGCACCCATGATGGGCAAAGCACTGCTCTAACGCACAAGGAAGCAGAACTCTTGCCCCCAAAACCTCCACATGAAACAGGATCTCATTTGACAGAACAACTAATAAGAATTAGGAAGCATTTCAAGAGAGTGCTGCAGTTACTAGATAAAATCTGCTTTGCAGTATATTGCCTTGCTCTCTCCTCCACAGCTAAAATTTGCTCCTTGCCATTACAAGCAGGAACAATGCTATTGACCCCTAGAGTTCTTAATTCTCTTCTTTGTATTAACTCCCTCACTCTGAACGCCCCTTTCAGCTCCCTCGATAAATGGATCGATTGGAACAGAAGACAGCAAAGTGCTGAGTCATCACTCATCGCCCACTGAGAATACAAGGAGCTGAGCATAATCACTCAATGGAAGGACTTCTAAGAATAAGTCTTCCAGTTGTTACTGTAAGAGAAGTTTCTTTCACTTCCAACCTGCTATTAAAATGGCCCAACTACTTGCTTTCCAAATGGACACTTGGACTTTTACTCTTTACACCCTTTGTTTACAGTCACGTGCCTCTAAAATTCATATTTAAGCCCATAAAAACCAATCAAACACACTAAAAAAAACCACAAACAAACAAACAAAAAAACCCCACAATGATATTTTGTATATTCTGGATTATTTTTCTGTCTTCAGTTCTGCCCTTACAGATTTTACTCCTGTTTTCAAGCTTTTCTGCCAGGGCTAATGCTCTGCCTAGCGTTTTGGTTTGTTTTCTTTTCAGCTAGTATTTTAATAATCACATTACTCTGGGATCAAGGCCTTAAGATAACTGGAGAATTAAGGTCACAATATTTGGCAATATTGAAGTCTTTCAATTTCTAACTCCTACAGCGCTATCTTATCATTTACTGGTAAAATCATCCAATTACTGGTTTCAAACGGAGCTTACATCTAGTCAAGGAAGGTAATATCAAGAGATGTTTCTTATCTACCCATACAGTGCTAGCACACACTAAAAAAAAAAGAGGTGCTACACAAAGAGAAGGAATTTATTTCAGATCAAGAAGGCAGAACACCAAAACACTAATGCTGTTGAAACAAACAGTACAAAATAACAATTCATTATTTCAAGGGTTTAATAGAAATTGATTTTTTTCATAACTTTGAGAGACTCTTCATTGTTTAATTTAGTCAGACGACTATGAGCAGGTTCAAACACAAACCAACCAAACTCCTTTATTTATAAGGACTCATCTCTCCTGCTCTTTTTCCATTCCCCACATCTCTGCTCACTGAGCATTGTAAGCATTACAACACAAGACATCCTTCTAAAAGTTTAAAACCTAACATTTCCAGAACACAAAAAAGTGGAGAGTTGTTCTCTTGGGTGGTCATGTTCAGCTGCTCAGTAATAGGGTAACTAAGGATTCAGAACGGAGGACAAGAATCATAAAGAAAAAAACAGAATCAGATCCTGAGTAGCTGAAGCAGTGAAAATATACTGGTTTGCCTCTTATCCAAAGGAAATAAACCCATCATCTGCTAGGATGGTTCATCTCTGCAAGAATATAGTTAAATAAAACATAAAACTTACTTCCACTCAGTAGTCAAAAAGCAAATGTAGACCTGTGCATTTTGTCAACAGACTGAGTTTTGACAAGAAAAAAAGAACACTAAGAAAATTGTGCTGAGCTCTCCTAATTCAGAACAAGCACTTCAATGAGTAAAGAATTATTCTGTTCCTGAGGCTAGGCTATTTCAAATGCCACTTGTACTCACAATAGGTACGGGGGCCATGAGAAGCCAGTGGGGGAGAGATCTTACACCTCCCTCACTGCTGGGCCATGTGCAGGCCAGTTCCTGTAGTTTGCACAAAATGACAAAACATTTTGCTTTTTATATTTGTTTGCTCAAAGAAAAGCAATCATCAAGCTACGCAGGGAATGACTGAATGAAAAATCCCCATTTGCGGGGATAGTTTACATAAACTAGCATAGTAAAAAGTAACTATACCCTAGGACACTAACATAAACAGCAGATGTGTTTATGGCAAGTGTTCCCCAATATCACAAACAAATAGTGAGATCTCCACAGTAGCTGGAAGAGAGCCATTTGAGAGCCAGATGGTTTGAAGAACAGTCCAGAGTTCTCTTCTTGGGACTTTTTCAATCAGATGATATTCTGCTAAACACTAATCCGTAGCTAGCAACCCTCTTTTCTTTGCCTTCAAATACAGAGGAAAAGCTGTCCCACCTAAGCTGCCTAAAAAGCTCTGTACCATTCTCAGTAGCAGCAGGGTAGCTGAATTGACCATAGCAATTGCCAGTGATCTCAGCACTATTCCACCCCATGGATTCACACAGTGTCCAGCGGGAAATGAATGAAGAGGCCAAGGTATTCCCCAAAGCATCTTAAACTGGGGAACAAAGTACTGTGCTCCCTTCTGTAACCATAGACACTGTTCCACGCTCACCCCAAGCCATGAAGAACTGGCACCAGGAACTCTGACCCAGAGACCAAGCAAAGATTATGAATCCCAGCTTGCTCCACCGTAGGCAAAATGGCACTGATGATCACAGAGAGTATGGCCTGTTTCCATTGTTTCAGTCAGCCACTCACTCGAACACCAGCTTGCCCAACCTGCCAATTCAGCTTTGCTCTACCAGTTTCCCCATCTTCTTTGGCCTAGAAGCTCCCAGCTCTTCTACATTTCTTTTCCCTTCCTATACCTCGTGAATTAACTCACCACCTCCAGAGTGAATTCCACTCCAGTTTCATCAGGAAATGTCAACACATCAATCACTCTTCTTGCACATTTTTATCCCTTTACCTGCCTCATTTTCCATGTGTGTAAACTCCCAAAACAGACCCTGCCTTTAACTCTGAATCTACACAAAACCATGAACAACCAGGCCCAGGTCTCTAGGAGTCTCTAGACATTCTACTGACACTTACATTAAGGCTTTTTTTCTCTAGCTGTGTTACTTGGTCAAATAAAGGTATCATCTCTTCCTACAAACCTCAGCACAATAATAAGAGGACAATAATAATGGCGACAAAAGTAAGAGCCACAGCACTGTGTAAAATCCATGTTATCAGCGCAAGTTACAGGAGGGAAAATACCTGTGACACCATGTTTGAGACATGGATTGAAGAATAGTCTGCCCACTCGGACACCATGTGGAATTTAAGAAGGCACAACATAATTACCAGAGCTGGTCTTGGCTAGGCGGCCAGGATTAGCACTCCAACACTTCTGAAAAGTGGCCAGGAAGGCTGTTTCGCCTCTCATCCAAAGGAAATAAAACCATCATCTGCTAGATGGCCCCCAAACGCTATTTGAGGCATCCTTTTTACACAGATTTGACAAGTGTCTTTACTGATACACCTGAGTGATTTGCAGCATCAATGCATCCCTTAGCGGTGCACTGGACCAGTATCAACCCAGAAAACCAAGTGCTCTTCCCTGTCTCATAAATAACACACCCTTAGCTATCTTAGATTTTCTGTAGATTTTTCAGCCAGTTACACAGAGACATTAAAGGAAACCGTGACCTAATTCTGACACTGTGGTTTCATAATGTAAAGATAACCTAATTCTTCAGTAGTCCCAAAACTCCTCTTCCTGATAAATGACCTTCTCCCTAGAGTATTTGGTATTACTTTCGGCAATTAGAGGACTGAACAGAATATGCAAACTGGAAATTAAAAAGCCTTGCTTTTCCTTTAGATCAGTTAGGATGATGTGCACAAACACAGAAAAACAGTATGAATTTTACTGATGTGCTGCTCTGCATCCTAAGATATGAGCTACCAGATCTTTTGCTTCAGGGAGAACTGAGATCAGGGGTCATGAAGGAAAGTTGTTTTCCCCCACAGTACAACACTATTGCTTAGGTGCATAGAAGTTCCCTTTCATTTTCTTAAGCAGCAACAGGTATGGGCTCCAAACAGATCAAGAAAGGTGTTGGTATGACAGTTCCAATTAGAGTTAGCAAAGAGCATGGCCAAAGACATTCAGCAAACAGCAATATGACAGATTCCTACCACATTATTAATCTGATCAAAAATAGCTTACAAAATTCATTAAAAAAATCTTAGCCACCAATTCAACAGAAAACTGCACAGAAAAGCAAAAAATACAAAAATCAACCAGGATACAGATCAGTTTAGCATGACTTACCCTTATGCATGGCTTGAAAAAGTGGAGGAGGATAAGACAGTGAATGGTCATGGACTTTTCAGGGAACCGGCTAACTGGATGGGTCCATTAACAACAGTTAGTGAAGTAGAGAAGAGCTTCTCTGCAACATCATGCCAGGTATGAAAAATGAGCATTCTCAGAGGAATGCCTTTACTTCAGTAAGGAAGTGCAACAGATGAAGCTAAGTTTTACCTTCCATCACACCTGCATTACTATCAGTGCAAGAAAGAAAGGTCTAACTTCTCTTGGAGCAACATCTCATAACAAGTACACCCCTGCACACAGAATCTTCACACACCCATACAACCATGTTGCTATTTGCAAGCATCATTAAATTATCCAATAAATTAATTTTATTTCTTAAAAACACTAATGATAATGCTAATGAATATTTTATTAAAGTTATGGCAATCTGCCTTTTTGGACTGATTTCCAGACAAAATGTTTGCTGAGCATTCACTCTTCACTTTTGCAGTCTTCATCCCTCTTGAAGGCCACATGTGTGCATGACAGCCTCATGTTACATCATCTGTGAAATTCATTGCACAAAACTCAGTGCACTTGCTTTGAGAATTCGTGGCTTCCCAAGACTTCTTTCCAATTATGCCAACTGCATAAACCCCCATGGAGCATAAAAGCAGAAAGGTAAGTCCTCCACCCTGGCCTAAGAACCTCTAACAAAATGGCCATTGAAGTGACAAAACTGTATGAACTAAACAAAATGCCAGGCTTCAGCATGAGGACTTGGGTCAGCTTGAACAACCCCTATTACTGGGAAGCATGCAGAGGGAAAGTTCCTTTCATAAGGACAACTCGGTTACTAAGAGCAAGAGGATGAAACTTCCAAAGCCCTCCTGGCTAACATCTCTTAATATTTTATCAGTGAGCAGCATCCTCACTGAAAGGTACACACACTGTCCTTTTTCTCTCCTTCACAAGTACTCTCCTCTAACAGATGGTCAGTTTACATGTGGTAATGATCCACTGTAATTAAAAACTCCATTCTCATTAGCCATCCTCCAAGAATACGACAGCTCTGGCTCACTTTTTCTGATGAGTATGTGTTTTGTTTAATGATAAACAGCAGCCAGGAGAATAAAAAATAGGGTAAATTTCTACACTGGGGATGAGTGGAGCGGTTGGATTGCAGATTCCTAAAAGACAGTCAAAGACCATTCACCAAGGTTGAGAACGCCAAGTTTGACGGTCAAGACAGACCCTAGTAATCAGCATGTGAAGTTCAGCTGTCCTCTGGAAGGATTCACTGAGTGTATTTCATATGCCCTTCACCTTCCAAGTCCTTTCTCATTTTAAGTGAAATCAACATTTACAATCAACTGTTCTACCATAATTACAGAACACAATAATCACTAACTCTGTTTTCTATAGAGACACAGATTTACTGCTTCCCCTTCCTGCAATTCTTCTCCTCCTCTCCAGTTGGGAAAGCCAGAGGGCCAACAGAGACATATATTTCTCCAAGAGTCATTACCTTCCCACCGACTCAACAGATCATTTTGGATTCAGTGTCACTCAGAAAGGAGACCTTGTGGACTACTGACAGTGTCTGCAGAATTACTGACTCAAAAAATCTGTAACACCCGAGAAAGACCATCATCATCTAGAGGTCCTAAGGGGAGGAAGAACAGCCTTGCAGACAGGACCTTTAATCAAACCTCTGCAGATACAGGTTCAATTCTTAGTTCTTCCATAAATCACTCACTAACACTCACCATCTGTAAATATATATGGAGAAGCATTTCCCACTTCAGATCACAAACACGCAGCTGCTGGGAGCACCTTTTACTGTCTTTTAATTCAGAATCTCATCAAGCAGAACCTCAGTTGCTGAGTGGTGTCCCTGAGATGGTACTTCTGCATATAACAGCACAGGCAGAGCCCCACCGTGCTCCACGCTAGGTTACCTGCAGGGTCCCAGGAGGAACAGTAGAGTCACAGAGACAGATAGAATAATACAAGTTAAAGCATCCTACCAGGACTAATTTCTTGGCTGGCAGGTACATACTATGTACCAGGGTTTAAGATCGGTTTTTTTAGTCTCTGCAGCTCCTCTATCAATTTTTCACTTACTTCAAACTTCCCACGAGCCTAGCAAAAACCTGACTGCAAGTCAGTAAAAAGAAGGGATTTTCTAATGCCAGATCTGACTCCTAGATAGAAAGTTATAAATACCAAGACAAAATTATTTCACGTGGCAGTGGTGACACACAATCCCTCTTACAGGGAGCTCTATTTTCCACTCCAAGCAAATAGATTTTCTGTCCTGAGCATCAAAAATTTAAACCACTCATAATCCCCAGTGTTTTGCATTGAGCATGGCTCGTTTCCAAAAGTCTATGTCAAAAAGCAGTAGGAAGGTCCAGTGTTACATTACATCTCAATTTTTTCTGCATCAATCATGTTTGGTTTGCAGTTCTCAAATACAGTTTTATGTGGTGTTTTTTCTGCTGACTCTGAATCCTGAAGTATCAGCCCTGGGTTTTAGAGACAAACTGAGCTACTTTCTTCTGTCACACTTTCACTAACAGCAGGCAAGTTCTGCTCTACTGTGCAGGGTCTCATTGACTGAACAAAGCCACTGCTTCTGTGAATCAGAAGCAGATCTGCTTCTAGGCTGGAGAAGCACTAAAAGGACAAAAAGTTAAAAGTTCTCCAAGTTACCTCAGTCAATAAAATCAATAGATGTGACTACGTGCATCACAGGTGGCCAGCTTAGAGCATTTGAGCCATATAGGGACTGCAGGTAACACTCATGGGTCAGCCCGCTCTGACTACATTCCCAGGTTAGCCTCATGCAGCAACTAAGCACAGGGATCTGTAAAAAGCTGTTGTCACCTCACTCTTCTGAATTACTCACAGAAATCCCCTTCCCCAGAGCTCTCCTAAATATGAGGTATGTGCCCTGTGGCATTCTACTGCTGAGAATTTTAATGCATGTCTCATAGGGTTGGGAGAGCTGGACACCTACAAGATACAAATGGCTTCATTAAGTGTCACTTTTATACAGCTCTTGGACCACATACAGCATAGCTAATAAAATGTCATCTCACCTGCTTGCCACTTCAGAGGTCATTACAACTACATGAAAAAATAAACAAGGACAAAAAAGCAGAGAGATGATCTAGAGCAGACAGGGGGCCTGACTAGAAGAGAAGTACACAGTGCTGATCTCGGGTCTGACACGTCCTCCTGCATGGCCCTGTTAAGACAGTCAAACCCTCAGATGCCTTGTAATCCTTAATAAAGGACGTTGAAATTTGAAGAAGAAAGGTATCTTAATACCCCTTGTCCCTATCTTCATCTTGGATTTTTGTTAGTTTCCCTGTCAGGAGCACAGGGAAGTATTAGGCTTCTCATTGTAGCAGGATGCTCTGCCTAGAGTGGGGGAAAACCAGCTTGAACGTTTTTATTTGCAGAGCTATGAGTGGTGAATGGAGAAAGGGATGCCATGCTGGTTTTGGTGTTGAAGAATGCTGAAACCAGCCGGACTCATCAACCCCAAAGTTAAAAGTTCTGAGGAAGAAAAAAAGTACCTGAAAAAGTACCTGATAAAGGAACCAAGAAGTGATACTACTTGCAACTTGAATAAAGATGCTGAGCTGGCACAGCTGGCCTGGAAACATAGGACTAACAGTCAATCGCTTTATACTATCAAAATCCATTCCCACTTTTTAACTGTAGAGTGCTCTAACATGCTCCTTCTCCAAGCATGTGTGTGGAATTCCTCCCTCGAGTGGGGACGCTCCTCAAGGTTACTCCTCAAGGCTGAGCAAAAGAGATTTCCCCACAGTCATCAGCATAGGTGAGTAACATCAATCTCTACTTAATAATTGGTTTTGCTAGCTTAATATAATTGCTTCAGCATTGCTCCAAAAATAGTACACTATACTAGTAGTTATAGCTACCTATCCTGATTAAGATGTTTTAGTCTGATCATTATAATTATCATAATAAGTTTAAATAAATCATTTATTTTATATCTAGATAGACAGATAGATAGAGATATTTGGGTTATCATCCTTGTTTTAGTCTGATCATTATAATTATCATAATAAGTTTAAATAAATCATTTATTTTATATCTAGATAGACAGACAGATAGAGATATTTGGGCTACCATCCTTAATCCTGCAGGACAAAGTTCTATAAAGGTTCAATTACACCTATATAATAATTTAGAGATAAACTGCTGGCAAAGTCTGAGGACAAGATTGATTCCAGCTGCACCAAGATTCCCCTTTGAGAAGGAGTTTAGAAAGCAGGAGGATCCTTTCTGCACCTCGTGACTCAGCAGGAGGGCTTCTTTAATACATTTTGTCTGAAGCTCCCATTCTGCCTGCAACACTAGTGAGTCTTGACTTGATTTATTTATTTGAGTTACGCTCATGAAAGGCAGCAGTAACAAGTGAATTGCACATAGCCACAAAGTAAACACGGTATCTGCCAGGTCCTTGGGTTCTTCTCGCTTTTGACCCCCAGTTTTTGCTTGGGAAAATAAAAGCTACAAGGTTTTTCATCTGCAGCAGAGATAAGACGCTTTCATGCTCTGCCAGTGTATGCCAAACCTATTTGGAAGGCAGCATCACCAGGCATCTTTTTGTGAGCAAATCTATTAAAAGAAAGCTCTGTAAAGAAATTGCCTCAAGGCTCCAGTTCAGTGGTAGCTATGGCAGTGTTCCTGCGCTGTTGGCTTGCACTCACTGTGGAAAGTCCCCACGAAGTCATGAATAAACGGAGCTCTTTATGCTTCTGCCATGGGATCACATGGGCGTATCAGTCCAAAATGAGCAGGAATCTCTTTTACAAAACCCCACTATTCTGAAGACAGAAGAATGGATTCATTTAAGCAGGTCTTCCCAATTCAGTACCTTTGAATAAGAACTGTTAAATAAAAGCTCATGTCATTTGTCAGCTGAAATGTATTTTCTATCTCCATTGCTATATTTGAGTGACTAGGCTTTGAAAACAACTTTTAAAACTCTCTTCCTAATTAATGCCTTAAACAGAGATAACTTGGGAGTCATGTGACTTTACAGCAACTACATCAAGCTAACAGTTTTTGCTCAATGCCAAGGACATTTTAATTTAAGTCTCCCACTGCATGACAGACAACTCTATTCACAGAAACAAGAAACAACAGAAAAAAACCCTAAAACAGTAAAAAATGCTAGAACAAATCCATGTACCCTGTGAGTCTGCAAATGAGAACATCATTGTCCTTACTTGGGCACAGCAATGCTAAACTGAGTATTCAAGCTAAGATCCATCACACTTTGCTTAAGCCATCTGCAAAGTAGCAACACAGAAGCTCTTGTAATCCCGGTTACCTGTCTGATCTGCAGCACCTTGCTCACAACGAGTTTAGCCATAACCTCCCTATCACCTCCAAAGAGAGCTTTGGAGGAATCTCTCAGGTACAGCGCTCATAGCACACACCTCCATAGCACACATCTCTAAGCACAGATAGATAATTAAGCAAGACGACTCCTCTCCATGGAGCTGGAAAGACAATGGCGTTTTCCCGATACAAAGAATTCTGTCACAAGCTGTTGAGAGCAACCTTAACAAATCCTAAGGCAGTAGCATCTGGCCAGTCACTGAATAGAGTACCAGGTACTTTAGAGTTTGAAAATTGGCCCTCAACATTCTTCTCTCAGAGAGCTGACTTCAACAGCAGCAAAGCCCAGTCAGTGATGAAACCTTTCAAAAATCCTACTTTTGATTCTGATGTTCAAGTTCAGGACTTCACTTGAAGTAGTTGGTTTTTTCGGTTGCCCGTTTTGTTGCGGTTCTTTGCAATTGATGGCTCAGGTATAATTTCCTAAAAATTGATTTCAGATAGGACTATAGAACAAGGCTTGATTTTCCAAGAGCTTGCAGAAGTGTTACAAAATAAAAACTTTACTGAAAACAATAGTCTATTAAAAAGGCATTTTTAATGGGCTCGGCTGTTGTCAAGAACTCAAAACCAATTCCAGTTCATGACCAAGAGTACTCAGTCTTTCTCCAGTGCCCATTGTTTCACCCTGGAGAACCAAAAGTATTTGTAACCTCTTCTTCCTCCTCCTTCCTGGAGTGCCAGGCAAAAGGCTGCCTCTGCTCCATCTCAAGGAGCTGAGCTGTGACTTATCGTTAGAACAATCTCAAACTCAATCCCATGTAATGTCATGCTCTCTACAAGGGTTTCTTAACCATTTCTAGATTAGTAATCCTTCAGAGAAAAAATAATTTAGGGTCCATCCAGCAAATTTCATGTCTCTGTGGCAAACTCTTGTGCTCCCAATGTTTTTCCTTTTAAGTATATGTTCCTGAGTCTTTACACTGCCTTTTGTTTCAGCACGGCAGCGCTCATTTCAGCCCTAAGACAGACCTTAAATCTATACAGTCTGTATAATCCTAGGCAGACATAATTCAATAAGCCTGTTTTTCCTTTTCATGCTATTGGGTTTGAACATTTTCCTTGCTAAACCTGCCCACAATACATCCTATAACACCAAAAACCTTGAGCTGACTACCCATAAAATATATTGCGTCAATGACCAGACATAAATCTGCACTGATGCTGCAGCAAAAAGAGCCACTGCTGAAATGAATGTCACATCAGGTTGCAGTCTCAGAAGAAAAGACAGAAGAGGAGACACTACAGGGCAGAAACAATAAAGAAGCCTCCCTCTATTCCCCAAGCTGCTATGAAGCAAAAAAGCCAGAGACTGTCATTAGAGCAGTATTGTAATTACAGCTTCTAGAACCTTTTACCAGTAAGTTGAAGAGACAGAAAGAAGTTTCATCAGAAGGTGCCGAGCTTCTTTCAACAGAAAACAGAAAAACATCTCTCAATCATCCACTCAAAAATGTGAAGTCACGTCACAGAACTGTGTGCATGCAGGCATAGTGCTATCAGATTTATAAAAGCGGTGCCTCACACAAGTGCAAATGAGCCCTCTCAGCTTTCTCTGGTGGAGGCTGGGAAAGAAAGCAAGTAAGCCAGCAGCTGTTATTCCTCAGAAACCTGATCATAACCTTACCAGGATCTTTGCTTCCCCACTCAGTTACTCAAATTCTGAACCACAAAAGAGCAGGTATGACATTAGTACCAGCAAGGCTGGGCAGGGAGAACAGATCAGTAGGTGTACAGCTGAACTTTGGGCAGAAACAAATTGTGATTCTAGCAAAAGAAAGAGAGGGGGAAAGAGACTGCGGGAATACACGGGAAGAAATTAAGGATGTTTTTATCCTCTGATTTTCCCTCATACTTCTTTATGAAGCACACAGCAAAGCTTTAGAAGACAAAACTACTTCTATGTCTATATTCCCATGGGTAAGCAGAATTACAGTAGTGTTGTTTCACTTAAATTTTATGCACATCTCTCTTGAATATGTTTGTTGAAGAACTCTTTGTAGACCCAGAGTCAGGATCTCCTAATTGCAGTAGTAAGAGTTCTTGAATAATAAGGAAACAGAAACCATCCAGACCCAAACAAGAAATTCTTCCTTCTTGCCACTGCTCTAGCTCCACTCCCTTATCCTCCTGAAATGCTGTAATGCTATCTGTTTCTTCAAGTTCCTGAAAGTCTCCCAAGATATAGGCACTAGGTGAGCCAATACCTACGCAGAGTTATACACAGAACCATAGAACAAGGTGGGACGCCACCATCAGAGATGCAAGGGATAAGGACAGCCTTGAGGAAGAACAAATCTTTTCCCACATTTTGCATGTCACCTTCTGAGATTAGAAAAAAAAAGGGAATGCTGCAAAGAAATAATAATTTCATGAGAAACACATTTCATGGTGGGAAGCACAGAGCAAAAAAAATCACTGGTTAAGAACCAGAAAAATTAGAAGGAAGTAACAATTTAAACATCAGTGACATTTCTGATAATGTGTCTAATGGCACAGCACAGAAGAAAATTAATCCTTAACTTTCTAATTTGGATTTATGGGAGAAGTATATAATTCAGTGGATCTTCAGCGTGTAACATACAGGGAGTATTTCAGCTTTCCAAAAGCATGTGCTGCTTCAATCAGGATATGTCATTGGAATAGGTTGGGGAGTACTCGTTAAATCACTTGTTTATTATTCACACTACAGGAATGTGAGTTCTATTGGTAAAATGAATCAATCAGAGAGCAAAGAGCTATTCTCTGGAGTCTGCATTAATCAGCCCGACAAGCTGTCACTAAGGATTGGGTCAGGCTCATAACATAGCATCCAACCAGTGGGGAAAAAAATCCCCGAGACGGCTGAAACAGGGAACAGTTCACCCATTTAAAGCTGTCCCCAGAGGCTTGTGTCAACCATTTATTACTGCTCACACACAGCTGCAGAAGCTTTTAAGTGAGAAACCTGCATTCTCGGACGTTCCAGAACTGTGTGGAAACATGCTTGATCCCAGCTAGTTCTGGGAGGACAAGCAAGATGAAGTATCCTGAAAGAAATACTGCTGGGCTTTAATACAGCCCTCTGAAGAAAATGCATTCATGAACTTGGAAAAGGTCTAAAACTAGGACACATGTCAGAACAGATACACTGTTGGGAAACACTCAGAGTTGTCATGCAGTCCGCACTTCAATAAAATGTTTCTAAAAAACAACACTACTTTTACAGACTATTTTTCATACAAGCACATTGTTTTCAAGGTTTAGCTGTTGCCCAGACTCCCTCAATGTAAGTCTAAAATATAAAGTATCATTTAAAAAAATGTCACTCATGAGAATGCACCAAAAAAAATAGCTTTTTGTTTTTAAAAAAAAACCCAAACAAAACAAAAACCCACAACCATTAATCTGCCCCACTCCCCACCCTGCTGGTAAAACTCATGGACCCCTAAAATCTCATTATTCTGAGGTATACACTCTGTTAATAAGAATAAACATAACAGAGAATACAAGCACTAGCTGGGCTGCAGGAGCCCTAAACAGACCAGAAACATGGAACAGAAAAAAGCAGTCAGCAGTTCTGATAATACTGTGAAGCCGTGTAACACATAGAGCAACGCATAAAATCAATACACCGTACCAGAGAACACAATCACACACTGCGGCCACTTGGACGGAGGAGTGATAAGATCAATGTTTCTGTTCTTGTCAGCACTTGCGCCAACTGCACCTTCAAGCTGGGCAGAGTTTAAAACTGAGCATGACCTACAGGGACAGAGCTGCAGGATGGACTACAAAAATTGCTGAATAGCTCAGAGAAGGAGAAGTGGTTTAGCTGAAGTGTACTTCAGGGGAGGCTGCCAGGGAAGACAGTCCGGAGGGAAAAACATTAAAAGGATGAGTGTCTAATTGCAGCGACGTAGTATGAGTGCAAATGCTCAGAAGTGAGGAAGAAAATCTTTCTGTCCTCACAACAGAGCTTCTCCATCTCACTCTATACAGAGCACTGTGCATGCTGCTGCTCTAAACTTGATGTTAAAAGCTACGCCACAGAACTACAGAAATATTAGTGTAACCATTTAAACACAGCCTCAGGCGGCATTGGCAAGACTGTGTCCCGCAGATCAAGAGATGTGATTATTCCACTCTATCCAGCATTTGTTAGACCACACTTGGACTATTGTATCCAGGCTTGGTCATCCCAGCTCAAGAAATCAAAGACCATCCTGCAGTGTTCCACCAAGACAAATAATGAACACAGGTTGCTTCAGGGAAAATTTTGGCATGGCTATAAGAAAAATTGAGAACAAACTGAACAAATTGAAAACAAACATTGGAATAGATTACCATGAGAAATGGTGGTATTTCTCTTGCTATAAATACTCAGTGCTGAGCTTGACAGGGCCCTGGGTGACACAAACTAAGGATTTCCCTTCAACAGAAGGCTGGACCAGATGTTCTCTAGAGGTTCCTACCAAACTAGTTTTTTCTATGATTCTATGATCTAAACATATGTTATGCTATATGCACTGCTAAATTCTACTTTTGCAGTAAACTCAAATTAGAACTTCTCTGATTTTTCTTCCCATTCCAGCAATAAAATTAAAAAAATAAAAATAGTAATAACAAGACAAATGGAGGACGGTTCACTGTTTTTCAGAATAACTGTCAGCATCTATTGAAATCAGCAAGCACAAGAATTAAAAGGAAATGCCCTTTCACAGAATACTTAATTAAACAAGTGAATTTACTGCCAGAGAATTTTGGATAAATGGCTGAAAGGAGTCCAAAGAATTCATTCAATTCCTTTAGTGTCTATTAAGCATTTTTTACCATCTACTTTAAAAGACGAGATACACAAACTTCTGGTCTGATCCAGTATATCCAATTTTGCATTTGAGTCTCATGAATGGGAGATAAATCAGCATACCTGAAGTCAAATATAGTAGTATTAAATTGTAACTCCACTACGGTTTATTTGGATCATGAATTTAAATACTCAAAACAGAACTATGGAAACCCTACCACTAATAAGGTGAACCTTACCACTAATACCTAGTAAATCATTAAGCACAGCAATTATTTGTTTCAATTAAGCTGTAAATGGAAGAACAGACTAAGAGACAAAACAAGAAGAAAACCCAGTAACGGTATCGGGTTCCACTTCCACCAAAAAGCAGAAAGACAAACTCAAACTTCCAAAGAAAATGGAATTCCAACCTGCCAAAGTAACAGATAGCTCTATCACACCAAGATCATACATCACAGCCACCTCCACAAGCGTATTCTATTAAGAGAGTAGATAACACCTCAAAAGAGCCTAAACAAACACAAAACTAACAAACCAGAAGCAAATCTAACTCCAGCTATCTGCATTTTAAACTGCATCCTGTAAGACACAAAACCAATGTTGCACTGAAAGACATCCCAACATCTTCCCAGACGCTGAGAGTACAAGGAAAGACCCCACCTGAGAGTTCTCTCTACATTCCACATGCTGAAAAAGCTGTTAGCACAAACACTGCTCAGACAGGAAAAGACTAACATATGGCTTGAGGGGCTATGGAAAGTAGGATGAATTGTTGCTGCCAGCCATGCAACAACTCTACCTTCTGTAAGTGTTAAATCCAATGTTGGTTTATTTGTTCATTAATTATGGAATATACTTTATTCACTGGTTTGGAGTCATAAAAAAATATTACAATGAAATCAACAAAGAGAGATATCCCACAGCCAAGTCTTCACCTTGACTGTCATCCATTGGATGACAATCTCAAGAAGAGACCTCCAGTTTACTCCATGACACTTCCCAGGTGGTGGGGAGGTTTAGGGTTTATGTTGTATCATGAGAAAACTTCCACTCCTCTAGGTACTTCTGGATGTCAGTGGCATGATGCCAGACCTCGGGAGTACACAGCCAAATAAAAGGATGCTGTACTGGTCCTAAACCTGTTAGGAGTTTTGTGCCTGCAGACTACGCTGCACAAGCATGTGGAGCTCCGAGGTGGCTTGGCTCTGAAGTCTCTCATAAGGCACATGGCACGTAACAGATGGTCTTTTGCTTAAGACACTTACCAGAGGCTTCAGGGATCCAGATTCAATTTCAATTTAACTTTGTGCAAGTCTCTTAGAAGGACGCATCTACACCATGGATATAGACAGATTTAAGCTCTCTTCCCATGCTAATCTGGCAATGAAAGTGCAGGAGGACTGCTGCAAAGACACCCAAGCTCGAGGGAAGTGATCAGCAGGATTTCTGAGCACATGGGCACTGCCATGCAGATCTTAACACAAGCCTCTCTGTGCTGAAGTCTGATGCATGTGGACTTCCATCCTGGTTTTGGCTGGGATAGAGTTAGTTTTCTTCCTAGTAGCTGGTACAGCACTGTGTTTTGGATTTAGTGTAAGAATAATTGATAACACAGAATCACAGAATGCCTTGGGTTGGAAGGGGCCCTAAAGATCATCTAATTCCAATCACACTGCCATGGGCAGAGAACCTTCCACTAGACCAGGCTGCTCAAAGCGCCATCCAGCCTGGCTTTGAACATCTCCAGGGATGGGGCAGCCACAGCTTCTCTGGGAAATCTGTGCCAGTGCCTCACCTGTTGCTGAGCAGTGCTTACCTTGAGTCAAGGACTCTTCAATGTCTCATGCTCTGCCACCGAGGAGGTGCAGAAGAAGCTGGGGAGGGAGCACGGGCAGGACTAGCCAAAGGAATATTCATACCGTAGAATGTCATGCTCAGTACATAAACTGCAGGGAGTCAGCCAGGAGCCACCAATTGCTGCTCAGGGATGAGCTGGGCATCAGTCAGTGGGTGTATTGTGCATCATTTGGGGGTTTGGGGATTTCATTTATATCTCTCTGTTTTTTCCCTTTTAATTACAAATATGATTATGTTGTTATTGTTGTTATTATATTTTATTTATACTATTAAACAGCTTTTACCTCAACCCACTTGCCTTTTTCTCCTCCCCATCACACTGGGGTGGAGGGGTGGGGAAATGAGCAAGTGGCTGTGTGGTGCTGCTGGGGTTAAACCATGACAACTTGCTAGTTCTGGTCTCTAATGGCTCTCAGCCCTCTACCCTGTGCTCCAATGCAGACATTCTCTTTGTTTTGGTGTCTCAGTTTTCCATCTGTATCAGGAGGATAAAAGCACGGCCCATACTTACAGGGTGTCAAGAGGATAAATACATTAAGTGGTCCTAAGGCACTCTGGGATTATGGGAACAGATGTAATATCAATTCCTTAAAGCAGTGAAAATGGAGAAGACGGGGCAATAGAAACTCAAAGGAAAGAGCAATTCAGAACATGAAGTTTCTTTTTTTCTAATTTAACTGTGTCTCTGCATCCAGAGGACAAAAGAAAATGGGAAACTTTGAAACACAGCAATAGCTTGATGAAAGGGAAAATGTGGGGGATGGGCACAGAAGTAAAGGATAATAAGATTCTTAACCATCAATTCAGTTTAAAACTACTATGAAATGAGACAAAAAGAGATGTTTACATTTCTGAATTACAATCTATTCATAGACACCTCCCTTACCTGCTTAAGAGCATAACTAGTTGGAAACTCTCCAAAGCAATACAGAGGAAGAAAGGAGTCTTGTGAAGAGTCCATGCTTCTCAGCAGTCACACAGCTACTAACAAAATGTAAGTATTCAGCAGCACCATTTAAAACAAAGTGCGCTTAATACATCAATTAGGAAGCCTAAAAGAACAAGCCTCTGATTCAGGAGTAGCCCCTCTAGTAACTTCCAATTCTTTAAGATAGCAAATTAAGTGAGGAAATTTGATTGATAGTACAATGCAAATTCTTTTCCCTCTGTTTCTTTTTTGCATCATTTCAGCCTCAATGACTGTATGTTGTGGTATAGAGACACGACTATATATGATGGAATTACTCCAAGATAACTGCTTCCATGGTTAACCATTCCATACATTATTTGAAGAGTAAATTGCATGGTTTAAGTTAACATGCTTTGCAGCACATCCACAACATGGTAGAAATGTGCACACGAGCAACTAATGCACCTCTCTTAATGACTGGTAATTTGTTAAGCTGATGGACCCCTACAGCTTATAGTCATCTGTTCATAATCTTATCTTCATCCATAGCCCATTATTGTCTTGCCTAAGTCTTATTCACCACAAAAAAAAAATTAAAAACATTAAACCCTGCTTATTTTAGTAAAAAAAAAAAGCACTTACCAGTCACAACTCAATACAGTGTTAGAAATTAATAATTCTGTAACAGATGATTAGCATACCAGTTTCTGCTGGTTTTTATTCCTTGCAGCAACTCTCAATACATGTCATACACCTTTAAGAATCAACAATAATGTAATCATTTCCTACTGCAGACCTATAATTTGTACCTACAGCAGTAGAAATTCTACCAGTATGCACATAAAACAGAAGTATGGGGAAATCCACAAAAGAAATAAAAAAAGATACAAATTCAGTCTCTGATGCTTCATGACTTGCCAGTGTTATATGGGAAGAAAGACATGTAGAGACTAGTTTAATGTATTTTCAAAACTATCTCTGCTGCATTGATTACAAACAGTACAAGAGGTTTTCATTCAGGAGAGTCAGAAGACAGGATTAGCAAAAGGAGCTTGAAATGAGGACCAAATAGATTCAACAGAATCCAAGGGTGCAGAGCTCTTTCCCTACTAAAACATTTTTAAACATTACTAATTCTTTTGATTCTGAAAAGTTAATTCTCATCTCCTACATTTAACAACAAAAACATTGCAAACGCAAGGAAGCAAAGAAAGAAATAAAAGAAATGGCAAACTAGTCTTCCTGTGCTTCAGCTTCCATCCCTTTCCATAGGGTAACCATCAGCTCTGTTCCCAGACAGCACAGAGGATGTGGGTGAGAGAGAAGAGACCCAGCAGGATAACTGCATAACCAAACACTTAAAGACGGGTTGGGATTGGTTACTAAAACTGTAGGGACTTGGCTGTGACTTGATTAAGGACAACAACAAACAGTGACTGGATGTTCTGTAACCCTGTGGAGAACCTAGCCCTAGCTGCGTTACCTGAGCAGTGATAAAGCTATTGGCCAGGGCGCCAAGTTTTAAGAGACAGTATTGAAGATGAGCTGTAAATTACTTTTAAAATTCAAACTGGCAGCAAGTCCCAGGAATATCCCCAATCCTTGCTATACTGGATGCAATAAATAAAGAAGGTTTGGATAGTCATGTAAACTTTGGCCTAGCTCAATAAAGGCAGCAGGAAAGAACAATCATTCCAGTCAAATTTCCAAACAACCGGAAGTTCAATTATCTCTGCTGAATAAATTCAGCAATCTAAGTTGCTCCTAAGTAGCAAGGGACCGAGTTAAATGGAGTTCTGAGTTGATTTAAAGCTAATTTTTGTCAGAAAGTTCTGAAATGGCTTTCAGTTTGGTGTCTGCAGTCATTTCTGTAAAGTGGTATTAAAATTATTAAGTTTTTTGTGAGAAGTCCCCAACAAGTTCAGCAATCATTCACTGTCTAATATACACTTTCAGCCATATGAGGTCACTTCCCTTTGTTTGAGAAGTGTGGTTTATTTATTTCTACAAGATATTTAAAGCAAAGTCCAACATAAACAGCAGAACTCTTCCTTTTGTTCACAGTTTTCATAAATTGCTGAAAGGCTGGGTAACTTTACAAATTATAAACAGAGAGGAGCTATAGTATTCCATAATATTGGTGGTGGCTTGGCTATCCATTAGGAACATCCCAACTATGTGTACAGCAAAACCCCAATAAACCACACTTTACTTTCCAGAAACTGGAGTGCATCTTCCCATCTTTTCTACCCAGGTCTCGTTCTGTGTCAGCAGCATTTAAATAAACAAATTAGGTGCCTCCTTGGACAGACAGATAATGGAATTACAAGCTCATCTTCTACTAACATGAGAAAGATTATACTCCTTTGGATGGGCCTCTTGCAGACCTACTTACCTGAGGGGTAGCAGTAGCAGACAAAAAGGGACCCTGCTAAACAAGGCCCTACCTAGTGGCTTACTGAAATGGGTCTAGGAATGCAGAATCAAGTAAGAAATATCACAATTATGCTTATTCAAAATTGACAGTAATTGTACCCCATGATTAAAGTCATCGCTCTATGAAAATTTGATACATTCTTTTTTTTGAAGTTAGGGGAGTTGAGACATAGAAGGCTGAAGAAATTTGTTTAATGTCATGCAGCCAAAGGATATGAGGAACAGAACTTGAGTCATATATTTAAAGAAAGATTTAACTCTGGGAGTACAAGGGTGCAAGGAGAACTGGAGGGGAGGAGTTTTGTTTTTCAACTTGAAATTCTTACTCCGCTTCTCACCTTCACTGACCATAAACCTCCTCAGGTACAAATGAACAAACTGTCCAGCAGGCCACATTACAGCAGTTGTGTAGAACAGGTCTGCTTGAGTGATGAATCAACTCGTTATTTATCCAAAATAACAGACACAAATGGCTCTCACACCTACCTACAGCTAGAATTAAAATGCTTCCACACTGAAGGAAAACCAAAATAATTTAAAAATCCCCCACACCTAAAAAAAACCCCAAAACAACCCAAATAAAATACAGTGTTAGCAAAGAGTAGTTAGTGAGAGGAACACTGAAAAAAATGCCATATCTCACATCTTCCCTATCACGTTGAAACAGCTTAGACCCTAAAACGAGTTATGGGGCCCTCACCACCCGAATTAACCAGTGTAACTCAGCTCTCAAGCAAACCTCAATATTTTAAATTAAAACTAGTCTCAGGTCTCCAATAATGTTTGAATATTATTCTGTAATGTCATCATGCTGTTACAAATGGACTTCATTTACATCCCATTCATTAGGACACCACACTGTTTGAACTCAATATTACCTTTCCTTCTCCTCCCAGCCAAAACATTGTCATGCTAAAACGTTTATCTAATGGTTCTCCCCCACCGAAGTGCATGTTTCCATAGGGACACCAACAGTGCTACACCATTTGGAGAGGAAACTAAAACCAATAGCTGGGATCTTTTCACAGCTTCTCAAATCCCTAACAGAAAAAAAGAATTCTCCTGCTAATGACACTGAAAACATTAGCTTTTCCAGAATTCACTGTCTTGCTGGTTTCTTTTGGGTTTTTGATGTGGGGTTTTTATTGGTTGGGGGGAGGGGTTGTTTGTTTGGGATTTTTCTGTTTGCTTTTGGTTGGTTGGTTGTTTTTGGATAGTCTTATTTTCACAGGATTGTACCGCAACTGTCACCACCCTTATGTCATTAGAGTGAAAATACAACAGAAGTAAATATCACTATTATGTCAAGAGACAAGCATCCCAGGGTCACTCACTGTCTCTCCTTGTCATTATCCCCTGTGTTAGAAAATGGGGAATATCAGATAATGCAGCCAGCGGGAGGGCAGCAAAAGAGACGGAAATTTAATGTGTTTCCTTTCCAAAGCTGTTTGTAGTTAGCAATTTTGTTCTGATTTAAGGGACAAACTGTCCACCCCTTTTAAACCTCAGAGATTAATTTTCAGTTATTTGTAAGGACAAAGTCTCTTCACATGATTTAACTGTCTGTCCAACAGTTCAGTTAGGCATTAAAGCTTTGTACTTCAAACTAAACAGTGCACTATATTATTTATTCCAGTTTGGCATAAATAAGTATGGATTGCCTTATGTAAACCATTCTGAAGTTGTTAGCTGCTTTACAGTACCAAGAGCTCTGACAGCAGCCAGACCCAGAGAATGGACATGCTCCCTCTCTTTTAATCTGATCTGAGACTTCAGTAAAAGTGACCTGCATGGCTGCTGTACTACTGTCTTTATGCTCATTGATAAACACACAATATTGGTTTTGATCTACAGAAAAAAAAATATTAATTACTCCTGCTGTAAGATTAAATTGCACAAATAATTAATGCAGAAAAATATTATCCAGGAACTATAGTCTTTATCCATTATTGTAATAACAGAGCATCAGTGAAAAATTTGCTGCATTTGACTTTTGGCTGCTCCTGCTGGACCAGCAAGTTTCCAGCCCATCATTTTCTCTTCTAGACTTATGTTTCAGTAAAAGGAAAATGTTCCCAAACTAGTATAAAATTTCTTTTGAAAGTAAATATTAAATAACTGAATTTGTAAATTTGACTCCATTTAAATTAGATAAATTATAACTTCTGCTTTTAATTAGAACATTAGTACATAGGTATTATTCTTATCAGATTTTTTTTTTTAGTAGTTCAAAATTAAACAGTTTAACAAATAAACCCCATTAAGGATTTCCTTGACTATGCTTAGCTTTTCCTTAGCTCTTCTTGAAACACAGAAGATCAGACTTAATAATCTTGCCATATAGTCCCCTAATAAAATGCATTTTATATTAAAATTAAAATTAAGCAATAGTAAAAACTATCAAGATGTCTATTATGAATGCTTCACTGTATGCAGACTCATTTACCTAAGTTAAATTAACAGAACAAGCCAAAATGTAACCATGACCACTGACTGCTTGCGAAGTTCCCTAGTGAATTTTGATAACTTATTTCAGTCACTTCAAAATTTCCCTTTTAAGACCATATGAAATTCTCATTTCATGAGTGATTTTTTTTTTAAAAATTCATGTTTCCTTTTTATAACCAGTAATATTTTCTGATACATTTTGTGAAAATAATTATTGTAATCCTTTTCTCTAATAACAATGAAGTGAAATCTACCATAGAAGGACATACACCCTAATGTTTATATTTGGTGATTACCTTCCTTGACAATTTAGCTGCTATCTGTAGAAGCAAAAATCAATACTTTATTTCTTCTGCAGAGCAATATCGGCTACTTTGCAATCTCTGCATGTTTGCACATAAATATTCTTGAAGGCAAACTAAATCAATTAACATTTGTAGCTGTCCAGTCCCTTTGCAAAACATATTATGCACTTAGGATGAATTCAGTGTAAATCATCATCCTAGCCACACAATTAAATACTATAAGCTTCCTTAACCCTCAGCTCAGACTTTCCTAATCTCTAAAAGAAAGCAATGCCAGATGGCCACGAACAACTGTTAAGAATCAGAGGGACACAGAGAAATACCTGAAGCTCTCAGTAATTCGGTGGAGAAACACCTTCTGTTCCAAATTACTGCCAGGCCCCACTTAGATAAATTTGCTTTGCACAACTCATAGGTGATCCTTCCAGGTTAGCTGATACACATGCTACCAATTTTCAAAAGTTGTATTTTGTTGTCATGAATCGAATTCACAGACACTGAATTTTAGTGACAACTCTTAGTTGCAGTTATCACAGTGACAGCATGTTGGCTACAAAGTGCAGAGAGAATCAACCGACCACTGCACTTCTCCATCACTTTAAAACATGTAATTGTGTAAAAGTATCTATGGATACACATTAAAATACATAAAATATATTGCATGTAAAAATAATGTGTGTAGTATATAATATTAATCTATAATTAGTTGTCAAATCTGCATGAGTTAGCCGCAAGGCTGAAGGAGTAGTAGAGCTCATTGGCCCATGAGGCACAGGCTAGGCCCCAGTCTCTTTCTCTGCCTTAAGAAGAAATAATGGAAAAATGTTCCTCTTTTCCTAGAGAAGAACATCCTCCTTTGAGCCAACACTAAGAATCATTCAAGACAATTGTGCCCAGCATGCTGGGATGCCAAAGGGCACCTCCTGTTTTCATTTTCAGAGGAAGCATCTCACAAGCACCACTTTATATGGTAACAGTGTGGAAGTGGTCTCCTCACCTCTGAAGACCAGGAGCCTCATTCTGCTTTAAATTACAGTTCAGGAAATTTCATGTTTAAAAATTAAGCTTCTCTTTATAAAAACAAATCACCATGCATTACAAAAGATGATAGGCACTGCTCAAGAGCAGGCCACAGCTTCACATTTTTGGACTTGGATTTCTTAACAGAAATTCAGAAGGAAGCAGTGAGAACAGGCAAACCTGGGAATGGAAAAAGCATGTTAGGAAGAAAGATAGGACTCAAACAGCAGGGAGTGCTTCAGGGCAGGGCAGGGCAGGACCGAAGGGCACTGGCAGAGCTGTGTGGGGAGTCCAGAGCTGGGCTAGCAGGAGAGTTCAGGGCAGGAGTGAGAGATGCTGCAGGTGCATAGCATCAGCAAGGAGCACGCACAGAGACAACATTCAAAACCTCTCAGACAGTCATGGTGGAACTAGTGTAGGTTCCAGGTAGGAAGCCAGATGTGCCAAACTGCAGAACACATGTAGAGTAGTGTCCCTCATGCTAGATGCATTTCCATGAGTAAAAGGATAATGTTATTCATTTGAATGTCTCAAACAATAAAATAGCCCAGTTAAAAAAAAAAAGAATATAGCAAAACTGGAAGAATGCATGGGAACGTCATTCTGGCTTGCAAAATTGACTATAAGACAGCTACAGTGAAGAACGGGGGACTTCTGAGCAATTTAAACCAGGCTGAAGGATCACATCTGTTGTAAACTACTTTGAAAAGTACCTGACATCTTGCATTTAGCATTTTTCAATAATCTCTCCGATTCACCAGGCCAGAGTATCATTTTCATTCTGAATAGCATAGCTCATACAAAAAACCTCCAATTTTTAGAATATTAGGTAGAGATGTGGTGACAAAGTTTAGTAACAGAAAGAAAAGTGATATAAGCTTCACAACAAAAGACATGGTAAGGAGAGTGTGAAGGGGATTAAGAGGTAAGAGTAAGAACTGAAGAAGCACAGGACGCTAGAGAACTGTTCCAGATGGTAGGCTAGTTTTAACCTAAGCAGCAGTGTGTTTGTATAGAAGTCCAGTGGGAGCTGAGCAGACAGAGATGAGCACACAGATGAAGTCTGAAATCTTTTTGCAAGTTCAAGGAATGGAAAAAATGGACTCTGAGGGTCTGATGCAGAGTCAAGAAAATTGCTGCTTGGGAAGAAGAAAAAATCAAAGAAAGATCTTGCATGTAAGGAGGTGAGGAGTAAGAGACACCTACACAAGTGATCGCAGATGACATGAGTAATGAGACCACATAAAAGCTTTTCAAAAACTAGTCATCACATACAGATATGAAAAAAAAGTAGTTCAAGCTGTCAAAGTAATGCAGCATTGGGTCAAATAGCCAGTTTGATATAAATATGGTGTGTTTTTTAAATTATTTATTCCAAACATACTTATGGCAACTTTCTAGTTGGGTGTGTGTACAGAAAAGAAAAAAAAATTAAAATCGTAAGTGAACTTTGATCAGATGTTCTTCAGTGATCAGTTCTATCTTTCTATTTCAGTAAGATGCCCACAAGTTCAGTAATTGTATCATTACTGTCTATTGCTGACAAAAGCTCACTGTTGCGTGAGCAGTTCAACACTGTACCAAATCTCCCATTAACTCTTGCTCCTAGGGGTTATTTCAGTAAGTGGGTCAAGATAAACAGAGAACCTGCTAGTAAGGCTCCTAATTTGAACAATGATATTTATACACCAGAGGTAGCTATTTGAACTAGACTGCTAATGCCCCTTTTTCCAAAATATATCCCAGGATGGTGTTATCATTTACTTATGAAGCTTACTGTATATTTCTGGATCACAACCATGAATGGTTTTGTTCACGTGCCCAAGCTTTGTAACCGCCAGGAAAGCAGTGACCTTTGCTTTCAAACTAAGCAAATCCTTTCATATTGGGTTATATTCATGCACACTTAGTGTTTCAATTAGCCTGTGATTTCCTTACAAATACTGTACTGAAGGATGCTTAGCTGGCAGATGACTTTTCCTCCCTCCCTTGTATGTGACAATACTTTGCTCAAAGTTGCCATTACTCTTTTAACTTGCTTGCTGAGGCATTCATTGTTACAACTCCTCACGCCTCTTGGCTGATGGAGGAAAATCAATTTTGATCCCTGAGAAGCAAGTGCAAGTCTCCAACTTCACACACCAACGTGTACAATTGCAGCTGAAACTGAACCCAGATTAATTCACCATTCCAGGCATTTCACATTTATGCTGAGACCTTAAGAGGTTAGAACATACATGATTTACTGTTTTTAATGGGAGAAATGGGACAGAACTTCCTTCAAATGAAAAAGCAGTTTGTCAAATGAAGTTTACACAAATCAAATGAGATTTATGGTGACAATGAAAATATACTTTAAAAATTAACCTGCAGCTTTTTGCAACACAGGTATTACAAAAGAATCCAAAAATCAAGCCACTGCAGGATTTTAATGCTACAATAATTCTGGTCTTCCTTAAAGGGCAACAATTCTGCCCTTTCTTAGATAACCCTGTTCAAAGCACATAAGAATAGCAAGTCTGAGCAATTAGAAGCCAAACTACAGTAACCAGGTAGCAATAAAGATATAGAAAGCATGTGCATTTCCCAATAGACACAAGTTTAACACTGAAAATATTCCAAGCAGGTATGAGAGAGAGGGAGGGGAGGAGAGAACTTACTGTACTGCTTCAAAGATGCACCATACACATAATGCAGCAGTACAGGATACACTTAACAGATGAAGGCAACTGAAAAGGCAGTACTCACCCAAAATATTAAATTGAAAAGGAACATCATGTATTTCAAACAACACAGGCAGCCTCTTGCCATGTTGCACTTCTTAAACTCTAAAAGGAAAACAAAGGATAGATCCAGGTAAAAGACCACGTATTTGCTGCCTTTGGGTGCACTGTATTTTTCACTTTTTACGCCAGTTCCAGTCCCAGCGCCGGTCCCGGTTCCGACCCCAGTGTGGCTCTGTGTGCGTGATCCAGTTGTACCATAGAAAGCTCCTGCAGTAAAACCTCGACCAAATTGCCTCCCTGAGGTAGAAGGTTTAGCAAAATCTGAGTCTTTGCTATCCAAAGATGGACTCCGGTGAATTGAAGAATCCTCACTACTTGACTTCTCCATGATCTCTCTTTTCACAGTTGTCAGATTTAATGTATAGCATCTCTCAGCATTAAATGCAGTGCCTTGCAAATGCCACAGTGCGCTAAGAGCTGTCTGTGTTTTGCTTCTCTTTTTCTTCGTACATAAATCAGATAATCACTGCAGAATTTATTCACTGCATTGTTGCTGGGTTTATTTTTTATAGCAATGTAGGCTGTACTCTGTCTGAAGCATGGATTTATACATTAATATCCCATGCAAGAGCACACTCATGATTTATCTTGATGAATCAGTTATGCAGAACTTTGATTTTTATTAAAAAGAGCCATAAGCTCTTTCTCTGCACTCCTAGTCTACAGTCCTCTAATCTATAGGCAGCAGATGGTCCTTGCATCCATTTCCAAAAAGCTTCTGCAGTACACCTGGGAGACTCTCCTCGAGCCGGAGCACTTTCCTTGCTCTCAGCTTCCCTCTCTGTGTCTCTCTGACTCTCACACGCTGTCTTTTTTCTTTCCACCCATTTGCAGTGTCTCATTCAGTAACCAGCTACCGGAGCGCACTCTGTGTTTCACTGCTGTTGCCGTGAAATCATCAGCAACTGCAACCACTGGGCATTTCCCACAGAAATCCCTGACCTAACTATCGAGTAATAAATCCGCCCTCCTGCTCGCCCCTCCCCTCTGCTTTCCATCGGGCCAGTTAGCAGAAGCCTTCTCCTCCAGGACACGCCTCCATGACATAATATCTTTAATAGGATTAGAATTACTCTTGACTATACAAGTGCACAACAGAAAATCTCTTTAAATGTCAAGAACTGTTTAGCTGTTTATGCGCTAGAACCGTTAGGCAGCGATATTCCTTCGATGCAATAAAATACAGGAAAAGTATGGATTAGATAGACAGGTGCTAACCTCTCTCTGCTCATTAGCAGTGACTTACATTTTCTTTCTGGCTTAAACAAATCCCGCGGGACAAGCAATCGGAATAGGCTAGCACCCAGCATACACTGCTTAGGCACACATCTCAGCTGTACATGCACATAACGCGGCACCATCACCTGTGATATAATCAACCAGAACGGGAAAAGCAGACAGAGCTGCTGCCTCTTACGAGGTCATCAGACAATTCTTAAAACTCCTGAAATGTAAGGGGATCTTAGCCTGCAGCTATTTACACGCTATTTAACAAGTATATCAGAGATTCTTGTTGTGTACAGCAATAAGCCATCTTACATCACAGGTTGTCTGTGAACCAGAAACACTGACCCAAATGCCACATTTCTTTTCCACAGAGTAGTGCAACACGCCTGCTAGGACTCCGAAACAGGGAGGGCACCGCCGTGCACGTGTGCCTGCGCATATGCATGCAAGTGCCTGGAGGGGAGGAAGGGAAACACTTCAGGTCACTACTTCCCTTACTTCCAAATTCGTCATTTTGTCATAAGCACAAAAGCAGCGCACCAGTGGTGCAAAGTGCTAGAGCAGATTTAAAATGCAGGTTATTCTTTTGTTTCTGTAACGAAAGAGACCACATTAGGAGGGCACTCTGAAGGAAATACAGCTACTAGGAAAAGCAGAATTCTACACAGTTTTCAACTGGCCCCTTCACAGGCACATTAAAATGCACTGTTAATTGTTATATCCGGTATCTTTGAAAAAAGACAATATAATATTTATTCAATCTTACATATCTATGGCCAAAAGCCTCAAAAGCATTCTGTAGTTTTTATGTAACAAAATCAGAATCAACACCCTAAAGCAGTGCTGTATCTTTCTTGACAGGCTTTTTCTGCAAAAAGATCCCTCCACCATAAAGTACATGAAATACCCAGTATTTGAATGTGTAATATCTCTCTCTCACCTTTTCTGCTCTAGAATAAGATTTTAACAACAGGCAGGTCCAAGCCCATATCAACAATGTTTGTTCATTTTGCTTTTCAAAAGTAATTTCAAAGCTCCCTGCATCAAATGTGTCCATCAGAAAGACAACTGCAGGATGACTGCTCAGCACTGTGTGTGACAGCAGAAAAAGTTACACACAAAACACCCAAGTAAAAAATGATAAATTAGCATTGACCAAAGTAGAATGGGCATTTCTATACATGTCTGTGGTGCACATACAAACTTCACCATGAGCAGTTATCAAGAAGCAACTTTCTCAGCAAAAACCATGAAAGTGAATTGTGGGTCATGGCCAGGTACCTGCCTCAAACACCAGAGCCTGCAGGATAACTCGCATTCAGACACAAGGCAAATGTCTGAGTATGGATTTAGAAGGCTGAAAAAGCTCTTCTGTTTGAAATTCAGTTACTGGAAGTGTAAAGTTGTACCACTGCAAACCAATGCTGCAGCTAGATATTTTCAGTGGTTTTCACTTGTCATACAAAACTGAGCTCTCAGCCAAAAAATTATGAGAATACACAAGTACTTTAAAGCATTTTTAGCTTTTTAGCTTTTGCACCCTTTGGTTTGCCATAAAATTTACACTGACTTAGACTAGCTACAGAAAAAAAAATTGCTGTGCACTCATGAAAACTAATACAATATAAATATTTGCCTTCCCATTGAAAGTACATGACAAAAATAATTATTCCGCCCTCCTCAAGGTTAAAAAATTAAAAGAATGTTCTGTAATAAGCAAAAAAAAATTTCACAAATACTCTAATCGTTTTTAAATAGTGGAAACTTTATATTGGTGGTTAAAAAAAAAGGCAAAACAACTATACCTCCAACCTTTTTTTTTTCAAGTTTTCATCATTAGACCTTATTGAAGTTTTCCAGTTCTCTATTTTTACCTCCAAATACTACAGAATACTGGTTTACTGCACCATTGCCTCTAATGTACCTTCTACTAAGAGATCTCCATAACTGGTCTACAGCACAGTTTTCACTCCAGAACAACCTCAACCAAAGACACATGTAAAGTCAACAGACAGCTTAAAAATCCAGACCTGAGCAACGAGCACTGGGGAAAACACAGTTCCAGATCAGCCTCTCCTCCTGCTGTGTAGCAAGAAAACATATGACTCTCTTATGGTTATGCTGTGGCCACCAGGGAGACTTTACAAGCCTCAGTAACCTTCAGCCACTTGAATTTGCAGCCACGGAGCAGCTTTACAATTTAGAAGCCACTTCCTGCTGCTGCAACTCTAACTCAGTGTTTAGGTAGCTCAGTTAATAAACCACACAGGGCTGCTTATTTGCTGAAAAAATATGTGGTGAAAAAGCTGTAAGCAGTCCGTCCAGCTGTGCTTTGACCAGCCACTGCACTCAACTCTGCCTCTGATCGAGACTTCAGCAGAAGGTGTTGCTGCAAGGCAACAGCACCTTTCAGCGTCCCACTCGACAGTGTAACCTCAGCATGAGGACAAACACATTTTGCTTCACTACAGATCTTACCTCTGCTTAGTAATCAGGGCATGAAAAACATTCAACAGCTCACTCTGTACTTCATTAATGTTTGATTACTGAATCACAGAATTTTGTTGCTGAGTGATGCCTTCACATCAAAAAAATAATTTCAGTCCCACGTGTACCTGCCTGAGACCAGGCAATAAACATCAGTCCATTGCATTTAAATGGCTCTTCAAAGTATTAAGGGTAAAAATTTAGGCCACTTTCAGATAGCAGGTATGAAAATCAATGTCACAATGAGTGTAGCAAAAAAATGGAAAGAAAAGGTATCAGTAATATGGTCAAAAAAGCATAGGCTGGTTCTCCTACTGAAACTGATTTATTTGGTTCCCTCCTGGGAACAGTCCACCATAGTCCTCAAAGCAAACATCCCAGCATCTTAATTCCTTAGTGAATTTCACAAATTATTTAATCTTTTTTCTCATCCTGTAGTTTAATCTCACCAGAACTTCAGTGCTAATTACACCCAGCTACAGTGCTCCTGAACCCCTGTGTTTGTTTCTGCCCTCCACAGCTGCTTTTGCATAACTAGCTTGTGGAATCATGCTGCAAAACAGAGCAAAAGCTGACCAAGTTTATACACATATTTATAAACACAGATTTAAAAAGACGTAATACAGATATAAAAGGTATATCAGCAATATAGAAAAAATTACACTTATTTTCCCCCTTTTAGAAGTTTCAAATCAATTTTACTTGACATTCCCCTTCAGTGAGCTTGCTGAACCAGGAGAGGGAGAGGGACTACAACAGTCAAGAACAGGAATAAATAATGAAGGCTGAGCAAAAATACCTTAAGCTTTTGTTATATCTCCCATGATTCCTGAAAATGAAATATGAAACTCTAGGAGTTTTTAAAAAATGAAAAATAAAAACTCAATCATGATGATACACAAGCCATTTTACAACTTATTATGTATTTTATCTTGCAATTTCTATTAGGTAAGATAATGCTACTGTCACTATTTTAAACATGGAGAACTCGAGGACCAAGATGTTTGCTGAGGATGAATAGGAAACTGCTGGCAGAGGAGCAAACCGAATCTGTGCCTCACATGCCCTCAGATAGTTCACTAGCCACTGCACCATTCTCAAATTAATTATTTTTGGGAATCATGAGTTTTAGCAACCCTGCTGCATGACTTCAGAACAATACTGAGCCCTGCAGAGAGATGCATACACTACCAAGTGCATACACTATGCATACACTACATACAAATGAATACACTACCAAGTGTTCAAGGGATATGGTTCTTAAACTCATTATTTTCTTTTGAATTATATTGACCAGGAACTCAATTTTACAAGCCTTCCTCAGGGTACATTAGATAGGCAAAGAACCGACATTGCTGAGTATAAACTCAGTGACTGCATCTTTCTAGTCACTGCTCTGAACCCTGGAATTCCATGAGAAGGAGATAAGGAACAAGAGTTGAAAAGAATAGCTTACAGCTGAAAGCTCAGATTAAAAAAAAACCAAACAAACCAACACTGATTTTGCAGTAAGCTTAAAGGGAAAAGGATGTCCAAAGAATAGAACTGAAATTAGGATCACATGAGAGACAAAACCATGGGGTTCTCAGGTCTTCCATGCTCCTGGTTCCATGCCAAAAAGTTTACAGACTCCACCAAGTTAAAATGCCTGGAGTTCTCAAGTCTTCCAAGGCTTCAGAATTTATAACCAAAAACCTGGATGCTCTGATGGTTGTAATGCACATCCTGGGGCCTTCCAAGCTCCCCGCTTGGATGTTGTAAATCCAAAGTATTCTGCCGATCGTGCAATTGGACAAAAACAAGGTAGATTTCAAGGAGAACTTTGTGTAGTAGACAAGTATTGAAACCTGCCTGTGTTTTTCAGAACCAAATAGCCCAATCCGTATTAAACCTTTGACACACTTTCATTTTCCACTAAGAAAAATGTTCCATTACAAAAAGACAGAACTACTGCAACTCCAGTTTTGGAGTCTGATCATAGCTTCACACACTATTTAGAGCCTATACGAACAACTTGTTTGATACAAAGGCTATAACAGAATCACTACCAAGTGTTCAGGGAAGAGTGGAACGCACACTTAGTTTCCCTATTAGCATGAGGAGCAGCCATTTCTCCTATGTTCAGAAAACCATCGTTTCCTTGGGGCTTAGTGGACAGACAGCTGATGGAGGGAGAGACTGGATTCATTAAGAAACATATTTACTCACAGCTGGTGCCTGTGATCTGACCAGCAAACAATCCCAAAGTTCTGTGAGAGACAGCAACCTCACGCCCTTCTCTCTTCATCCTCTAGCACAACCAAAAGCATCCGAAAGGCATCACCTGATCCTCAATTCCACCTGCAAAAGAAAGCCAGCTCCAGAGGCCAGGTAGAAGGATCTGGGACAGGTAAATATGCACACCGCATAAGCTGGAAGGAAAATTAGGATGCTCAGATGGATTTCTGGAGGCTGGACTCCATGTTCTGGGACTCCACCGAGCATTGGCATGGCTGAAGAAAAAGGAGGCCTGGCAGAGAGACAGGAGTGGAACAGCACTCCAGCATGCAGGAACCGTGTGAAGGAGCACCCCTGAGGATGCGCTGAATTTGAGATCTCTGGGTAAACAATCTTTTCTTACAGATACAGGAATTGAGTGTCTAGGCACCTCAATCCAACACCCACCTCCATTACTCCTGAATTCACCAAGAGAAATTATATTTCTTGACATTGTTACTGGAAAGGAAATGAATTAATCTGTTTCTATGACACAAAGGCAAGAGCATAGCAGCTCGTGGTTGCCTCTGATGAGTAACACTCCTTGCCTCCCTAGGGTAAAGAGGCAAAAAAAGAGGTAAAATCTCTTTGAATGGCCTAAATTAATACTTACTAGTTTATACTAACATTTACCAATAAGACAAGTTTATCCTTCCAATATGGGGTCCTCACTGGATGGATGACCAAGAAAATAAAATCCTGGTGTAAGACTTTCCACTGTGCCAAACATTCTGTGTCATTTGGTCCCTGGGATTTCCATTAAAAATCATTTAGTGCTAACAATGCACATGTGGCTGATGCTTCTCATTTAGGATTTCACCCCAGAGACAGAATGAGAGTCTGTCTCAAAATTGTACAGAGGTTTTAGCTGTAAATCATGTCAGGATCCCTAACCCATTGTGGTCAGATGCAGATGATGAGGTGATATGCTAATGCACAGGAGAAGTGGGACATGAGGATTAAAGTGCAATATGAGGTCCAAAAGCTACAAAATTTTGATTATGCCACACCTTCACACCAGTCGTCCCTCAGGGGCCCTCAGACTGAGCACAAAGAATGTCTGAGTTTCCAAAGAGACAGAAAAACAGAATAGAAAATAGAAATCCTGCTACCAACATTTAACCTTTTAAATCAAAACATTTGCACTACACACAGCGATCTTTCGGGGTTTGGTTTTCACTTCACAAACATCATGAAATATGCTAGATCTAAAAGAAGCACTCTAAATATTATGTTAAAATACAATTCACCATTGTTAGTTTCACCTTTAAGAACTAAAATCCAGGAAGTCTATTTATTGTTTGTGTCTAAAAATCCTGGAAATAGAGTCTTCTTGGGCTTGGCAGTGTACATATGTAGAGCACGTCAACCCACACCACAGTCAGTCTAATATCCAAACAGAAAAACAGACATTAACAGCTGGCTCTGAAAAAAAAAACCACCTTGTTTTTTTTCTCTGAAGTCCCAAAACTACCTTACGAATTCTCCCACTAGCAGGTGAGAGAAAATAGATAATATGAGGGGAAAGAGAACAGCATGTATCCAAGCAGCCAGGCCTATCCTACTGGGCAGCAGAGCTTAACAGATGCTTTGGAACAGTCTGTTTATGACTTTTAGCATAAGAATCTGTATCCCTTTTAATTACAGAGTGTTTATCTCATCTTCCATAACAATGAATACACTTTTTCATCTCCATCAACAGCTAATCCTCAAATTCTGCTGAGAACTTAGCCTCAATATTTTAGGGCAGTGAGTTCCACACATGTGCATTATGTTAAAAAACCCCCAGCATCTTCCTCTTATTCATTATCATTATTAAGCTTTCCAGCTCTGTCCTCTGTCTGGATATTCATCCTCATCTCATAATTCATTAGTTTGTAATCCTCTGTTACATCCCATGTCATTGTCCTTCATTAAACTAAGCACTTTTCAGCATCTCCTGTTATTGAAAACTCTCTGACTCCCTAATAATTTCAGTTAACCATCTTAGGGCTTCTTTCTAATTGAGCTATGTTTCTACCATAATCTTTCCCAATCTGCTGATGAAAAGATCTTTTTGAAGGACAAGAGTTAATGTTCAGATTCAAAATAAATTTAATCAATTCTGTTTCTATCAACACCTTATCCTCGTGAAAGTGAAGTTACTCAGATACAACAGACATTTTTCCATCATCCCCATTCTGCTTTTCTATTTCAGAACTAAAATTTGGCTCTGGAAAGGTTGAACTTTTCAGAGTTTAACAGGAAAACGCTTGTACTTTATCTGACCTGTAGGAAGGAGTCTTCTCACTACAGTGACATGAGTCTAATACTGGTTCCCTGTAAAGTCACCAGTAAGACCATCTTCAAGAGAGGGACTCCTTGTAAAGATGCTGGCATAAGCCAAATCATCCCTCGGCCATCCACGAATATGTGGTACAAACTGTTGTCTCCATCCAGTACATGAAAAAAGGTGTATACAGGGAAGTGTTTTTTACTTCACATACAGAGAATATAAGATCAAGGGACCAGAAAGCTGCCAGCCAGAGGCAGGAAGGCAGCAGCATCACATCCCTGATACTCCCATGTGAGGAAACATCACAAATCAGATCTCCAAAACCATGCTTTAAAGACCAAAAAAAGAAAGCAGGGGCGAGGAAGTGAGAAGGGTTCTTCTTATTTAACACCTATTTTTTGCGGAGGTAAAGTACATGATCTGAGTGCTTCTCTTCCACTCCCACTTTAAATGACAGTTTAGGTTTTCACATCTCCTTTATTGACTACAGATTAAAGAAAGCTAGCAAACAGCCAAAGGTTTTTGCCTATCATGAGAGATGATATCCCTTCTTCTTCTTGGATGGTGCAGCAGGATTTCATTAATACAATAACTCTTTTAACTGCGTCCAACATGTACAAGTCTCTTGAACAAAATCAGGTGGATTTTCTCTAACATCTGTTCCAAAGAGGCTGTCTTTCACCAGCAGTCTGCTGTTTTGAATTAACTGACAGCTGGTGTCTATGTATTAGCAGAACTATTAAACTTAAAAACCAACAAATTGAAAAAACCCTCATACAAATGGCTCCATGTGAAGAAAGAACCAAGAGAATGATGTAAGCATTCCTTTTTGAAAGGCAGCACACATCTCTGAAACCTGCTCAGTTATGCCATGAAGGAACATTTCTAAGCACATTCCTTTCACAATTGAGTGAATTCCTTCATTGCTAAAATATTCATTTTTTGGCACTTAAACACAAACAGGTGTCATTCCATGAATGGGGACATTTAAAAGCACTGTGTCAGGGCTGGCAGAGACCCAGATGTCTTCAATGGGCAGCAACTCATCACCAGCCCCAGACTCACTGGAAGTGGCAGACTGAATGCCTTACTGGAGCGTCATCACTTCAGATGTGTGTGAGTTATCAAAAGACCATTTTCCAGCAGCATTTCTAAGCCACACCTGACCCCAGGTCCCACCTTCAGGTCAAAGAGGCACAGCTTTCAGAAAGGAGTCACACCACCAAATGAATTAAGCACCTGCCCAGAGCCAGTGGCCTCACAGATGAAGTTGGCATCAGAAAGGGCTGACTTCAAGTCACAGTACCAGGTTCCCCTCTGCTGGGCCCCCAGTGTGACTCAGGGCAGAAATGTCTGGAAACAAGGGTCGGGTTTAGTCTCTACAGCCATTCAGTCGTCAGTCTCCTCCTGGCCTTCCCTGACCACAGTCCATCAACTGTGACACCAAGCTTAATTGCCTAACAATTCCCAGCACATACCTCCTTTTGTCTTTGAAGGCAGACATTTCTGAATTCATAAGAAACAGTTTTTGAGTAATTCAAGGTAACTGGAACATATCTTCACTGCCATTAACAGCACTTCTCAAGTTCTGATGAAAGCACTACAGAACAGCCACATTCCATCCTGCTGATTTGGGCTGGACTCATTTCTATGGCTTCCAACAAACTTCCACCAACACCTAGCCTGAGTGAAGTCCACAGACTCCATCCCGTCTTGAAGCTCTTTAAATGTATAAAAACAATCATATCTGACCATCTGCATCTGCCCTTGCAATAAAGCTTGTTTACATTCACAATAAAGTTTCTTGCACGTTGTGTGGTGACACTGTGGGATGTGGTCAACTTCAACATTTAAAATAGGATGTGCCTGTAACGTAGCAGTCATGCAATTAATGCTTTTTGCTTTGCCAACAACAGAGTCAGATTTAAATCCCAAGAGGAGGCAGATATTTTAGCCACCTGACTCATCTCACAAGAACGAGGCTAAATGGTTCTCATCTAATCTGCATGAGATACAAGAAAGGGTGTAATAATGAAAACAAGGTAACCCTCTTACTGTAATCCGGCAGGTTTATGTAACGGTGCTGCTGTTCACGAGCTTTGTGATCGGTGTCAGCTCTCATTACAAGTGTGTCAGAGATTTAAAATGACAAAGAGGAAAGGAAAGGGGGGAAAAAAGCAGTTTGACATGACCCTGCCTGTCAAGCCACAAAAAAAACTATCCAGCAGTTCAATTCCCTGACTTTACAGTAGCAGCTACTTAACTTTTTACAGTATATTCGTTACCAAGCTTTTGTAAAGGCAGAAGTATAATGGCAAAATATAATTTTTATGACCTTATCTACATTATGGAGGGCACATTTACACTTGGAGAGAATGCTGTGTGCTAGCTGCAATACCAGGCATTCAGAGCCTAATATGGGGTGTCAAGAATGGATGCAAGCATGTTTGACTCTTTCCCAAAAGCCAAGCCCACATTCACTTCAGTTTTGAAAAAGTTTAATTGTACCATCAGTGTCTCTCAGAGATGAGAAAACCAAGATAGATACCCTTGATCAGCAGTCAGAAACTAAGAATGTTCCAAAAATTCCTCACAGAGGCATCTGAAAGGCAAAAAAGAGAGCGTCTTTTGTAGGGAAAAACTATTCGTGTCATTTAATCTGCTCTGATCTACTTAGGTGTGTCACAAGTATGCAGTAACTATTGTATGAAATATCAATTGGCCTTTAGAAGCTGCACGTCATAAATTCATCACAGGCAGATATTTTCCATTTACAAATTAATTGGGATGCTGGCATTTTATTTCAGAAGCAACCAACACGATGTTTCACGCTCCACTCTGCAGACTGGTTCAGGGGAATCTATCAAAAATACATGGCCATAAACGCTTAGCAAATGGTGTGCATCCAGATGGGTTTTTAAACAACATGAATGAAACTAAAGGCTTGCAAAATGCAATATCATGTTAGGGTAGACAGTGATAGTTTTGGTCCAAATATGCCTTGCAGGAGTCAAATTTGATGCCCATATGTATACGATCTTTCTCTCTTCTCTCCTGAATGTCCAAATCGAGACTAATTTTAAATCTAAACTAATTTACTGAAAAGGATTTCCAGACTTCTTCCCTTCAGGAGAGCAAGCTAATAGTAAATCTACAATAATATAACCCATAGGTAATGTTTTGTTTGCTTTTGTTGTTTCTTTAACTCTATAATCCCCATGTCTATAAAACAGATACATGCAGGTTTGGACATCAATGCCCCTAAAATGAAAGATACTTTATTCCCTGGATTTTGTCCAGCTGATAGGTTCTCCTCCTGTGTTATTTTTCTCATATACTCATTTCTTATGTTGCATTTGTCCCTTTCCAGCCAAACATTTGCCCAGAAGTAACAGAAAATTCTCTCAAGCTACTCAGACACTTTTCAGAAGAGCTTTATGAACTCATCATCTCATCCCATACCTGAAACACAACTTTTCTAAATTGACCATATCTCACTCCTCTCCTCCCCCACTTCTGTGCCAATGGTTTTATTACACGCCTGTCTTGTATAGTACTTAGTGTTTCTATTCCAACAGCATGGAAGCTGTTATATTAAACATTTATCAGTAATGGGGTTACTCCCTTCTACAAGCTGAAGCAAGATAATTTGGCAGATACAGTAATGAAAAGATTCTGTAGGTTTGTCTCTTCCAGAAGAAATACAGCACTCAAAACACACAAGATTCCAACCCAAACCTGACTGTGTGAAGTGCACTCTGAAATCCCATGTTTCTTGTATTCCAAGGATTGCTAAATTAAGTCATCTCAGTTCCCTGTGTTTTTTTCTTTTAAATCAACTTGAATGTTTTCTGCCCCATACACAAATAAAGTTTCAGAAACTGTAATACGGTAAGTAAAAAAAAAAAAAAGAGAAGGAAAAAATTCTTCTCACTCCCTGGGAGGTGTACCACGGGAAACGAGGTTTAAAGGAAACAAAAAGGAACAAAAGCTTAATCAACAGAATCAGGACTTACGGACTTCTGAACATACAGAGGGAACAGAGCTGATTAGTTGCAAGGTGCAGTTTCTCTTTAGAAGGAATATTTTTCCAAACAGAATGATGCTTTGCACCTGTCCTGTAATTAGATGCCAGGCTTATGCATTATGCGGAAAGAAAAAAAGGACTTTAAAAAGTGTCTTGATCATTTCAAAGTTCAGTGCCTCCCAAAGAGTGCCTATAGCTGTTCTACAGCACCTTTGGCTCCGTTTATATGGATATCTCACTTTTGTCCCTACCTAGTCCATTTGCTGTGTTTATATAGTATCGATCAAATATTCATGATATCTGAGTCTAAAAGACTACATCAATACCAAGCTGTAGGCAGGAAGCGGGGAGTGGGGAATAATGAATTCTTCCCTAAAAATTTTTCCCTAACAAATTGTTCCCAGGCACCAGAGCCTTCAAAATGTCTATCATAGAACTATCTTCATGCATTTTAAGCATCCTTCATTTTAAGGATCCAGTTATTTTTATTTTAATATAAAGAACAAATGCTCATAAGCCAAATAATCCAAAACAGATCTCTACAGGGTCCTGCATTCTCAAGCACTAAAAGAAAACCCTCAGACTACTCAAGGCCTGACGTGGTAGACTGCTACAAAGTTCTGTCAACCAGATTTCCTCTCAGATTTCACAGGCTGGTCACTAGTAGCTCTTATGCATAATCTGTAAACCACATTTTTAAAGCAACCAGGGACCCTTCAAAATGAAAAAACAGATTTTTGACACAGATCTCTCAATACTGGGAAAACTTAAAGCATTGACTTCCATTATAGAAGAGAAAAGGTACGTGCTTAGGGAGAGAATTCCAAATTAAGATACCCTCAAGAGATGCTATACGCTGTTTTGAAATAAAACTTCCACCTCATAAAATGTTAATATTAGGGCTTTAGGCAGACATTAAGGTCAGGACAGATGTGCTGCCTAACATGTAAAAGACTCTCACTTTCCAGAAGGCCAATAAATGCCTTTCAGTAACTAAAAAGTAGTTTCGGAAGATGGTGGTGCTTTGTTCACAAGTATTCACGTTGGCAGGTCAAGCAATAGAAAGAAGTTGCTCAGGGGAGAAGTTGACCTGGATATAAGTGAAAAAAAAATTCAGTGGGAGAACAATTAAACATTGGAACAGAATGCTTAGAGAGATGTTAGAATCTTCCTTACAGGAAATATTCAAGACTCAGCTTGACAGGGGCCTGCATAACCTGAACTGGGGCCCCGCTTTCAAGAGAAGGTTGGACCACGTGCTCTCCTAGCATCTCCTTTCATCCTAGACTTTGCTGAGATTCTAACATTTTGTTCTAAGATCCAAAACTCAGACTGTGAAAGACTGGCACTGAACTCCTTGGAGGAGCAGTGACTTGAACTACAGTTGCACGCACTGAAAAACTGGCAAATTGAAATTGCTATCACGCTGATGAGACTGGGTAAAAAGAGATGTTTCTTCTCAGTAGCTAGATTTGACAAATTAGGAACATCTTCATCCTGTCAATTGAGGATCTGCAGATCATAAAACCTGTCTGATCTGTGTGACTTAATTTGGTAGTTATCCTTTCTAATCTGCTAACTACTGTCTTCTTTGAACAGCAGAAATTTCTTTAACAGAAGAAACAACGCAACAAATTCCAGTCTTTCCCATCACCATGCCCTGCTGTTTTTTTTTCCTTCTGGGGCGTGAATTCCATAAAAGAGTGCATTTGTCAGAATGAAGGACCTTCCCCAAGGAAAGGAATGTAATTCATTTGCGAAAAGCAGGGATTAGTAATTATTTTAAGGCAATCCATCTGCCCCTAGAGATGTACCGGCTGCACAGATGAAGGGCTGGTTTAATCTCTTCAAGAGTAAATTTCTGAAAGATCCCATATTAAACTACTTAAATGGGAGAAGAAAGCTTGACCCTAAATGGTGGAGTTTCTTTTGGTGTTGCCACTATGTTTAATGACAGTGGAAAGCTATTTAAAGACACTGACCTGACAAGCTGATACAGTCTTAGATGCATCCATCTAAACTAAAAAAAAGGCAAAATGGTGCTACATCTGGCCATATACCCCAATAACTGCTTTACTGTTAGAGCTTTTAATAGTTATGGACAATCTTGTTGTGGGGCTGAGCCCCACTAGATGTTTCATTCTGCCTCAGACATACATGGTGCATTATTTTCCTTGGGATTTGGAAGGATTATTAGTCATATTGTCTCTAACCTTTTGAAGTGAACTGTTCTAATGGCAAACATTAGCATATGGAAACATTTCCTTGCCGTGTTTTGCTTCCTGTACTGTGCTGTACCACAAGGAGCATAATATATGAAGAAAGCAAACAAATATGGTTTTGATCCTTGGGTGCTAATAATGCTAAAGAGCTATTTTGATGGAACTGCTGAAAGAGCTAAAATATTTTTAACTTCCCTACTTCCAGTACTCACGTGACTATAAAACACAATAATTTTGATGATGAAGTTAAAGAATCCTAGGCACATACTTCCAAAGTGTTGTACATTCCTTTCATTCTTACAGAATCTGAAGGATTTTTATACTCTGACATGATTTATCTTTTTGAGGCCAATCTGGGTAGCCATGCAGGTGGACAACAGAGTTTCTTCCCATAGCAAGTGACCATATTCTATGTAAAGTAGCATTGTCTGCTGCAACTCCAAGGAGAAAAAACTAGCTACAGTCCAAAATACCCACGATATAGTTCCTGTAGATTTAAAAAGTAATAAGCAATTCTAGTGCTCCTAACAGGATCAGATGTCCTTGAGATTTTTAAAAGTGTTATTTCAGCATGTCAGTATAGGAAAGTAGACACGTAAGGCTGCTACAAGAGTTAAAGGGGATTAACATACAGAAAATTAGCTGAATTTTCTTTTTAAGCTCCAAAAGAAATAGGGCCACTGATAAACTTAAGTCATTTAGTGGTCAATTCCAGTTTATCCTGGTGGCCTCTCTGTCTCCACACTTAATTTAAAAAAAAAAAAAAAAATTCTCCCTCTTAGCTATAAATGAAGTTGCAACATGGCAACAGTAACAGATCCTGGCAACTCTTCCTTCCCCAAATCACATAACTTATTCTGACTCTGGATTTCTAAGGAAATAAGATTTATGCATCCAGACTGTGTTCAGTGAATCCTGAGGGAAGGGAGCAGGCAGGGTGCTGTACGAGTCCTGGAAACCCAAGCCAACCCTCAGTAGCATGTGTCTGGAGTATCAATAGCAGCAAGGCAGAACCGTGTGCGAGGCTGACCTGGAGCCTGCGTGAAGAACGGGCACACACACGACTGGGTTCACGTTGTGTGCTCTGTGCTCTTGCCCTGCACAGCCCTGTCACAGGGACAGAGGGGACATCCTGCAGTCTGGGCAGGGTGGAAGGTGAGGAAGGGAGAAGTCTGTAATGAGCTCAACCATCCAAAAGAAAATCGGAACTCACTCACTCTGCTGTTGGCAGAATTTTAAACGCTAACAGAACTGGAGCTGGGCAGTGGGGCTCCTTCAGCTCTAACAGTGTGTGGAGTAGCCTCAAGCACACCTCACTCACAACAGCAGCAGGAAGTGAATTTCTGCACAGTGTACTCTGCCCTTCAAGCCCCATGGCCTGGGCAAGGGGTTTAAAGTGGCCCTGCACACTGGCAGGAGCAAGGCCAAGTGCCCTGCTCAAAAGGGGTTCTAGGACCATGGCTGCCATTTTCAGCACCACAGATTGGCCTCTCTTTTCAATACTTCTCTCCCCAGTTTGGTTTAGGATATATGCTCCAGGTAGCCTACATTCTCCTGATTTAACAGTTCTCCAAGTTTAATCTCATTTTATTTTCTCTTTATGTGTCTAAACCCATCGCCCCCTTATTTTTCTGCTCTGAGGCTCACAATTCCCAGTTTGTTTTCAAAGCTCATTAAGAGAATTTTCTCTCTCCCTCTGTCATATCATTAACAGAAATGTTACACAACTCCAGTCCAACCCCCAACCTACATAACCATTGCACTACTGCTGATAATCAGCTCCTGTTTATCTTTCACCCAACTTTTTCTTCCTACCCAAGCGAATTTCAATTAATCTTCATGTTAGAAAGTAAACATATACCTACTTCCCTCTTGATTCCCTAAAATCATTAATTTTGCAATTCTATCAAAAAAAGCAATTACGTTGTCTGGCAAGATTTATTCTTTATGGACTCATGTTGTTATTGCTTACAATTTTGTCACCCTGCAGACTCTGAGTTTGCATCCTCTTTTAATATCAGGCCCATTATTTTACCAGTGGTTATACTTTCGGGACAGTAATTGCTAAGAAAAACCTTGGCTTTCTTTTGAAGGTCAACATTATAGTTTCCAGTCCTCACTCATACTGACACTTCATTTTAGCTACCATCTCTCAAAAACAATAATCACACAATAGTGGCACAGCAAAAAGGCTCACCAAACACCAACTTTTTAAACTGAGGGGTAAGAAAGAGAGAAAAATCAGCCTTTTGTTCACATACTCCCTTCGTCACTCTTTAACATTAAAAGAAATTTTAACAGTCAGCCTTCTGCTACAAGAAAACACTCAGGACTACTGTTTGGACTTGCAAAATGATGCAGGGTAAAAGGGACCCCTTGAGATCACCTAGTCCAACCCCATGGTCCAAGCAGGGCAAGCTTCAAAGCTGTATCATATTACTTAAGACCTTGTCCAGCAGAATTTGGAGAACTTCCAAGGTTGGTGATTCCACAGCTTCCTAGAGCAACCTCTTCCCACAGCAGCACTCCCAGGAAAAACTTTTTTCCTCACCTACATTTGCGACTTACTGAGGCACCAATCGTGGCCACTGCTTCTGTGTCCTTCCTGTGCATTTCTGAGAAGAACCTGACTACCTGTCTTCCCTACCACACTCCCTAAGTAAAGTAAGGCTAAGTAAATCAGCCTGTTCTTCAGGCTAAATCAGTCCAGCTACCTACATCTTGTAAACAGTATGTGCTCCAGACCCTTCAGAATCTCCTTGTGGCCCTTCACTGCATTGGCTTGTCAGCATCTCCCTGGTACTGTGAAAACGAGCACTGGGCACAGCCCAGTGTGGCCTCATGTGCACTGAGCATCAGGAAACAGAGATAATCCCTTCCCCATTGCTAGTGTAAGACACCTGACTGCATTTTCTCAATCTCAATTTTCCAGGTTTTCTCATAGTGGTAACTTTTAATATTGACTGTCCTTGCAGTCTATGCAGAGGATTTTTAATCGCACTGAAAATCGAGCCTTTGAATTGATGCATTCAGTGAAGCTGCTGTTTAATAAACCAAATTATAAAATTTGCACTTGATCTCTACAAGCCTGTGTATGCTTTTAACCATCAACCTGTGTATGTTTTCTGCCATCAACCAAGCAACAACTAAGCAGGGTGAAAAGCAGCTTGATAAAGTGGGTAACACATGGAGGGGAAGACATTTGACCGAAGTCTCATATTTGTACTCTAGTGTTAGAGAAACAAAGACAGGGGAGTTGCAGACAGCATCATCGGCATCCAGTGAGGAAAAGCTGACTTTCAAGTCTCAAAGGTGGAAATAGCTACCAAGCAGAGTGACAGAGAGAAGGGCTGCAACAAACAGGCCAGGTAAGAGACAATAGATAGGAATTCAGACCTGGAATTTCCTAGAAATGCAAATCCCTCCAGCAGGACAAAACCCCACGGTGTAAGGTGCAAACACTGTTGTTATGCCTGAGGGAAAGCAGCCCAAGAGGGAGAAAAAGGCAGGGCAGACAGCAGCACCAGCTGTAGCAGTTCAGTCCATTCAGAAGGTTCATATTTTACTAAGCCAGGAAGTGGTAAAAACACACAAAACTGGAAGGTCTTCTCATATGTATCCTTAAAGCCCAGCAAGATCAAGCTTTACCTTGCCTGAACTTTTAAACACTTTCTGTGCTGCTGTTCATATTAGATTGGGAAAAGAGATTTCTCAACACTGGACATATCACAGGGAACATGGAAGGTAGAGAAGAGAAATGAGCAAAGATGGTCTGGTTTTTCACAGGTACACTCTGTCACAAACTAAGAAAAAACAAGGTTAATGCTCACCTGGTACACAGCACAGACTGATGGCTCCAGTGGCAACAAAAAATAATAAATAAAGGGGCAATGCTGGCCGGGAGACCATAAAGGGACATATGCATTGTAAAGATCTTTTGCTTTTCAATTTCAGTTCAGGGATTTGTCTTAAAATGTATCTATCAGCCTCTGCTTTCCATTCTGCTTTAATAGCAATGTCCTGATGAACACCGAATAGTTCTGTTATAGTTTAGGAGTAACACGGACTAATTTTACTCTCAGGATATTTATTGCATTTATCTGGTGGCTTAATAAAGAAGCTGAAAAAACAAACAGTAAGAAAATAGGATGGCTTAAAACAACGTCTCTGCAAACATCTGAGGGCTATTAAGAAACAAAGGTCTATATGCTGCAGATATTACAACTTAAAGAAGTTCCCTCTCTTGCAAGAGGCCAGCTGTTTGGAGCAGTGTCTTGGGAAGCCAGGCAGAATACCGGTTCCAGCTCCAGGAGAAACAGGAATACAGGATCTGACAGCTGAGAAGGGAGTTCTTTGAGACAAAGAAGCAAACAAAGTGGTATCTAGCCCTGTGACTATCTCATCAAAAAAAGTATAACCTAATGTAATTTTGATTTTCTTCACTTCCGGTACTTTCAAAGTTCTTGGGAAAGGAAAAGGGCTCAGGCACAACGGGACATCTGCAAATACTTCAAAAACATTTCCAGCATGGTTACACAATACAAGAAGTGCATTTCTATGGTCAGTGACACACTGAGTTTTTATTTTGGAAAAACTGTGCAAGGAACATTTCTGTGCCAAACTTCACATGGTGTGTCATCCATTGTTTTACATTCCTGCTTCACAGGTCAAGATCACCAGGTGAGTCACAATGCAAGTGGATGACACAAAATCCACTAGAAGTTATTTTTAGATAAATACACTTTTAACACTTTTCAGCATTTTTAACAGCATTCTGCACGGTCAGCAGAACCAGCTGTGTACTTCTCTGCAGCCTGCATTCATAACCAGATTAGCCAAGCCATTTTATTAGGATGGAGTTCAGGCATCCGTCCTAGAGTTCAGGCATCCTGTGTCCTGGAAAAGTTTAGTGGGGACAGACCAAGGCTCTTATGCAACAGCAAGATGTCAGAGATGGAAAAAGGCCAATGAGAAGTGCCAAAAGAAGACTAAGACATGTAAGTGCAAGCCTAGTCCCATTTGCTAGCACTGGCAAACTTCTAAGAATATTGTGTTAATACTCATCTGTGCAAAAGATACCAAATTATTTGTGAACTTCTTCGTTCTCAAATGTCCAACACCAAAAAAAAAAACATACATGCCAAACCAACCCCATTTTCACTCCTCCTCCCATCAGCAATATTTAAATCTCAGATTTCCAGCTGTTCAGCTAGAAAGAGTAACTAGAACTTGCTAAGAGTTGCCAAATCTGATAGCCCCATTAAGGTTCGTGTCCCCACATCCAGCCAGTAGCAAGGCCACGCACATATTCCTAATGCACACGCACACATACAGAGAATATCATAGAGTCACAGAATTGTTGGGGTTGAAAAAGACACTGAAGATCATCGAGTCCAACCATTAACCTGCCACTGCGAAGTCCACCACTAAACCATATCCCTAAGTGCCACATCTACATATCTTTTCATTACCTTCAGGGATGGTGACTCAACCACTTTCCTGAGCAGCCTGTTCCCATGCTTGACAACCCTTTCATTGAAGAAATTTTTCCTAAAGTCCAATCTAAACCCCCCCAGGCACAACTTCACATAGATACGGAAAGTAGGCTTGATCCTGTGCCACTCGCTGGTTGATCAGGAAGAAAGCTCATTAGAGTGAAATTTGTACTCTTTGCACACGTACACAACATGGATCCCTCCAACTGCTGGCCTTAGATGCTTGGTCTGTCCAGTATCAGTGCTCTGGTCTCCACTGTTGCTGACACAGGTGATAACCCATGAGGCCTGCAAAACCCCTCCAGTGGCTTGTGTTGTGATCCCTGGCAATGACTCTACTTGGTGGCACTTAGACTCCATGAGTCCACAGGAAAAAGTGAGCACCTCACCCACAGAAACAGTCAGAAATAGAAGTCAGTAAGAATATGAGATGAACTCCAGTGAGTAGACACAGGGCATGGCCAGGGAATGGAATGGAATGGAATGGAATGGAATGGAATGGAATGGAATAGAATAGAATAGAATAGAATAGAATAGAATAGAATAGAATAGAATAGAATACTTCAGTCAGAAGGGACCTATGGCAATCACCTAATTCAACTGTCTGACCTCTTCAGGGCTGACTGGAAGTTAAAGCAAGTTATTAAGGTCATGGTCCAAATGCCCTTTAAACACTGAGAGGCTCAGGATATCAACCCCCACTCTAGGAAGCCTGGTCCAGTGTCTGACCACCCTTTTGGGGAAGAAGCACTTCCTAAAGTCTAAACCTCCCCTAATGCAGCTTTGAACCATCTCCAGTCGTCCTATCACTGGATGCCAGGGATAAGGAATCAGCATCTCCCTCTCCATTTCCCCTCTTCAGGTGCTGCAGAGAGCAAGGGGGTCACCTCTCAGTCTCCCTTTTTCCCAGAGCCCTCAGCTGCTCCTCCCAGGACACACCTTCCAGCCCTTCCACCAGCTTTGTTGCCCTCCTCTGGATGCACTCCTGCACCTTCCCATCCCTCTTACACTGCAGGGCCCAGAAATGCTCCCAGCACTCTCGGTGAGGCCGCACCAACGCTGAGCACAGAGGATGATCCCCCCTTCTGGCCGGCCGTGCTGCCCTGTTTGATGCCCCCCAGGACACGGTTTTTGCCCTCTGGGCTGCCCGGGCACACCCTGCTGGCTCTCGCTGAGCTGCTGCCCACCAGCACCCCCAGGGCCCTCCCTGCAGGGCGCTCTCCAGACTCTCCTCTCCCAGTTTGTACTTGTGCCTGCAGTTACTCCATCCCAGGTGCAGGATCCAGCATTTGTTCCTGAGACATTTCATGCCAGGGATGATTGCAATTGAACTGACCGGCCTCTCACGTTGACTCATCTTGACAGGTTTTACACCCAGACCATAGGCTGACCCCTCTCCTGTGACAGTCCGGGGAAAAGCCAGGTCAGGGTGTTCCCTTTGTAGTACTTTGGGTTGGTCAGATTCTCTCACCTTCTGTGCCTTTATGTTTATGACCCTTTTACCACATAACCTAACAGTATCCTCTGAAATTTGGCATGAATGAATTCAAGGATGCACTGTGCTTAACCACTGCACTTATTTCTCCCACATAATCAATCACGGGAAACAGGGGCAGGGCATACAAGTTATCATGAACATCCTGCAACCAGATAAAAACAATCTAAGTCTTTTGTTAAACACAGACTTTAAAATTTAGAACTCGCTCATAAAAATTCATATCCCGCCCTACACTGAAGTTATGGTGTGTGTATATATATACACACATATATTACATATAAATGAATAACATTAGATATGAATGAAAGTATTTTGCTGTCTGCTGCCAGCAGGGACACTAAAGAAATAAATGTACAACCCCAGAGTTACTTTTTCCAGTGATTTGTTCCTTATGAGATGTATTTTGGAACTATGTACTGTTCAGTGAAGCACTGCATTACCAACACACTTTCCCATGCTTTTAGATGGACTTGCTACAAAGCCTCAAAGACCAAGTCAAATCAAGTATTTTCAATTCCTTCCTGCCTTTTGGGGTTTTTTGTTTGGTGATGGGGGTTGCACTTCATGTGATCACAGAATAGTTTGGGTTGGAACAGACATTAAAGATCATCTGGTTTCACCCCCCTGCCACAGACAGGGACACCTTGCACAAGACCAGGTTGCTCAAAGCCCCATCCAACCTGTCCTTGAACAATTCCAGGGGTGGGGCATCCACAGCTTCTCTGGGCAACCTGTGCCAGTGCCTCATCGTCCTCACAGTAAAGAATGTCTTCTTCATATCTAATCTAAACCTACCCTCTTGTAGTACCTTGGAAAAGAAAGAGAGAGGGGGGAGTGACCTCCTATATATTAAGAACAACATGAAAGAGAATTGGGGTTGCCCTGCAAGAGAAAAGGCCTAAGGCAAAGGAAGAACCACTTTGGAGATCAGAGACAAATGCTATGAACTGCAGAGCAGAGAAATTGGAGGAGACTTAGCACAGGGAGGTACATTCAAGAACAAGAAACACTGGGACTGAGTGGAGTGTGGACTGTGGGTGGAGGATGAGTATTTCTCAACATAATCAGGGTAGACTGAAGAAAACTCTAGAATCTTATTTTAAGATACCACTCTGTACCAGCTTTCAAGCAAGGAGGACCCACACACCAAGTCTGTGGAGAACAAGGTGTCTCTGTCCTGTCCTGTCCATAGCTATTTATTCAACATCTTATGCCTGCAGTCTCTTTCTAGGCTGCAGAGCATTAGCAACTTAAAGCCATTGCAAATCCAAAGTCCTGAGTTCCTCTGGTCTCCTCACTTTCCCCGCAGCACCCCACCCTTCCCAGGTGCTGGTATTTGTGTCTAATTAATGAGACACTTCAAGAAGCTGAGTTGACCACAAACTATCCCCGTGAAAAAAAGCACCAGGGCAGCTCCAGAAGGTACTAGCACACAGAGGAAAGCATGCTCAGGGAAAAAGGAGAACAAGGCTGAATCACAGCAATCCAAATTTGATCCAAGTTTCAAAAGCTGTGCAACCGCAACCTAAATGTGTCCGTTCTGGAAGATGCACCTCCTGGAGATTTTTGTGCAGCAGGACACTGCCTATTATCCCATTTCATGGGTAGCAAAGAGATGTCAAGTAAATTGCCAGAGCTCTCACAGGAGCAGGAAGCTCAATTTAGTTTTGTCATGATTCAAGGAGACCCTCCTCCAACAACTGGACCCTGTCTCTTGAAGCTGTCTCTGCAGCAAAGAGCTGGAATGCTAAGAGACAAAGGAAGTGCTATTTTAAAGACTGGAAGCAGATACCCATAAGAGAAAAGTGACTTTCCCAAAGTCAGTTGTAGCTGTTGACAGAACCACAGGCAAAAATTAATTCAGAACTACAGAAATTTGTGTTTACAAGGCAGTCCTTGCCTAATATTATAGAATCCAGAAATCGAGAGTAACCTTTTATCAAAAAAATTAACCCTTTATGTTCCTTTTTTTTCTTTTTTTTTCTTTTTTTTTTCTTTTCTTTTTTTTTTTTTTTTTTTTTTTTGATGAGGAAGAAAACAACAATTCAACAGGTTGCCCAGGCCTTCAGAAGGCATCTTTCAGCAAAATCAGAAGCAGAACTTGCTGAGTAACTTCCTATTAAGGGCACAGAGCAGAATAAAGTGACTGTAAGTGCTTGTGCATTAAGTCCCTCTCATAAGGTATTTGGGGTTTTTCTGTATCTGTAACTAATAAGAAAAAGATGGGTTCTGTTATTTAGTTTAAATAAAAATAATAGTACAGTGAACTTATCTCACAATCAACAGACACTCTGAACCTCCTCCTCTCACAACTCTAACAGCTTTTCCATTCTCCCTGTCACCTTTCTCAGCTCCTGATGATTCCCGTGCTGCTCCATCTATGGTAGCAGAGACAGTGCTTCACCAGAGGCCTTAGATGCTAAAGGGTATAAGGAAGCAGGTTATGCAAAAAGCATCTATTTCCAGCACAGGAATGTGGCCTGTAACTATCCCATGACAGGGAGCTCAGCTCAAATAGAAAGTGTAAGCCCAAGCATATCAAAGCACCAGGAGCACTGCATCCTGAGATAGCAGTGGGAAACCGGGGCAGTGGGGGTGGGGAGGAGGGGGACAGAATGAACAAGCACTTTAGTCTAAAAGAGGAAAGGAAACACTAAGGCAGGTTCTGAAATTTTATAAGGGAGTCTGGAAGGCACCTCACAGCCTTAGACTGAAAGACACAGCATATAAAATATCAGAAAAAAAGGTCACAGAGAAAACTAACTTTAAAAAGATAGCTACAGTGGAGAATGTCCATTAATTCCTCAAGAGGGAAGAGGAAGTAGCCTTAAAGCTCCTGTTTTAGCCTCAGATTCTTAAGAGATCTCAGAGCTGAACAGCCTTACTTTCAGTATGCAAAAGCAACCAGCACTCTACAGCTCTTTCACAAAGAGAACTTATCTCAATATACATTGACAGGAATTACAGATATTGAGGTGATCACATTTTTAAAAATATATTCCTATGTGTAGCCCTCCTGCAAAACTAAAATGAAGCAAAACAAAGCTTGCATAGTCAAGTGCGTAACTATTTTGAAGGTCACATCCTTGAATGAGTTATGAACGTTCAGGCTATACACACATCATAGGAACACAGATATATCTTCATCCCATTTTTCCCACTCTACTGACAACAGAATTGCAGCTTTCCACTTCCATTTACAGAAAATGGGAATCATGCTGCCCATGCTGTAAGGACCTGTTGTTCTCATCATTTGATATGATCTTTCACATTCAAAGCCTAGAGAGCTCAGCTCTGATCAGAAAAGGGTGTTAGAACATTAACAAATAACTTTCACTTTCTCCGTATACTCTTGCTCATCTGAGTGAACACCACCATGAAAAATGGGAAGTATTTAAGGAAATAATTCACAGTTAGAGGTCGCTTCCTTTATGGAAGGACCTAATCATGTAACACTTGAGGATACAGGTCCTGCAAGGGAGAAGGCCAGGAACAATGCTCTAAATGTCAAGCCAGTCAACTCCTGTCCTTGAAATCCAACATGATCCTTGCATTTACCACAGGTTTTTCCCAATGCATAGCAAAATTCCTCACATTGTCATGTTCCTACTAATCACATTCCTTGGATCTTAGTTTTTTTCTTCAGACCAAGGTTGCTCTGCAGGCAGAATGGCCATGCACTTAAAATTACAGTGGGACCTGCACCATGAACACAGGCTGTTATTTAACACAAAGTGTCCTGAAAAAATACAGGGTCTAAAACTGGGCAGCCAGAAATGAAAAGCTTTCTGAGCTTCATTGTGTCCAACTCCCATGCATTATAATGGAGAAATGGCAACCCTTCACTTTCCCTCAACCAAGTGCTCTGAAAAATTAAGTCCTAAAATTTTCTGAAGCGCTCCAATATCATCACAGGCTGTCTTCAGAGCAGAGTCTAAACAACACACATTAATTACAACTGAACAAAGAGGAAAAAGCAAAATAGGTGCTCCTTGGCTATATGGTGCAGCATGCTCCCATTGAAGACAATGGGATGGCATGTTAGGGAACTGAAAAAGTGGCTTCACACTGAATCCACATCAGGCAATTGACCAGTCATGCACCTTAATCCCATTGTTCCCTCAACTTTCACAGAATCACACTTACAGCCAAGTAAGGCTCAACCACTCATTTAGTACACCCATCCAAAAAGCAGTATCAACATATACAGACATCTGCTCAGCAGGAAGCTGTATCCCAGTTTCAGCTCTGCCAGATGCTTCATGCCACAGTCACAGCTGGGAAATAGTAGAGATGGTCTATAACTGCCTCACAAGAGACTAGCAGAGGGAAAAAAAAAAGAATACCTCTCATAGTTCTGTGGGAAACATTTCATGTCTGCCAGACCTCACAATAATTGCAGAAATACCTACTCACTGTCCAGGGCTGTGCTAGGTAGCTTGCACAATACATGTTCCTAAAAGCCTCCATGGCTGGAGGCTCTGCACCTTTCTTAGTGCAGAACCTGTGCCAAGGCTGTCTTTTCCCTGGTGTCACGGCAGCCACCGCAAGCTCCCCTTGCTTTTAGCTTCCTGTCAGTGCCAAACTTTGTCAGCCTCAGCATTACTCTTTCTTTCCTACTTAGTATGTAAACCCAGCATAGTTAGTTCTTATTACTATATTTGTTTTTAACACCTTGTTATGTGAAAACAAAATTGTAGTGTTTGTACAAAGTCTATTTGTAATCCATTACAGTCCTTTCTGAAACACACAGAGTTATTTTTGGGCCATGTAAGTCCAAAGGAACTCAGTCTCCTGGGGCTCTTTCTGCATCAGCACCTCTGCTGACACTGCAAATAGGTACTAGGCAGCAAAACTGCATTTCTCCTCCACAGTGAGTCTCTACTCTCTAAGTCCAGGCTGGGAGCTCATTTCTCACAGCCCACCAGAAAGTTATCAGCTGGCAACAGCTTTCACACCTTACCACCTGGGCTGGGTGCAAACAGTGATATGGACATGGAGAAACTATTATGGATTATTACATACATATCATCTGTCCTCCCGGAATTTTTTCCCTTGAACACCGTGGAAGGATGGATTTAAGAGGAAGGTCAAAAGGCAAGCTGCAGTGCTCTACAACTTGAAGGGTTTAAGAGCAATTCAGAGAACTATCTTTAAGGTGCTGTATGTGGAATCTTCTCTTTGGCAGGGGTCACTCAAAGAGGCTCTTTCAACCACCAAGATTTATCACTGCTCATAATCAGCATTACTTCCACATCTATTTTATCACAGCAGTCTCTTACTTCAGTACATGGCCAACAAGATCACATGGGACACAGCTGAAGCAAGCTTTAAACACAACACTCTTACCACAATATATATTAAAATAGAAAGTTGGTTTATCCCATAGGACCTCATCTAAATGCTCACCAGACTGCTTGCATGAACAAGGGGTGGGGAGAGGGGGAAGAGAGGGAGAGAGAGACTCCCTGATGGAGAGACCACCCATCCAGTACTCCCTTTCACAGCTGCTCTTGTGCAGAGGTTCCTAAGGTTTATTTCACGATGACAAAGTTTTGGGTTTATTTCAATTTTTTTTCTTCCAGAAGACAGACAGATGATATTTATGTTTTTAGCTACAGCTTCTTACAAAATGACGCAATAAAAATCTCCCAACCGTCATTTATATCATGTAACAATGAAATTTAAGTTCCTCATTCAGAAACTGTACCAACTGTTGCTGAAAAAACTCCACGTTGACTCCAAGGACGGGATATCATGGCAATTGTAACTGAGATGGATCAAAGCTGCTTGTCTTTTATGGTCTTCATTTGCAAAGGACCGAACATAACCTGATTACTGGTAATGCAGTACAGCTCAGTGTAGGAGGACATTAATTTTCTTTGCCTGGAAAAAGCTCTTAGCTTTCTTCATGTAATTATACCAAAGAGCAAGTCAACTCTAGGGCTAAATGGGAGCAAATGGGAGGAGAAAAACAGGAATAAACCTTCAGTGGGACTTGAACTTGGGAAAACAATCCCAGCATGTTCAGAATGAGCAACACCACTTTCACCTCCTCAGATGAAAGTTCACACTGTTCAGCTCTATGAAAGCATTTGAAACAGGAGGGAGGAAGGGAATCACAGCAGGATTGAGAGGGAATGTGCATTGCCTCTGATGAATGGCACAATGCCCAGGCAGCTGCTGCACAAATGCCAAAAGTGGGACCTTTGTTGCTTCAGCTGGATCCCTCTTGAAGTTTTGAATTACAGGCAGATACCTCACGTTATGGGATTCTGCTGCAGCACGGCAATGCAGAGACTGCTTGCTACACGTGTCTTTTCCATTCTGAAACTGAAACCCTAATGGGAAACCAGCCTTTCCAAAAGCCTCACAAAGCAGCTAAAAAGTATATTTCAGCACTTTTACACCAGACCTTGCCGGAATTAACATTATCCTGAATCTTTGTTCATCTTTCAAATGCAAAAGGCTGAATGCAGACAGCCACATTTTAAAATCAAAACCCAAAAAAAGCAAAGGTGTGCACAGTAACGAAAGGAAAATGAATTCTTTAAAATTCTGTGAACAACTTGGCAGGTGGTTGCTGCATTTTAAATAAGAGCCATGTCATTTTCCACATTGTAGGCAAAAGAATGAATCATAGAATCACAGACTATCTCAAGCTGGAAGGGACCGTAAGGACCATCAAATCTAACTCCCTGCTCCTCACATGACTGCTTAAAACTAAACCATATGACTAAGAGCTTTGGCCAGATGTTCCTTAATTCTGATGCTGTGACCACTTCCCTGGGGAGCCTGTTCCTGTGACTGACCACCTCCTCAGAGAAGAACCTGTTCCTAATGCCCAAGCTGAACTTCCTCTGATGTAGCTTCATTTCATTTCATTTCATTTCATTTCATTTCATTTCATTTCATTTCATCCCATCCTGTCACTGGTGACAGGAGAGACGACCAGGATTGTCCCATCCCAGGTGGAGAATGTGGCACTTTCCCTTGCTAAATTTCATATGATTGGTGACTGCCCAGCTCCCCAGGCTATCCAGATCTCTCTATAAGGCTTCTCTGCCCTTGAGGGTGCCCCACAGCTCCTCCTCGTCAGCAAACTTCCTTAAGGTACATTTGATTCCAGTGTCCAGATAATTTATGAAGTCATTAAAGAGCACTGGCCCTAAAACTGAGTCATGGGGAACTACTGGTGACTGACTGCCAGGCTGATGTAACCCCATTTACTATGACCCCTTGAGCCCCACCTGACAGTCCTTTGCTCACTCCATGTCCTATGAACTTGTCTAGATGTGTGCTGGACAGTTTATCCAGAAGGACACTGTGAGAGACAGAATCTAAAGCTTTGATAAAATGAAAAAAAAAAAAAAAGGCTTCCTTTGGTTAATTAGGTGGGTGACCTTGTAATAAAAGGAAGTTAAATTGGTTAAGCAGCACTTTCCCCATGTGAACCCATGCTGGTTATGAACAATGACTGCCTTGTGTCTCAATGCTTTAAGTAATCTGCAGGTTTATTTTCACCTCAAATGAAATTACTAAAAATTCCAAGTTATGACAACTTCTGAGATCTAAAAATTGCCAAGCTATAAGAATATTTTTAATTAGATAGACATATTCAAGTATTCCAGGTTTGCTGTTAAATAAAGTGTAGAATAGAACTGGGTGATATCACCTTTGACAGCAGCAGTATTTTCTGAGAAGCTACTGTTCTCACTGCAGCTTAAACACCTAGTTCTGTTTCATCACCACCTGTGCTGGTTTTGGCTGGGGTACAGTTAATTTTCTTCACAGTAGCTGGTGTGGGGCTGGTATGGGATTTGTGCTGGAAACAGTGCTGATAATACAGGAGTTTTTTGTTGGTTTTTTTTTTTAATTGCTAAGCAGTGCTTGCACAGCATTAAGGCTCTTTCTGGTCCTCACCCCACCCCACCAGCGAGGAGGCTGTGGGTGCCCAAGAAGTTGGGAGGGGACACAGCCAGGACAGCTGACCCCAACTGACCTAAGGGATCTCCCAGACCATATGGTGTCCTGCTTAGTATGTAGAGCTCAAGGAAGAAGAAGGAAGGGGGGAATATTCAGAGTGATAGCATTTGTCTTCCCAGGTCCCTGTTACCTGTGATGGAGCCTCACTGTCCTGGGGATGGCTGAAGACTTGCCTGCCCATGGGAAGTGGTGAATGATTCCTTGTTTTGCTTTGCTTGAGTACTCAGATTCTGCTTTCCCTATTAAACTGTCTTTACCTCAACCCATGAGTTTTCTCTCTTTTACACTTCCCATTCTCTCCACCATCCCACGGGGAGCAAGCAGCTGCGTGGGACTTAGTTGATGGTTGGGGCTAAACCCCAACACAACCTCACATGAAGTTGTAGACTAACAAGAAAAAAAAAAAAGGAAAAAAGGAAAAAATAACTTGGTTTCTTCCTAACTAAAAATACCCCAAACCTTGAAACACAGTGATAAGTTCCATTTTTATACTTCAACACAGTGACTAACAAATAAACTTTGACATATAATAGATTCTTTGCCCTAATGCTGATTTTAAATGCAAAGCATGTTTTTAGAAACATTATTCTTTAAGCCTCCAGCACAATTAATGTAGCCTTATATAACCATATAACAAATTTTTACAGTTTTAACTCATTTCCAGATTTCAAATCACATCCAATTTTATATAATCCTAAATTAAATATTATACCAGCTAATAAGTAGTTTTTGAGGTTTTAACATAATGCAAAACATATGGAAATTGAAATTCTTAATCAGTGGACCATTCATTACATGATAGAAGCAATAAAACCATTTTCTTATTTCCCACTCTCCCAGCCAAAACTAGCACAAAAGCTAACACTAAATCTATTTTTCCCTAGAGAATAACAACTAAGTTAATGATGGGGTAAGAAGATTAATCCAGATAAGTTCCATTTTATTTAACTTATCATAAAATTGGGAATTTAAAACCACACTACAAAAAAAAGGCATTTTTCTCAACAGGTTTTGGACTTTTGGATGTGTTTAACATAGCAGAATGATAAAGTTTGCTTTTCACTGTATTCTGAAAATAGGCTATTCTGGTACAGACTTGTGGTTCTTCTATCCTTAAAAATTCTCAATGAATTCAAAAAGTGCTTGAATTACATTAGGAAAAAAAAATAAAGATAGGGATCTTCAAGTAATAATTTATTTCAAAATTAATTTGAAAGCTGTGATGCCACTACTCTCCAATTACTGAAAACATCTTTTGATGTTTAGCCAGATCTGAGTTGCAATTGTTATAAGTGGCAAAAACATGGAAATAATCTTCCAAGCTTTCTTTAAGCAGCACAGATGACAGAAAAAAAAGTGACGCTGCTCATTCTCCCTTCTTTAGAGGTCATCCTGCTATAGGTCACTCTCTAGCAACTGTCAAGCTTTTTGCAGTTCTTTCACTTGTTTTATCAGAGCTGGAATTAAATTTATCTTAGAAAAATCCAGCACAGTTCCACAAAAGCCTTTAAGTCCACACACCTCAGTTAAATCACCTGAAGACCATATATTTCACAGTAGGTATTGCTGACCAGCAATTTTCTGGAAGGCTGGGAAAACAGAGCACCAGTATATCAGTTTATATCAACACCACTCTGTTCTGGCAGATAAATACTTTAGGTTTACTTGTATAAAATATGATTGGTGCTCAGAATTGGAAATATGATAAATAAAACCGGATGATTGATGTGAAGCAAAAAAAAATATAAAAATTGCTAAGATGCACCTATCACAACTTAAACTAGAAAGGTCACCTCAAACATTAAATATCTGAGCTCTTATTAAAAATTTCTAGCATGGCTGGGACTTGGATTTTCAGTGTCACGCTGACCTGGAAAGAACTGCTAGCAAATAGCATCAGCTATTTATCTATTATTCCTCTCCCATTGCACTTTTTCCCATTTCCCATTTCAGTGTTGATGCTGAGTGAGAAACAGCTGAAGGGGCGACTGCTTGTGATGCACTGTAGACTTGTCTTGTTAACACTGCAATTGCTCTCAGGGTCCTTATGTAAGGGAGTTGTACAGGGGGTCAAGAAATGGTACAAGAAAACATCTGCACCATCCATCCTTCCCTACACTTCCTCCTCTCCAGCTCCATCGCTTCCACTTGGGAACCAAACCCAGCCTTATACCAAAGTGCCACACAGCTGTAGGCTACTAATAGGTAACTAATGAGGCTTAGGACCTGGCGAGCCACAGCACTGCACAAGGAAGGACTGCTGAGTGATGGCTGCTGCTTCTCAGTTTGTCACATTTGGGCTTGACATGGGCCATCTCTCAGCATCATTTCTTAGTCCTGTCACTGGCTGTCCAAGGTCTTTGGTTCAGTTACCTCTTCAGGCTGTTCTTCACAGCAGATGTAACTTGGTGGGGAATTTTTCTTTTTTTCCTTCAGGTCTTCTTCATAGTTAACTCTTATTTTTCATCTGGTAGGTCACATAAGGAAAGCCAAGTACTTTGCTGGAAAAGCCAACCTGTTTGTAAGGGTGAGGACAACAGAACTGACTGTTTCTGTGCCAAGAGCCTGTCAAGTTCTTCCCTCCCCTGCGGGCCTCACAAACCCCATGCCTCAGTGGACAGACAAGCTCTCCTACAGTCAACCCGAAGATAATCTGGATTCCTACAGCACAAACAATGCCCACACACAGAGAGGAAGCTGGTTTCCAAACAGGACATGGTCAAGCAGGCAGTCTTGGGTTCAGCTTGATGGTGTAGGTGCTCACACCCAAGTGCCAACCATCAGGTGTACCACTATGGCACCATGTGTATACACAAGACCTAGCAATTTTCTACTTGCCAGCATCTTTGTGCCAGAAATAATTATATCCCCACTCCCACTCATAGACAATGATTATAAATAATTATAGCAGGTTTAGCAGTGAGTCAGTTCAGATCCAATTGCTGGCCATGCTCTTGGATAGTCAGTATGAAAGGTTAACACCAACAGAGGTCTCACCAAATTTTAACATTTGTATGAATTGTTTGATCATGTAAGGACACTTTAAAAAAAGGATGTAAAACCAATACAATTCCTCCACAGAGAGTAACTCCCAGTTGCAGTGTTATGATCTATGACTTGACAGCACTTCATCATCTTGTGCAAGGTTTTTCTTTTCTTTTTTTTAATACAGTAGCATAGTTTTATCTTTAACAATAGACTTAAGTAAAATTAAGTCATTCATTTTCTTAAATGGTGCTGCATCGTCAGCACCCTATAATTATTTTAGTGTATGAATGCAATAGTTGAGAATAAAAGTCTTAAATTTATGCAATCTTACGGCACCTTTGGCATAAATCATATGCTCCCAGACATTTTGCATGATAATTTGGCCTGTACAAAGCCTGCCAGCTCTTGAAAATACCTTGCATTATAGACTACCCAGCAGAAGATTTGCTACATTTAATATACTCCTATCAGCCAGCACGATGCATTTAAATTCAATATAAATTATCAGAATAATAAAATAAGTTCCAATTAAGTCCAAATTGCCAGCCAACCAGAGCAGAAAGATCTTACCTTAAAACAGCTCGTGCTTGTAGTTCTTATTACTGTGTCATTCTTGCATATAATTGCCTACCTGCTACAGGACAGTGTACAACTACAACACGTTCCCCTCTACATATAGCTGACTAACCTTCAGGCTTGTCTGCTGAGACCAGAAAACCGAAAGATCCGGAAATTCCCAAGGTGCCATCTGTAAGAAGACTATGACTTTCCATGCTCGGGGCTTCCATCAGCTACAGGTATCCCAACCTTTCAAGGCAGAACGTTCCACTCTCAAGAGCTGAGGAATGTGGTAATGAGCTCAGGCACTCAGCTGTGGGTAAAGAGGAGACTCCTCACATGCTCAGAGCACAGATAATGCACAGCTTCCTACACTCATGCTCCAACCACACTCCTGACACAAGCCAGAACGCTGCCACACTGCAGCTAAAAGCTGGAGCAACAGAACTCTCTCAAACCAAAGCATTGTTTAACCTTGTTTAACCCATTTTGTTCTTGCCCCAGCACAGTGCTGTAGAAGGTCCTCACCAGTTCGCTGACTGACACCCACAGCAATCCTTAGAAGGATTGAAAAGCCACAAAAAGACAGCGGATACTCAAGACAATGTCCCCGATGAACGTGAACTACCTAGCACTTCTCAGGTGTTCTATCAAGTTTTTGAAACTGGGTAACAAACAGATGATTTGGGGTTTTCTGAGAGAAAGTGTCAAAAGAACTCTTCAGAAAAACATAGAAACCTGACCTCCCAAGTGCAACAAGGATTGGCAGTGGTCCAAACAGAGAATACTGACTAACTTTTGAAATTTGTCTGCTTTAAAGTTCTGAAATTCACACTTAAGGTTAATTTGTAAAACTGTCAATTATCCACAATCTTGTCACAAAATCTTTTAATATGAAAAAGGGAAATATATTCAAGTCTTTATTTTATAAGTGCAGAAGTTCAAAAATGTTGGCCTAAATGTAGCTCTACTGATAGAGTTCATTAGTGCATCTATTTTGAATCAAAAGAAAGTACAAAGAGTGGTTTTGGGGATGAGACAAAAGACTAAAAATGAGACTAAATAAATTTGTCCAATTGTCGTCAAGGGAAAGAAAACTTAAAATTCAACTTTATACTCAGCAACAGCTTTGCGATTTTTTTCCTAGTTAAACTGGACTCCTTGTTCTTGATACAATAAATATAATTTTTGATAGTGGCTTTTGTGGTTGAAAACTTTGTAAGTGGGGTGTGGGGAAAGGCTTTTGGGTGAGATTCAATCACTAAACCTTAATAGAACCAATGACTCATGCAGGAAACAAAGGAAGAAACGAGAGTTACAATAATCCTACTTTAAGATTAAAACCTAGAAATAAAAATCTCCCTTAATACGTCCAAGGATAAAGTGATACTATGTACCTTTAAAGCAAGGTAGGAAAAGCACATTTCAACATATGCTTCTTTACCCAAATGGCACTGATCCATCATCATACCCTCAGTTGGTTATTCTTGGAGATATACTAACACTCAAAATAAAGAAGGCACTAAAGTTCCTGAGAGTGACAGGAAACCCAGCAGAGTAAGAAATTTTAGACAGAGTTATTTACAGATATTTTCCTGTGAGAAAAGAATGGTAAGAATGTAGCTTGAACATTAACAAATCCACTAAAACATCAGCCTGCCTGGCAGAGTCAGCAGATTTGGAGGGGGATTCAGTGGGACTGGAAATTCAAACTTTAGCTTGTAATCAGAAAAATCCTACTTTAGAAATTTGAACCAGCAGCTAGAAACATGTAATATAATATAGAGGTCTCCTAAAATGGTACCCAGCTAGAAGGACCTTATACTATGTGAAGCCTGTGACTATTTAGCTAAAAAAAAAAAAGTCAATGACACTGAAGCTCTTTATTATTCTGCAGGGACCTATTTGCAAGTGAGTGACATGGACAAAATCTGCAAATCTGCATTTCCTTCCTTCCTTTTCTTTCCTTGGGAAAGGTGCTGCAGATCGTGTGTGCAATTCCTCCACTAGGATGCTGACAGAGCAGAAGTTTATCTGAAATAAATCTCCAACTGAAATAGTCTATTCTATCCTAAAGATACACTCATGGAAAATAAATTAGATCAACTGAATTTTAAAATAACATCATTCAAAATATTTATTCAGATTGTTTAGGAAGCAATTATGCAGAATGCTTAGGTAACAGTTTAAATGAATCAGTTACTAATGTTTTACTCTCTGGTAGGAAGGCACTTGCAGTGTGGGGCTCTACAGGAGATCCAGCCCATAATCCTGCAAATAGCCAAGAACTTCCTCATCAGCTTTAGAAATGAGAAGCTCAGCACAACACAGGAAGCCCAGAATCAACTGCTTCCCTCTTGTTTTAGCACAGCAGAGACATGCAAGACCTGTTCCATATTATTCTCCCAAGGCACCTTAACATGTCTCAGGAACATCCCTGTGTAGCCCTGATTTTCTGGAGTACCAGCAGTTTTTCAGAGAACACGGACAAATACAGGGCACCATACAGCAACTGCTACATGGTTCAGCCAAGGAGCTGCTCACATGTAAGTCAGTTTAGGCTTCTGGGAGAAAAAAAAAATATTTATTAAACAAGCAAATAAATAATGAAGATGAAGGAAGAGATTTGGGGATTATTAGGGAATATTTATTTGGCAGGAGAAAGCAGAGAGGACTTGATGAGATTTGTAAGAGATAAATCCATTAAAAACATTGTTAGCAGAATGAACCAATTAAGTCCACATCCCCAAAGCAAGTTGGCAACCAGTTTTCAACACCTGTTTTCAGACCAGGGCTTGCAGAGTTTAAACACGTCATTTAAAGTGATCTCCCCAGAACCTCTAGGTCAAGAAACACAAGGTAAAAATGCACTTTCAGGACTGCTTACTGTGAGCATTAGCCATAGCAGATGCGATTTTCAGCCAGCAGCATTCAACACCAGGTGGAGGAGAGCTGGGCATTCCGTCCTGCATGGGGCATACCAAAGCCACGTGGCCAACAAGTCGCAGACTGCTGAAGAGAGCAGGTCCCTCCTGACTAGTAAAAGTAAGAAACAGAAAGGTCCATCCAAGATAGTCATGAATCTAAATTTATTTACAACAAAAATCACATTTCCTGTAACTCAAAATCTGCTGAGCATTACTTATGAACTGGGAGATAACACCTGCAGCCCCTCAGGGCTTCCTAGAGTCTCATAAGGATTTCCAACTAGGATCTCCTTGACTTACAGGATCTAAAGTAAGCATCAAAAGTAGTCATTTGAAGCATTTATTTCAGACTTTTTATTAACAGGCACTCTGTAGCGTAGGACATCCTTCCTGAATAATTAAAACCTAGAAAGGTCACATACAGTCCTCATCAGCAGAGAAATCCAAGAGCCCTGAGGTGGATGAAAACTTTTTTAAACTTTACACAGTGGAGTTATACTGCATCCAGCTAACACTCTTTCTCCCTAGGCCACTTGGCAAGATCCTGCTTTCACTCTGAGCTACCAAAGCAAATGAGAATTTTGTGAAGCTGTATTTGCCACTGCCACTGTCTCCCCTTGACAAATTTGCAGATGACACAAAATCAAGAAGATTGGCTGATATACCAGATGGTTGTGCCACCATTCACAGGGACCTTGACAGGCTGGAGACGTGGGCTCACAGGAGCCTCGTGAAAAGTGACAAAAGGAAATGCAAAGTCTTGCACCTGAAGAGGAATAACCCCACGCACCAGGATATGCTGGGGGCAGACACACTGGAAAGTGTCCTAAGCCCATGCATTACACAGAGAGCTAACACTGCAAAAGGAGTTGCATCCACTGTCTCTTTACAAAGGATTTAATGAAACAAAAATGACAGAAAAAAGAAAAATATCTGGAATTGTCAAAGTGTTGTGCAAATGTCCTTGGCATTTTTTGAGAGGGAAGAATAGAAGATGACAAGTCCAGTCAGAAGTATTTTGCTTTAAACTTAGACTGCACAAAATAAAGTTGTATTTGCACAACAGAATTCACAATATGCATCCAATGTAGAAATGAGGCAATATACAATGGCATGATGCTTTCAGTGCTCAGGTGTGCAAACAGAAGCTTTGCATCCATGAGCACACGCGTCCCACGACTTCATTCTATACATCCAAGGTCACATGGTTTATTTTGGCACACAGATACACACATATGGACTACATCTGCAGGTACAAACCAATTTGGGCTTGAAGGCCTATTCTGTTCCCTGGAATAAGTTTCTCCTCCCAGTGGTCCAGTAAGTTAAATCGACAGGCATTGTAGCCTGAGGAGAGTAAGACCTCTCTAAAAGAGAACCAGAGGGTAGCAAAGAAACACTGTAATTAACATCTATTTTAGGCCAGTTTGTGGGAGCAAGATAAAACCAAGCTAAGACTAACTCAGAACTTGAAGCTGACCCCCAAGTCCAAATTAGGATGCCCTGCCAAACTTGCAGGAGTCCATCAGAGACTCTAATCATGGAGGACTGTAAGAAAAGAGAAAGGGCACTACCAGAGGTTTTTTGGGAAGACAAAGTAAGTGCAAAATGAGTACCAGGCAGAAATTAAGGTAGTGAGCAGAAAGAAATTGACAAAAGCCATTGATTCAAAATGGACACAAACCTAAAACTCAGCTGAAAAAAAAAAACCCAACAGATACATAGATGAAGTATATTAGAATGAGCAGTGGTTTCATACCTGAAATCGTTTTTTAGGATAAGCCATCTAATATATGATACAACTGTGGCATTCAGTGAGTGACATGGCACTAAAACTGCCAAAAGGAATAAATACGCCGGCATCCAGTGTTAAATCAAATGCTGATAAGGCTAACTACAGTGCAAAGGCATCTGAAAAGCAGAGCACAAGAACAAAAAGGCTTAACCGCTTTCTGCCAGCAAGTCTGCAAACCTCATCCTTCAATATTTATGCATCTTATGTGTGCCTCTTACCAAGGAATTGATCCTTGCTGCAGTCAAAGGTGTTAGTACTGCTTTGGCTGCAGATCATCTGACAATAATACACACGCAAAGCACACAAATGACATCCCCCTTAGCACAGAAGGGGCTGTGCTGCTAATGGGAAATGTGGTATTTGGAGACAATGATGAAATTCTAACAGCTGCAGCAGATTGAAGGGTGGAAAGGGGAAAAGAAAAGAGAGAAAGCAGATAGAGATGGGGGGAAACTGAAAGACTGGAGCCAAACTAACAGCTGGGTAAAAACAGCCTAAGAAAGAGGTATTTTTGGAGTTCCCACATCCTTTTCATCCCTCTTATATTTTACCAGTTACAGCAAAAAAAGTAGTAGCGCATAAATAAACTAATCAGAATTGTTATCATCAGTCCTGTCAGGTCATCATTCATCACATCATGAATCTTCTTTATACAAGCACATAAATACGCTGATGATAAGGACCACAAAAAACACCTTAACAGAAAAATAAATGCAAAGATGACTAGAAAGCCAAGCATCCATCATTGTCATGTCCTACACAAAGAGGTTTTGCAGCTACCTAATAGTTTAAAATTCTTGAATAAGAGTCATTTTTTTAAAAAAAAGACAAATGAGGGGGAAAAAACAATTTTTTCCATTCTGTGTGGGAATGATTGGTATCCAAAGGTTGGTGAGCCTACTTATTCACCTTTCTGTAGTCCCACTCTCTTGGGGTAGGACTACAGGTCTTTAAGTCCATGTATGTGTGGTGTCAGCAACTGCAGTGGGTGTGTAATTGCTAGGAACTATAAAGCCGCCCTGGCCAGCAGCTACTTGCTGGCTAAGCAGGTGGCTAAGCTAGGTGGCTTGGCAGACAGGTATGCATGTGTCTCTGGGAATCAGGCAACTAGTGGAATTGAATTCTGGAGAGATCAGGGTGGTCCTGGCCAACTTTTGGAGAGACTTAAGTCTGGAAGCCACCTGGAAGATCTGCTAGTGGATGGACTCTACATCCAAGGCTAACAACTGGAGGATCCACAACACAGGGGATGCAGGAGTCAGGGGGCTCTCTGTGCTTGTCTGTGAGTGACAGGGACTATGCCAGAAATGGAGTGGGGCTGCAGCCCTGGGGACTCGTATATTCAGGTCATCGAGAAATCCCAGGCAAATGGCAATCTTCTCTGTTTCTGCCTCATGAAAACAAAAGAAAAAAATCAGCTCTTACCTTGACAAGGAGACAATTTAAATGCTCATGTCACCTACAAATTCCAGCATGTTCCTACTATGTCAGTTTGACAACTTATTAAAGTACGAACAGAGGAAACCATCATCTTCTGATGGGAGGGTAGGAATGGGTAGAAGATGGAAGAGTTAATTCCATGGTGACTTCCATACAATCAAGTGTGCAATACTGGGTAGCACCAGTGAAATTACCTCAATTCCGTAGATGCACCAGAACACGTATCCAGTGTTGGCAACTTCAGTTTGGCTGTAGATTCTGAAATTGCAGGGTTTTTTTTTTTTAATTCTAGTTTGTACTAGTAAAGTTAAGAGGGGTGGGAAGTGAGTAGAGATTCTGATTCTGGTCTCCAGGGTTGTGAAAAATAAGCTTGAAAGACTGAGCTTTAGTGAGAAACAAAACAAAGGCAAAACAGCTTTGAAATCTAAAAGGATGAGTGGCAGAGAGAAAGGACAAAGCTTTACTGTGCTCCCTATCCCCTTATTTCCCATTTTTGTTTCCCTCATTTCATACAAAACCCAATCTTTCTTCCACAACACTCCTGGAGCATCTGAATTTTTAGTGTAGAGGAACAAATAACCTAAGTAAACAACATATATAAAAGAGACTAACACCTTTGAAGGCATTCTTCACATGGCTCAAAAGCAAAAAAGAGACTGGCTTGGGTTTTTTCCCCCATCCCTGATTTCCACATTATACTTTTTATAATGAACTTTGGAGTGGACAAAGAAAGAGCAAAGAAAGCAAGCTTACAGGAGACCATCCTTAAACACATTACTGTAATTATTTTGTGATTTTACATTTACTTTCAATTGAATTGATTCTTCTCATGCATGCTTATGAGCTAAGAAGAACAGGCTGCAACTGGAGTAGCAGCAGCCACATTTGCTCTTTGTTCTGAAGGGAGCAGGATTAGAATAACGCATGCATGTTTTTCACCACCACTCCCTTTTTTTTATTACATTTAATTACATTTTCAGACTAGGCTGCCCTGTCCTATATATATACTTATGCTACATGAACAGACACAACATCTCTTTGTGTTGCTGTGCATCTTGGGCACTTGCACACTCCTGATCAAACAATGAGCTGTCGGGAAAGGGAGCTGATCTTAACTCACTGAAGAAAGAGTTCAGTGAGACATGAAGATGCACAGCAGGATTTTTTTCCCAATCTAAGGTTATCAAAACAAGGCTCCAAAGGAGCCACTGTCTCACCCAACACAGTTTTTTTCAGTGCTTGTTTGTGTTTTGTGGGGCAATTTTTGTTTTCATCTTATTAATGCAAACTGTACACCAAAATGCTTTATGTCATTAGTTAGCAGGAGACAAAAGCAGGAGGCACAGGCAGAGGGTCCCTCTCAGCTGAGCCTGGATATGAGAGGGAAACTCGCTGGAATGAACAGACACAGATTTCAGCAGCGCAGAGGCAGCAGCTGTTGCACTGACAGTAATTAGATTGAGGACCTGAGGAAGGGAAAGGATAGAGCCATGAAAGAACACGATGCCAAGGGACACACTCATTTCTGAATCAGCAGGTTATTACAAGTTTTAAAGGTGAGGGAAATAGAGTAATTCCCACAAGAATAACAGCCATCTTACTTGTAGAGACAAAAACTTGTTCGAAAGCTTTTAAACAAGTAGTGGTGATAAGGTATTATGTGAAACAAAAGCAGAAAATGTTGAAGTTACTATCTTTTACTCTTTTTTTCATGCCAACACCGTTTTTCTGCATACAGGCTACACAAAAGTTATAACAGAAAAATACAGTCCCTAGTAACCGGCTGCATGAGAGGAACTTCATTTTGTCAAGCTGAATATGTCTCACAAGCAGCATTCCATCTGGCAGATGGAAATACTGAAGCAGAGGCTGACAAAACTACTGTACCATCATCACCAAGCAGTTTCAAGAACTAGGAACAGACTTCTCCACTCCCCCTGATTATAACCTTTTGTATTAACTGCTGTTGCCTTAGACAGCCAACACACTCCTCCTGGTAAAATGCTCTTTGAAGACTGCTGACTATTTCTCTCCCTCTTCCTTCACTCCCAGTTCCTGAAGTTTCCTGATGTAACAGACACTTCTCAAGACAACCAAGCAAGACTCAGTTGACCACCATCTGGAAGGCAATCAGAAGCTCCCTCTAGCAAGTGAATATGAATCAGAACATGAATCCCACTCCTGTTCTGCAGCGGGATAGGAATGCACAGCTGTTACTACATCTCATTTCAGAGAGGCATCAGAAACTTGACATTCATGGCCACCCCAAGCACATTCTGAAACTCTGCCCTGCTCAGGTCCTCACTGGCAAGCGGCCAGGCCTTGGTGGTTGGGACCACTGTGCATGCAATGTATCAGATGGCATAGTGCCTTTTGTCATTTCTGGGAACTGGATTAAGCATGAGGACTGCTGCGACACTTCATCTTGCTCCCACTGCCCTCCTACCTCAAATGGAGATGGAGCATTAGTCTGTAGTCTTACAGAGATGCAGCCAACAGATAAAACACATCCCAGCCTGCATTGTAGCTCTCTGATGCAAGCAACACTGAGTTATGGAATACGTGATGACATTCCACAGCAGCATATAAATGTAGTGCAGCATGTTCACTAAAAAGAAGCACCCCTAAACTGTAAGTCCTTGCTGCCTCATCTTTCAAATCAAAGAGGTGTTGTTTACACTTACGCGTTAGTAAAAGTCTTGGGAGAAGCTGCAATAACACAGGTTATTAAAAACAAGGCTACAAAAAAACCCAGGAAGACAAGAGTAGCAGGGTGAATAGCAAATAAGTTTTTAATTAGAAGTTATACCTTCAAATGAAGGTTTGTGGTTTAACAGGTCAAGTCAAAAACCATGGCATATTGCCTGCAGGAGATTTTTGGCTTCTCTATTGCAACAGGGATTTCACAGGTACCTACATCAGGTCACTCAGTGCTACCAACGCTTTTTGATCCCACACCTAGATGGGGAATGGTAATAAACACCCTTCTTTATGACACACTTCAATTCTACACACCAGCAAAGCTTCTGTCCTTCCTGCATCTATGAATTAAAGCTCAGGTAGTCTAAAGGAAAGAGTGAGAGAAGAAATAAGAAAATGGGGTGTGAAGGGGAAAGAAAGATTTAGGTGGTTTTTTCATTCTTAGCTGTTTGACCACCACATTTGCATCGGCCTTTTGGTTTTTATTTTCAAGAATGTTTTGTCAGTTCCCTATTCAGCTGAGGCGAGCAAGAAGCCGATGCAGCATCTTTGTTGCAGACAAACAGTGGGAAGTTTTGAGCCAGTGAAAACAGCAATGTCCATGTACACTGCATGTTGGAGAACCAGCGACATAGGGACTATGGAAATGAGCCTTTTGGCCAGAGGTAGGATTTACATGAGGAAGAGAAACACCACAGTTTCAATCAAAAGCTCAACATTTCCCCAGTTGAATGCTGGAGAGCATTCTAACTACAGACTTTTTTCATTTCTGCAGCTATCCTTTAAGTTATTTAATCTCAACTGAGCCTGAGTTCAGTTCTGGTTACAGTTCAAAAGAAAACTAATTTATGATGTGTATCTTGAAGACCCTAGTGTCAACAATTTAATTCTTTTTTGTTTTGCTTTGTTTTTAAATGATGAAAGTTTCACAAGGGTGCAAGGGTATCTCCTGAAGCTCTGCATTTTGACACAGGATTGGAATGCTGGAGTGTAGCTGACACACATCAAAGCGACTGACTGCACCAAGCCACACCATGTCACACAGTCTGAAGCTGCAGTCTCTATTATTGCCTCAAGGATCTCCACTTAGAGCTGTTTGCTGCAGCACAAACCCAGCCTCACACGTACCCGCAGTTTCCAAGCCACAGCCTTTGCCTGCAATGCCCTTTAACAATGCTTACAGAAAGAAATCCAAGAAGCTGAAAGCAAGGCTAGAACTCTAATGAGCACTACTGACTGCATGGGCAGAGCACACTGACCACAAAGCACTACTTAGGCAAGTACTGCCATCAATAGGCCAACGAAGGCTTGGGGTCATTTGTCTACACCTCGGTTTTGCCAATGTAGACATGCTGTCTGCCTCAATCCCACAGTTAAATTGGCACAGATTGGAAATTTATACTGTATCATCACATCAGCAAAATTCAACTTGCCACTGTATATCTTTCCACTTAAAGAACTGATTTAAACTGCAGCTCCAACAGGAAACTTAGTGATATACCTCTACAAATAAAAAGGCTTACAGTATAATAAATAAGATGCAATACTGAGCTCCTGTATGGTTATTACTGCATATCCACAGTGCACTTACAGCATTATGCTTTCTTTTCCCCAACTCTCACAGTTCCAATTTGTTTTCCATGATACTGAATGGCTCCTATTCCCGAGTTTGCTTTTTGCAAAGCAGCTCCTGAAACGTAATTCACTTGGTTGATACAGTTACGCTGAAGTAGCTTACTGACATTCCAACAAATTACTTATTTGCCAGTCTGCACAAGCCTCCTGTTTTTCATGTTCACCTATGGAAACATCAAGTTGTTCTACCACAAAGAAATTCCTTTTTTTACAATCTCATCTCTCCTGAGAAGTTCTGACTTTGAATTTTCTCTCAGGCTGTCTTATACAGTTGAACCATTAGCATCCCCCATCTTTTATCATCTACACAACCTTGAGTGTTACTTATCTACTTTACAGCAACTTTACCTACCCCGTGAACTTTAAAAATGTGAACTTTGAATATTCAAGAAAGCAAATGGTGAAGAATGGCAAGGCTGCAACCTAATTGTGAAGAAAATCCAAGGAAACTACTATTAGTGACATGTAGCATCAATAATAAGATCTGGGCCATCCACAGAAAATCTTGCTAACATTCAGCCAGTTCTTTTCCCCGACCCAGACATGGCAGTATTAAGAAGCTTAGCTAATGGCTTTCAATTTGATACTAAAAGAGCTGATGTTCAGTCAGTGCAGAGCCACTCTAAATAAAACCATTGGCATAATAAACCAGCACTGGGTACAACAGCTGGCCATCAGCAGAGCCAGTGAACAAAAATCGAACCTTTGCGGCAGAAGCGAGGACTTTTCATGTCACTGTTAAAAGGGTTAAACACAACCCCAGGCACTCTACTTTTCCCATATATCTGATGGAGTTTAGAAGTATCAGCTGCAGCTCAGTGGTCCACCTTCAAATCCACCTGGTTGTTCATGGGGCAACTCTATTTGTTTTATATTAATAACAATAATTGCTATTAATACTGTATAGGCAGAAGTGAAGCAGCCACTCCTACACTACCTGCTGGCTGCTTAAATTAATTTTTCCTGAGTCTCTTCTTCCCACAAACTGGTGCTGGTTCTTGTGTTTGCTCTCAAATCCAACTGAGCTTGCATTCTGTGACTCAGACGTTTTTTTATCTGCTGAGCACTTCCCTCACTCTTCTGTTACACCTAAAAGCCTGCAAGCTTTCACTGCCTTCCTATCTTAGACAAGTTACTACAGCCCTAACTATTGACAAATAAACCCTTTTCTTGCATACTGCATTATGATGCAATTAGAAAGAGCCCTGACAGATCAACAGATAGGAAATCAAAGGACAAAAATTAGTTTATGGGCTAACTCCAGGAAATATCAAGACACCGATCAAGTATCAGTAGTAAAGGCAGGAATCTTCTTATCATTTGGGGAGCTCACAAAACACAATGGCTGAGGTTTAACATTCCTTATGCAGATGTCTGTGTTACTGCTGGCCCTGAGGAGCACATTAGCCACAGTCACTAAATGCAGGACTTTAAAATAGGGAAGGCATCCATCTTAAATCTGTAACAAAGGAAAACAACAGAATTTTCCCTAATCTGCTTTCCCCCACTTTTCATTCAGAAAGTCAAGACTTCCACAAAGCTGTTGCACTTTACCCTTGAAGTTTACCTTCTCTATATAATTGTTCTCAAGCTCTCAGGGCTTGCTCAGCTGGGTACAAGAATTCTCAATGAGTTACCTATCTGATTTGAAGCACAAGACTTCTGGATTCTCTCCTAATTTCGGGGTGGTAGAAGGTTTAAATCTATACAAATCAGGGTGCTACAGTTCTGCATATGTACACAGTTTAAGAAAAAGATTCCCAGCAGTCAGGGGAGAGGAAAGAAGAGACACAAAGCAAGGTATGCTTCCGGTTCAGCTTACACCTGCTCAAGGTGAATAATGTAGACATCACTGGAAAGCAGAGGAAAAAGTGTATGCACTGAATCAGCTATTCCTCTGCATGCTTTTTACTCTTGATAATCAGGCACACAAAAATTTTTGTAAAATCCCACTTAGATAATCAGTCTCTCATCAAAAGTCAAAATTGTCCTGCTGCCAAGAACATGCCTTTTTGTTAAGACAGAAGTTCAGTTTTCAATAAATTTATCTATGAATAGAGAGTAACTATTTGGGATTTGAGGGGGTTTCTATACTGTCAGTCTTTATGACTGCACTGAAATACCATAATTTCTCCTGAAGGCTCAGTTCATGCAGTTCTGCAATGGCATATGTTCACGTATGTTTTTTCAAGTGTTTCAGAATCCAGACATTATTGTTCCAAAGCCCTCTCTGTGAGCTCAGACTTCAACAGAAAATAACCCCCAGTGACCTCACCAGAGAAACAAAAAGAAACACTAATTTTAAGTTGTTCCATCACATCAGGGAGGGATGACTTATGCTTTAAAAAATAAGTAGCAGAGAGTATTAAAAAATCCATTTTAATCTGCCAAGCAAAGACATGTTTTACCTGAGAAAATCTATTCTCTAGATGATACCTTGAAGAGTAATACAGAGTGAGTCTGAACTGTTGTCCAGACAAAACCTATTTCCTGACCAACTTTTCCAACCTATATCTCAAATACATGCAGCCTCATACCATGGTCAGGGAACACACTGATGAGACACTATGTCCCAGGGTGTTAGAATTACTGTGGCTGGAAGCTGCACTGGATTTCTTAATGAGCTGAAATCAGACTGTTAACAAATTACAGCTGAAGCTGTGGATGCTCTATTATGCTCTGACAGCCAGTGCACTCTTTCTTGGTAGGGACTATAAAAAAATGTGGGAACTGGGTGGAAAATTCTTCTATTAGCTCCAGGATCCCTGCTCTGTACCTCCCTCCAAATATGCTATGAAGCTGCAAACTATTGGAATTATAGATACCACCAATTACTGCTACTTGTCTTGACCCAATAAAAAGCCAGATGGAGGTCTAAGCAAGAAACAAACAAAAGATAAGAGCAGCTGAGAGTGAGATTATTCCCAGCAATATGCAATTTAGGTGAAGCATTTGAGTTCCTGGCAAGCTGCCCATGAGAATGCTGCTTAAGCCAAATTGAATACCTCTGACCTATGGATGTTTACAGAAAGACAGCAGTTATAGCACTGCAGGGATAAATGAATGGGACTAAAAAAATTAAACAAGAGAAGAAAAAGCCAGGACCAGATTTAAAATTTTACAAGTACTATGAGTTTTCCTAGCTATGGCTGAGTTATCCATGACCCTGAAGACAGTTTGAATACTTAAGTATTTACTGATGAGTCAATCATTCATTCAGCCTAATTTCTGGTAAAAATAAATTAAAAAATCTGAAATTTTACAATTGCGGAAATTAAGCTGTTTTGATTTCTTTCTGACAGCCTCAGACATACAGACTAATAAGAGATTACATAGATTTGATTAAATGCCCATCAATCTGGCATGTCCCACATCTTAATTTTTAAGTAGGTGGTCAATTTTACAGAAAGGGAGGGGAAAAAACCCATACAAAACAGCATCTGTTCTACTTAAAAAAGTTAACTGTACTTATAAAAAGCAAATCTTTTTCTTTTGTGTTCCTTTTTTTTTCACTCTCATTTCTTTTTTCCCCTTCCTATCCAATGGCCACACTGCTGAGAGGCTCAGGGAATCTATAAGCTGTACGCAAAGAAAGAAAAAAAATGTACAGCTTGTGAGAGACTCTGTCTAGATCTCAGAACAGTTTAGTTTTAATAGCTCCTACATGAACACTGCAGGGTGTTCATCCAATCTTTGGTGTGTTAGGTTTTTCAGGATTTTAGTAAGGCTTTGGATACCATCCCTCACAGCATCCTGCTGGACAAGTTGTCCCAGCTGTGATCTGAGCAGGTTCACACTGTGCTGGGTGAAGAACTGGCTGAAGGGCAGAGCTCAAAGGGGTGTAGTGAATGGGGCTACATTTGCTGGTGACTGGTCACCAGTGGGGTTTTGCAAGGCTCAGTTCCAGAGACAGTTCCGTGCAATGTGTTTATCAGTGATCTGGATGCAGGAGCTGAACCATCAGCAAGTTTGCCGTCAATGCTAAACCAGAAGGTGCTGCTGATCCTCTGGAGGGACAAGAGGCCTTGAAGAGGAATCTGCATAGAGCATTAGGCAATCATCCCTGGCGTGAAATGTCTCAGGAACAAATGCCGGATCCTGCACCTGGGATGGAGTAACTGCAGGCACAAGTACAAACTGGGAGAGGAGAGTCTGGAGAGCGCCCTGCAGGGAGGGCCCTGGGGGTGCTGGTGGGCAGCAGCTCAGCGAGAGCCAGCAGGGTGTGCCCGGGCAGCCCAGAGGGCAAAAACCGTGTCCTGGGGGGCATCAAACAGGGCAGCACGGCCGGCCAGAAGGGGGGATCATCCTCTGTGCTCAGCGCTGGTGCGGCCTCACCCGGAGTGCTGGGAGCACTTCTGGGCCCTGCAGTGTAAGAGGGATGGGAAGGTGCAGGAGTGCATCCAGAGGAGGGCAACGAAACTGGGAATGGTTTAAAGCTGCACAAGGGAAGGCTCAGACTTGACATTAGGAAGCACATCTTTACTGAGAGGATGGTCAGACAATGCAACCCCCAGGCTTCCTGGGTAAGTGATCGATGCCCCATCCCTGTCTGTTTAAGAAGCATTTGGGAAATCCCTTAGTAACATGCTTTAACTTCTGGTCAGTCCTGAAGTCATCAAGCAGTTGGGCTAGGTCACAGTTTTAGGTCCCTTCCACCTGAAATACTCTATTCTATTGTTTCTTTTTTAGCTTTTGTCTTTGAAGTTTCTTCCAAGACTCCTGAAATCCTACATCCCTGCGCAGTTATAATTAATACAGTACAGTAAAGCTGTACTATCCCCATTTTAGATCCTTGCCACACCATTAGCTAGAACTCCTTATAAGCTGTTAGCTCCAGAGTAATTTTCAGATCAACCAGTTCTGTAAGAATGCTATTAGAACAATATATTGGGTACTTAAGCAAAACCAAAGTAAGAATTTGTCAGGAACATGTGTCAAGTAGAGGCTATAGCGAGCAGAACTATTTTTCATTTTCATCTCATTGTACTGCACTGCCTGTCATTGCTGGCCCCAGTCACATCTTGCCACAGTGATGCATGAACTTGTCACCTCAAAATTGGACTGCTGCGACCTACATGGAGTGATGCCGCCCAGGCCCTGCAGCTGGCACGGAATGCTGAAGTTCATTTATGAGATGACACGGTGCCACCTGAGCACACTGGGCTCATGTTTCAATGGTCTGTACTTGTAAGTTTAAAAATTCAAGGTTCTGATTTTAATAATTACAGCCAAACTACATGAGAGAGAATTATCCAAGAAACTGAGCCCTGCTGACAACTGCTGCTGTAACAACTTGGCCTTGGAGATAAACTACACTACCCAAAGAGGGGAGTCTCAAAGACAGGTTCTAGATTTGGTTTGTTCACATCCACTGAGAGCTCAAATTCATTTGGACACACAGGGACATGCTTTTTCATTCATCCCACACTCTAGCAAAAGGAGGTGTTGGAGATAAGGGGTGACTGACTTATAAACAGTCCTTTTATCTGCATTTCATTTGCAGCTACAGGAACTATACCACAAAATATGCTCTTACAGGCTTTCAATAAACACATTGCTGTTAATAACAAAACAAACCAACCAAAAAAGCCCCCCAAAAAACCAAAACCCAACAAATAAAAAATGCCTATCAAGCAAAAATTTTTTTAACAGATCCCTTTACCGTGCAGATATTCTGGACATGTCACTTGACCACTGAAGTAACTGAGAGCACAGGATTTCACTCAGTAGTTTCTCTCTGACAATCATCATTTGTAGTTCCTTTTTCTTGGAAATGTGTTTTGCAAAGTCTTGCCAATTTTACTTCCACTTAAGGATGTTCAAATCCATTTTGAACCAATACACTCACCAGAACTTCACGAAATCACCAGAGGAATCATTAGGACATAAATCACACACCACCTATCCCTATCATATATGTGTCTCTTGGTTTATACATATGAACATAGGTGGTCTCTTTCAACATGAAATATCATTTTCGTATCCAGAAAAAACCAAAGAAGTGCCACTGCCAATCCTGCTCCGTTCCTCTAAAAACATGCAATTTATTTGTAGTGTCAAAATGCAGTAACCTACCTCTTGATAAATCTTCAAATGTTTGTACACTCAAAGCTTCTAGTACCATCTTTTTAGGAACCATTGAAAACAATTTCCACTATTAAAAAAACTGAATTAAAAACTATCCCAGATATTTCTTGAAGTCTAAGGTACCTCCTACAACTAAGAAGACATGCGAGTCAGACTTTAAGCAACTGAATAAATACATTTCAAGCAGATTTACCTTCAAACAGAAGGAAGAAGCTATAGGATTACTTTAGGAACACAGTTGCATAGTGCAGATGTGCTGATCCACAGTACCTTATGTCACTGAGAAGCAGGTAGTATCTGAGTGACTTAGATATCAGCATTCCTACTAAAGATTTCCCATGATGAGCTCATCTGTGAGAAGTTCATGAACTGTATGACTCATGCCAGAAATAAATCTTCTTGCAAACACATTTCTTCTTAGGGTGGTTTTTTGTTGTTGTTTTTATTTTAATAGGGTTTACAATCGCTGTTTATGACCCAGAATAAAATCTGCTATGATAGCATTGGTTATGGGAAGCTGTAACTAATCACAAGTCAAAGCCGATCAAAAATAAAACACTTGTAGCTTTGCCTCATTCCTAAAGAATGACCTTATTGTGCAACAAATAAACTTTTTGTGCACTGTTCCCTCTGCCCCGCAAAATCCTCCATAAAAATGAAACATAATATTATGCCACTTGGCAATGTATCAGGACTTATGGCCTATAAAGGGACAGCTAAAGGCCGTACCAGATGCTTCTTCATCAGAAAACTAAGAGAAACTGGAGCAAGACAGAAGAGGCTTTTGTTATTGCTAATGCTTCCATGTTTGTTCTCAGGAGCTTTCCACCCTTAGGGAGGAAGAGACCATTACATTAGTGCCTCACAGACTTAACTAACTTACAAGGGGAATTTAAGCTATTCAGACCACCAGCCAAACCAGTGCAGTGATGCTGTTGCAGAGAGCAGTCCAATTAATTTCATACTGAAAGAAGCACCGGCAAACAAGCAGTACCTACTGCCTGCTGCAGCTCTTCCACTGGAAGAGTATTTCTCAACTGATCTTCCAGAGGTAGTGGGATTATGCAGGAAAGTTCTTCTATTTTCCTCCTGTAACTTCCACATACACAGCAACACCACATTACATAATAGAGGAAAAATCACTCCACAGTCCTCATCCCACCCAGACAGATTGTAGTGGAGTACAGGAAGATACCCAACACCTTCCTCACCCTGCACAGAGAAGACATTTGAGGTGAAAGAGAACACGACTCATGGCCTACCACAGGATTTTTTCACCACCGTGATTTGTTTCACTCTGTCTGCAGTGTGCTGATCAGCACAGCTCAGACAAGATCAAAACGAAAGCCGATGGTGCAGGAGAGGTAAATGGTAATGAATGGCAGCATAATTTTATGTCAAAAATATCAAACCTTTACATTTTTGTAAAATGACTGTTTCCTTTAAATTCTCACACACTAGAGGAAGCTGTAATGGACTAGCCAAATCTAAACTTCTGTAAGAAATTTTCTCCTGAGAGCATAAAGTAACTGCTGCCAGGACATTGCATAACCAGGCATAAAATGAAGCAAGCTACTGAAAAAGGCTAGTCTTCCAATCACTCGTATCTTAAATAGGAAAGCAGAAAGGGGAAAATACCAAAGCAAAGCTTAGTTATCTACTAGGACCTTTAAATATGAAACCTTAATATTAAAATATAGAGAGTGCCTACTACAAAGCAATTTCTTTTACAAGAGCTACATCCGAAGAAGGATGGCCTATTAAGCAGTCAAGCTCAAATGGAATCTGCTCTCAAATGTCATCAGAAGAACAGTGTCCTTCCACGAGGTCTATTCCCTAACATGCAGCCACAGTTTCATCTATTAAACATAATGATAAAAATAGCCAATGAAGGTTTATTGCTCCTTTTTGTCCTGTGAAGGCAACGCAGTTCAGAGAGAGGGAGCAGACATTTACCCTCAACTGTAAACCATCAAAACAATTTACAGCTGGTTTAATTCCTGCACACCTCCAAACAATGAGATTGCACAGTGACATTTTGGGGCATAACCACACACAACCCCACAGGGAGAAAATTTAGCCCTTGGCAACTTCTCTTCAATTTTGTTTGTAAGTGAAGCCTACTTATAATCTCTCAATTTGCAGGACTGGCAGCTAGGGCCAAATAAAAATGATACAGTTTGGATCCTTCTTGTGACCCAGAACCAATAACAGAAAGAAAAATGTTCTACTACTGCATTTTTTTTTTAATCCCTTCTATGGAAATACAGCTTTTACTACAGCAGCTGTCTGGTACTGTCCAAAAGCCAAGCAGCTCTGCACTTTGCAGAACTCTGTATGAAAAAACTAAGCAAGCATCAATCATTTTCAAAATCTGCCCTATCAGTCAGCACAGGCTGGTGAGAATGTTTATGTTATGTCCAAAATTGCCAAAGAAGTGTCAGAGATAACAGATATACTCTGCAACATAAGAAAGAAATCATGGCAGAAACCAAGCAAAGTCACAAAACCTGCAGCACTTTCAGGATATCGAAAAAGAGATAAAGCCATTCCATTCCCAGCGGCTCCAGCTCAGGCCTTTTTCTCCTCAAGCCTTGGAGAAGTGCAATCCATAGTATGGCATCAGAGTCAGCATCACAAGCCAAACCACACAGCCCACTGTGTGAAATCAATCTTCTCTTTTTCTTCAAAATAATAAATTATACCTTTTTTAAAATCTTACTGCTTGAGCCTACTGCTTTAGTATTTTAATTCTTCTTTCCACCTCTGAAGGTAAAGAAAAGCTTTTGACAAAACCAGACAGGATTTCCTTGTAACTACAGAGTTCCAGAAGCTTAGCTTGAAAGAGAAAACAATATGTCCTTACAGTCACTACAAAATTGCAAAGGTGCAGAATTTCCTTAAGAGAGGCACAGGTTAATTTTCAAATCACATCATCTGTGGATAGGGAAAAAAATATCTGATCCTAAATCAGAAAAATCAGCTTTAATCTCTTACACAATTCATAAGGGACAGAGTTCCTTTCTTAAAGGCTTAATGATACTATTTTATTACTGTTCCAGACATCATTCAAAGTTTTAGTGCAAAGAGACATTTGATCACTCAGCTGCTGAAAAATATTGTTCAACACTTGCAGTAAGTGTAATGGATTCAAAACAGGAAGAGAGGAAATTAAACCCAAAAAGATATACAATCAACCAACTCACAAGACAGAATATATTCTTACTTTAGAGCCAGAACAGATTAATATGACATCTCTGACAATACACCCTTAAAACAACTTACATGGTTCACCATGGATTTCACCATACTTTCTTAATAAAAATAAGTTATCTTTCCAATTTCAGGTTTAAGTCAAGAACTTCTTTGGTAATTTTCACATGAGCTGTGAAAATACTAATTTTTAACTGCTTTGACCTTTCCTTTCTAAAGTCTTCATATTGGATTGTTTCCTGATGGCTGAGAGGATAGAATAACATCTGGAGGGACAGAAGTTGCCATTTTGAAGCTCTGCTACCAAAAAAAAAAAAAAAAAAAAAAGCCTTTAAAGCAAAGCAGAGAATAAGAAAAGATCAACTCAAGTGTTTTGGAAGTTAATTTAAAATTACATACCAACAAAAACTATGAAATAAATTTTAAGTGCTATAAGACAAACTTTTACTTTCTTGAGAAAACTTAAGAGATCTTTAACACATTCCCATCTCTGGCATCTCTCTCTTTGTTTCTGAAACAAGGTGGTTCAAAATACCCATCACACAGGAAGCATAAGCAGTATGTCTTCATAGCTACTATAATGTGAAACTATTCTCCGTCTTTGACTGATGATCAGTTTAATTGCGTGATACAGCTATAGAGGCACAAAGAAAGCCAGAACGTTAGAAGCTAGATTTGTAGGTTTTAAAAAACCGGAAAGAATTAAAGCAAATTACTTACTAAAATAAACATCACATAATAGGCAGCTAACAAAACTCCTTTCTTCGGGTCACAAAGATTGAAAGCTATTCTCCTAAAGCTGGTTTTCTGAAAGAACTGAAGTGTTTCAGCCGCCCTCTAGTGTTAAAACTAACGCACAGGTAAGCCAAGAGGGAGGCTGAGAAGATGCTCGAGTTAGGAAATTAGTCATTATGGTTTATTTTTAACCACTTTAAAACTAAAAATTCAAAAGTAGATTTATAAAATACCACTGGGCCAATTTTGTCTTTAAAATTAAGGTATTCAAACCTTTCCTGTAATGTGCAATTCTGCCCCACAGCAACTAACTACATGAAATTACAGGAGATCTTTTACTCAACTTCAGCCCTATATTTCAGCCTAAGGAAAAGTTCTGCTTGATGTTAAAAAACTAAATTATAAAATTTTAAAAGAGAAAAGAATCAATCATCTATTTCCATAACCCAAGTTGTAAGATAAGCAAATATTAAAACTAAAGAAATACTGGCTTTTATAACTCACTCTATTTGAAACAAACTGTTTATATATAAGCATGGCTGAAAAACTCTCCTTTTCCTCCTCAGGCTCCATGTATAAATTTCAACTTGAGTTTAATTAGCATGCAGAAAAAGGAAAACTCAGAGGGAAACCTTCTCTGGAGGATTCTTTACCAGCAAATACAATGAAATCTTGAGCACCAATAACAAAATAAAGTTCGTATGACAAAAAGTGAGACTCCTAAAAATATTAGGTACTGACAGAAGAAGAAGAAATGTTCTAACAGATAAGCAAAGTTTTAAGTTGTGTCTACTGCCTCTCATCCTGTCAGTGGGCAGTACTGAGTCTGGCTCCCTCTTCATCATTTGCCCCGCTCCATGAGGTATTGTATGCATCAATAAGATTTTCTCCAGGCTGAACAGTCCTAGTTCTCACTGCCACTCCTCATATGAAAGATGCTCCAGTCCCTTAATAACTTTTGTGGACTTTTGCTCAACTAGTTCCATTATATCCATAGCTTTCCTTTGCTGAGGAGCGACAACTGGGCACAGCACTCCAGCTGTGTCTTACCAGTGCTGAGCAGAGGACCTCCACCTGTCTCAAACTGCTGGAAATGCTCTTCCTAATGCACTCCTGAATGCCTTTGCCTGCCTTTGCCACAAAGCTGGCTCATGGTCAGCTTGTCACCAACCAGACAGAGCTGTTTTCCGGAGGGTCAGCATGAACTGGAGCATGAACCAAGTATTCTTGGAACACATTCCTGTGCATATGAGATGTGGATGAATGGGAACAGTCAACACAGAGTAACCAGCGACAAATAATGCCTGACCAACTGGACTTGTGGACAATGGCAGGGCAGTGGATGTGATTTACCTCAGCAAGTCTTTTAACAATCTGGATTGGGGGGCAACTAGGCAGGTAAAAAACTGCTTGGAAGGTTGGGCTCAAAAACCAGTGGTTGAAGTGTCAGTCTATGCCAGGGGCCAGCAATAAGGAGAGTATTGCATGGGTCTGTCTTGAGCCTTGTCCTGTTTAACACCTTCATCGGTGACCTGGAGAAGGTGACACGGTACACTCTCATCAGGTTTGCAGATGACACCAAACTAGGGGACGTAGACATTAAGCTGCAGGGCAGGGCTACCATTTTGAGGGACCTAGACAGGCCAGAGAAACAGGTCACCAGGAAAGGACCTCTGTTGAAAAGGATTTGTGGGTACCAGTGGAGACTGGGCTAAACAGGACTCAGAATTGCAATGAAGGCTAAAAGCTTACTGTACTGTATCCACAAGACAATACACAGCAGATAACAGAAGTGATTGTTTTCCTTTACTCAACACTGTTCTAAATCCAGTTCTGGGCCTCCAGTAAAAGAAAGTGTTGATAAAGGATGTGGAACTGTTGGAGTGAGGCCAGAGGAGGGACATGAACATGATCAGAGGGCTGGAACACCTCTCTGATGAAGACACACTGAAAGTTGGGGTTGTTCAGCCTGGAAAAGAAAAGGGTCCAGGGAGACCTTATAGCACCTTCTAGTACCTAAAGGGGGCCTGAAAGCTGGAGAGGGACATTTTACAAGGGCATGCACCGACAGGACAAAGAGGAAAGGTTTCAAACTGAAGGAGAATCAACTCAGATTAGATATAAGAAGTCTTTTACAATGAGGGTGATAAAACACTGGCACAGGTTGCCCAGAGAGTGATAGATACCCCATCCCTGGAAACATTCAAGCTACATTGGATGGGGTTCTGAGCAACCTTGAAGATGTCCCTGCTCATTGCAGGGGGCTGGATTAGATGGCCTTTAAAAGGTCCCTTCCAACCCAAACTGTTCCATGAGAAACCTGAGCAAGTCCTGCCAAAGGCCACCAAAGTTTCTCAGGGAATTAGAGCTCTGGGTCTGTGAGAAAAGGCTGACAAAAATGGGCTTGCTTCACTTATGAAGCCTTTGGAGGAACACAATAGCAGACTTCCAATTCCCAAGAGAAGGTTACCAAGATCACGAGCCAGACTCTTTATGAAAGTATGTGGTAGGAGAACAGGAGACAAGTGAAGTTGCCACAGGACATTAAAAAAATTCACTGTTCTGAAGTACTGGAAGAGGTGTCTGAGAGATTGTGGAATCTACATCCATGTAGATTTTCAGGAACCATCTGGACAAAGTCTGAGCAACCTAGTCTGAAGTCAGTATTGATCTTGCTTTGAGTAGGAGCTGGGCTAGATGACCCCTGGAGGTCCCTTCCAACCTGAATGAGTCTGCGAGTGATATCACCTTACAAACCTAAGAACAGGGGAGTCTGAGGTATCATAGATTCAATGCCCTTTCTGACAGTAACATCACAAACACCAAAATTTATTTATTTATTTATTTATTTATTGTTGGGTGCTCACTACTCTGAAGCAACTGAATTTATAAATACAGTTTTATAAAATGGTATTTGAAATGGCTTTAACATCTGACATATGCCTATCCCGGGGCTTCCTGCACCATGCAATGCACAAGGAGTGCTGGCATATGTTTGTATCACTGAGGAATGTTTGAGCTGCTCCACCCACAGCTTATCTGCTTAGTTAGCAACATTTGTTTCAAAAAAATTTAAAACAGAGTCCCCACTCCCTCCATATGCCTCCCTCAGTACAAACATATTGATATGGGTACCAAGATGCACAAGGTCATATAGACACAGGCTTTTAATCAGGCTGGAAGCAAGGCCTTGGAAAGTTTCCATGACCCTTGGCCTGAGTATCACATCTGTAGTGCCACTGTCCTTACCACATCTACTCCATAAGAACCACCACTGGCATGAAGGCTGCCAGTTATAGAGTAGTGTCAAGTATCTGATCACGGTAGTCAATGATGGGGCCTACACTTAATATCATCAATCTGGACTAAAAATTCATGTCAATCATGAGTAAACTTGCTGACACAAGCTCTGAGAGCAGCAATAATCCAGCAGGGCCAAACCAAATCACTGCCTGGAATGCAGAGTCTGATGTAATACTTGGCTTCAAGTTGCTCCCATGACTCTCAGTTACACATACAGATACAGTCACCCACATTACACAGCTACTTTTGTTCAGCAGTTTTGTGAAATCTGTCAAAAAATTCAATGCTGTTCACACCAGTATCAGCAGAAGGCATTACATCAACATTACATCCACAAGCACAGTGGATCTCTGAAGCCCAGTTAAATCTTTAGGAAGACAAAGGCAAATACAGCTTTAAAACATAGAATGATGTTTATAAATATTTGATACGAATGTCAAGGTCTCTAAAGTCGACCAGAGCTCATCAAGTAGAGAAGTTTCAAAATACTTTGGTCAGCTACATACTTTTATGGCAGTGCTGCTGCTTTATTCACATTCTCAGCATGGTAACACAATTCTGCTGCATGGGCATGCTCAGATACCACAACTAATACATGTGCCATCCTTTGGGAATCTCTGAGTTAACACAGCATCTAGTCTGGCATCCATCCACCTTCACAAAACAACTCATCTAACCCAATTTCCCATTATCTTTGTTAACTGTCCCACAGCTGTGGGCAGAAAAATTTCCCAAGGGCCCTGCAGCCTGTTTCTTTTCTCTCTCTTTCCCGACACTCCCATAAAATACACTCTGGTTTCACAACAGAAGGCACTGAAACAGGAGGAAAATGCCTCCATTTTTGCTGACTAATAAGCATGCCTCTGATCAGATGTGACCACCTTCCCATCACATGGTGACGCAGCCACGAGCTGTGCTCCTAAAGTACCAGAAGTTCACCAGTGCCCACAGATTTCCTGTTTGTGGGCACCGTGGTCACATCAGAGCAGATGCACCACGACACGCAGTCTGACGGTGCTGCACTGAAGAAATTATTACATCATGTGCGGCCTTGAAATGCCGAGTGCTGTCCTCAAACAGGACAAGAACCTCACAGCAGTCAGTAAAAAGAGCAATTGTTCATACTTGAAAATCCCTAGTTGAACTTAATAGGTGGAGAATAGACTTAAGAGCTGAAACCAAGTATTTTTTATATCCCACACCAATTAGGAATTCTTGTGTATTATATTGGGTATTCACTACCTAATTGTAACCCCAAACTGGTTTAAATGCACTAAACTCACGGCTCCACCATCAACACTGACGATGACTTCTACAATCTATAATAAGGATATGATCTATGAAAAGAACCATGCAATTTTCTAGTTTTTACAATCTTTGCGTTTCAGTGAACCTCCCCTTCTTTCTTTTAAGACTACAAAGTTGGGAGACTACTAAATTAAAAGACAGGACGCATGCATAATAATACTATGTATTTTCAATTTTAAGTATTTCATATATTTATTCAAGTTGGGTATCCATGGAATTGTGATAATGTAAATAGAAGAGCCTACGGTGAATTAGCAGATATTATTTTGAAACAAGGGTACACAAACAGATCTGCAGCTTTATTTAAACTGAGCGCAGAGAACAAAAAGTGGACAAAGTCACTACAGTATTTTAACCTATACGAATGCTGAAGATTAGTCTTTTTCTCTCTCTTTATACACCTTCCCTTAAAAGAGAAAATTTCCATGCCCAAACTACTTTATTTCTTTCCACATTCTGCTACATCTTCTCGTTCATCAAAGGTTCATCAGCTTCATTTAATATATTTCAAGTTGGGTAGCTCAGGATGCTTTAACAAACAGGAATTTGTCTGAGCTTGGCTGGATTCCCTCAACTGCACCCTCATCCACCAGTTGTGGATGACTGGTACTAGCCAACTGTAAAGCACTGTTCCTGAACAAGTAACAATTGTTAAAATAAAAAAATTAGAGTTTAGGCTATGTATTGTTCTGTGCTGCTATCAAAGGAAGCACTCGCATGAAAATACAAAAGCAGGAAAGAGTAAAAAAGTACATTCCGTGGCACCAGCTCTTTGCCAGCTTCAGTCTTCACTGCGTACTGTATCACACCAATAAATAAGAGGTGCACTGTGAGCAGCTTTAAAGCAAAAACAAATGACATAAAACCAAAACAAAACCCAAAACAAACAAACAGCCACCCCCTACTCCAAAAAAAAAAAAAAAAGAAAAAACCCAAGCAGACTGAAGACTAAAGCACTAAACAATTGCTACAAGAAAAAAATCTTAACAAAGGTCAATGCTGTCCCTGAGATTTTTATTTCACCTGTCAGCTTTGAAAGCCAGATATATACACGTCAGTAAATGCAAAAGGTAAAAATTAGTACTCTTATACAGACATACTCACTAGCTTTCCAGAAAGTCTCTCTCTCTTTCTTTTTAATTATGTACCAATGTTATAATAATAAATCACAAGGAAGAATATCAGTTTTGATAGCATGCTGATTTACCTATTCAAAACTGCAAATCATTAATTTTCAGTTCACTCCTGGAGTCCTCCTCCCACCTTGCAGGTCTCTGGAATGACCCAAACAGCATCAAGGTGTGGCTGGACAAAGAGCACACTTGACACTTCTTCTGTGTGAGGCTCCTGGACAAAAATCAGCTCTTGGCAAATCTTTACTTTCCAGCAGGTAAACAGAATTTAAAATCACAAGCCACAAGAGAAAACCAAACAGGCTTAAAGATTTTCAAGCAACACTGTTCACAAAGCTGTAAGTTTAAATTGCACAGCAAACATTAAAAATTTTAACATCAAAACAGTTGAGAGGACAGCTAATGTCTTTACAAACAATTTGATGGGTGAAGGTGTGGGTGTTTTCGTCTTTGAAATGGATCTTGATGTCTCCACCACATTCGGGCAGCGGGTTTGTTACAGAGCCCACACAGCTCGGCTCCTGAAACAGACAAGGGGCTGCACAGGCCTGAACTTCCGAACTTCGGGGTAAAATAGGAGGTTCAAGGGGGGAATATGTGGGAGGCGGTTCGGGAAGGCTGTACCTTCCCTGTACCTCAGCAATGGGGAAAGGAAGAGGGCAACCTGCGGCCGGGAGGTTGGGATAAAAGGAGGCTGCGCCCTCTGAAACGAGAGAGAGAAAACCCCGCGGGCTGTGCCCCGGTGGATTCTCTCCCTTTATTCGAATGAAGTTACAGGACTCCTCAGACTCCTTTTTGGACATAAACCTCTGGCATTTGTGGATTTTCCTGACATGGTGAACAAAACATACACGTAGCCTTCACTAACTTCTTCCTGATTGTTTCTGTATTCTTTTTGATGACAAAGCATGTAAGAAACAACAGGCAATGCTGTCAAAGAAGCATACAACGCTTAAACATAGATTAGATACATAAACACTATTTAGGCTAAAAATAAATCCCTGGAGACAAGAAAAACTAATTGTAAGACATTACATTTTTCAAAATATGCTTTTAAAAAAGAAAACATATTTTAAAATCAAACCATGACATCTAAAACTACCTAGCTTTGTTTTCACCTTAAATTGTACAAACACTTCCAAAAGATTATAAAAATTATTTTGACAAAAAGATACTCATCATGATACGAGTTCTGCTGAGTAATTGGTATGAATATACCTATTTTCAGCAGTTTTATGTGACAAATCCATCACCTTTCAGCTTGTTTAGGCTGAGAACAATCCAAAATAACTACAGTGTCAACACTCTGTATGTGAACGTTCATTTCAGAGACAGAGCCCTTTGCAAAACCTGATTGTGCTTTAAGCTTACTTTCTTCCCAAATTCAAACTAATTTTTCCAATTATTTTTCTGGAAGGAAGAGTCTGTGCTTTTGCAACTGCTCCACACAAATCTGTGTTATCTGTCCTGCTCGGAGACACAGGCACTGAATTCCATTTCAGTTCTTAGTCATGCACGGCTCACTCTCCATGCCCACAGCATCTCCCGTCACTCCCAGCACTGCCAGCAATGTACAGTCAAGCCTGACCTAACGTGCTCCCCTGGAACAGAAGGCAAAAATAAACACACAAAGACAGCCCAAATGCTAGCAACCCTGGGTTCAAATTTTACCCATCTTGCATAGCATCAAATAGGCCACTTCAAAATGTTTGCAGCTTCACCTCCTCCCGGTCCATGTGACAGGCTCTTGTCAGTTCATGTCTTTCAAGTTTCCATCTGACTTTATTGCCTGGCTTTGTTACTGAATACCTTATCAAGCCCCAAACAGGTTTTATCAACTCTCAGTTCAATCAAATAATTGAATCACGTAAGGTTCTGGGATTTGCTTGATGCAGACCATTTAGAAAAAGAAGTTTCCTGATGAGTTACTTCAGGAGATCTGTGCAGGAGCTCCTGAAACCCACTACTGAGGGCAAACTGAGGAAATACAACAGGCTTTCCATCTCTTACATCCTGTGTTCTATAAAGCAATAGTGCATTTATGCCATACATTTCCCATTAATAATGCTGCTTTGTGTTAGCTGTCCTCAGATGTTGCACACCAAATCCTAGCTAGCCGACTCTTAGTTTCCAAACTCCCCCTTTTTCCTTCTTAAACATTGCTGGAGCGAGGATTTTAAAAGAGGAAACATCCTACGATACTAGGTCAATTAATCTCCGTGTCAGCCTGAGGGCAATACAGAGGCAGGCTGAGAAGGAACTGGCAGGATGGCAAAGATAAAGCAGCTGAGTAGCACAGTTCAGTCAGGAACAGCACAGGGCTGAGCACGAGCTGACAGCCTCCCAGTACTGCCACGGCAGGAACACAAAGCAGGAGAGTGAATAATTAGCTTGACAAAAAGGAAAAAACCAGGATCAACAGCTATTGCTGGTACCTACATGGATCCCCATCTTTTTTTTCAAAAAGACTGAACTTGGCTTGGAAAATGGGCTTGGAAATAGCCTCGGCAATGACTTCCACAATCGATAATGATACATCGCAAAAAAAGTATCAAGTGTATTAGGAATATACTTCTGTGACTCTGCTTGGGGGAAACCTACCTGCCTGAGGGGCACTCAGCTGCTGGAAAATCTGCAGCAACTGAACCAAAGTGCCAAGAAACACATCAGTAGGGAGAAATTCCATATTGGCTCTGCAGAGGGCTGGCTGAAAAGTGAAATGTTTTTTCCTCACTGGCATCTCTAACCTCTTACAAATATTACAAAGCTTCTGCTGAGTGACAGCAGTACTCCTTTGTAAATGATGGGGAGGATTCCAAGGCTACTAGCAGGGAAAGTAATGCAGCTCCTGAAATTCCCATCTACCTCCATATGAAGCCACAGATTTCTCTCCTACACTGGAAGAAACTTTTCAGGGACCACAGGAGCAATTATTTTATGCAAAAGAAGAGAAAGCAAGAAAGAATCCACTGACAATCAAAGCTTTGGTACTCTAGTAAGATCGGTTTCTTGGTTCCTTAACACAAATATACCTAAACATTTACAGCCTCTCTGAACCTCAGCTGCATGTGTGTGATACACTCCAAGCAGAAATGAATAGTTGGGTCAAGAATTAAAATACAGCAGCCAATAAATCAGAAATCAAAATGGATTTGAATTGAGTATACAGAGACTCTCCAGAAAATGCTTAAGGTCTGACAATAGAAAAAATGAAAACTAATGCTTTAAGAAATTTAGGTTAGTTCACAGCTGCCCAATAGGCTACCACAGGAACATGTACACATCACTATTTAAAATGAGGCTTTTTTATTTCACAGAACCGCAGAATCACCAGGTTGGATGAGACCTCTAAGATCATCAAGTCCAACCTGTGCCCTAACACCTCAACTAAACCATGGCACCGAGTGCCACATCCAATCTTTTTTTAAACACATCCAGGGATGGTGATTCCACCACCTCCCCGGGCAGACAATTCCAGTTCTTTACCACTCTTTCCGTGAAAAACTTTTTCCTAATATCCAACCGATATTTTCCTTGGCACAGCTTAAGACTGTGTTCTCTTGTTCTGTCAGTTGCTGCCTGGAGAAAGAGACCAACCTCCACCTGGCTACAGCCACCTTTCAGGAACAGAGATGCAGACAGTATGTTGCATGAAATAAAACAGGTACCACGAACCAGCTCAGCCTAGAGAGATGGATCCCACAGTTGCTTTCAGGGGCTGCCACACCCAAGAACTGCTCTGTGGAAAGCAGCTGTGGATCACAGCCCCTGTGGGAGCTTGATGACAGGCAATAGGGACAAGCTAAGTAAGAGCAGAAAATTGTGCTCCATCACATTCCTCCATGCCTTCTCTCACATGACAAACTAGTAAGAGACAGCTTCACCCTATCATTCATAAGGAGATTTGGTTATACGTGTCACTAAATACTCAAGTGAAAATCTTTCTCCATATTAAAAAACCTAAATAAAAATCCACCCATGGGAAAGTGCCACAAATCTGATATTCCAAAGGGAGAAGTAGTAATAATAAAACATATTAATTAATGATGGGGACAAATATTCCAGGTTCAAGCAACCTGAGAAGAACCAGCGATTAACTCAACAGTATCTCTGCGACAAATAATTTTCCTTTCCCGGTAACCAATTTATCTTTTGCCAGTGGGGTGCTCTCATACATGGGGATTTAACTTTATGGCACATTAAAGTTTAGCAGTATCATATTACTTAGTAACTTACAGGACAGGATCATTTACAATTCTGCCTCAAGGCCTGAGAATCCAATTTACAACAGAGACTCTGAAAACGAAATTATCCTGACCTGGCCAAATGCCAACCCCAAGGCCACTGCCCACAGCAACTTTCTTTTCCTCAGGCTACCTTAGCAGAACTTCTAATAATGTTCCTGAAGATGTGGTCTAACATTATCCATTTGATTAGACAAGCTCTTCTTATGACAAAGAACAGAGGCTGATGCCAAGTTGTCATTCAAATCAGACATGAACAAGATGTTGGCCCAACTGAACATCTGAGCACGTTTCACACATTTTACAAATACGTGCCTTTGGCACAACAGGGTCATCAAGTTATTCCTATGACTGCAAGACAGCCAATATAAGTCAACAAAACCTCTTCTCATACTTCTCTTTCTCGCCTTGCTTGCCTGATCTCATTTTGTATTAAATTTTACATCTCGTATTTGTTCAGGTCCCAGGGCCTCCCCTCTGTGTCTCACTCTGCTGGGCACAGTATGAAGAGCTTGAGAGCAATGACCCTGCTCACAGTCCAAAACAAACCACACAAACGAAGAACAGCCCTGCCCCAATGAGGTATCTAGGGTCACCCCAGAAGACCTCACAGTCCACCACAAGGCTAAGGCACAGTGACAACCTGTTCCCATGCAACAGCACCTTAAACATTTAAAACCCATTATTCAATACATCCTATATGTTAAAATGTCCATCTTATCTAGAATGGCTGCCTGCCAAAAACAAACCATCACAAAGCATCTCACACACCCTTTTTGATCTCATTACACAACAGTGTTTTACAGATATTTAAAAAAACCCACAGTGTGTGGTGGTTTTAAGATATAACTGAAGATTGTCTTCACTATTCAGTCTGGGTCTGAGTTCTCTACTGAGCAGTTTCCTACAATAGCTTTTGTAATACACTGTATTTAATTTTGAATGATGAGTAGCAGCATTTCACTCAACTTCAATACCACACATCAGCAAGGCATTCAATCACTTTATTTTAACAACAATTTGTTGTTTGGATTCTAGAAATTCAAGTCTGGCAAGCTTTTTAATATGCATGAGTACGTTTCATAGAAAGCAAAAAGCATGTTTCCCTTTCTGCTCAGCAAGTTCAAGTCCTGTCTTCTTTGCAGAAACGGACCACTTTGAAAGGAAAATCCTTGAATTAATACAAAAGGGTATCTGAAATCCAGTAGCTAACACTGATAAGCAAGGTAAAGAAAGTGGGGTAATTTCTAAACCTCCATTAGAGATGGGATACTATTTTTTCAATTTGCTGTGAAACAGATTTCAGAAACATAGTGGAAAGGGGGAAAATTGCACATTACCATGCGTGCAAGAAAAATGTTTGAAATATCCTATTTATCTTCCCTCTCTAAGGGGTGTGGATTCTTTTGTATTCCTTGATGATGCGAATCACAGATCAGCATTCTGGGAATCAAGCCTATTCCCATTTACCAGTGTAATATGATCATTTAGCATAATTAACACATGATATTTCGTTACTGCCATGGACTTGGACCAGATCTGAAATGTAAATATTTGCCAAACTGTACATCCTAGTGCCCAGTGCTACACAATGGTGTAACTTAAGACACTCGCTTGATTTGCTTTCTCTTCTGGGGGTAGAGTTAAGGCTGCTGTGGGAATTCTCACTTTCATAACATGAGGCAGCTTAAACATTATAGATGATGTTACATTAATTTCTGCAGTATCAAATTTTAAAGGTGTGGAAACAAGATGAAAGAGCTCACAATACAGCAATCATTTCAAGTGGCACAAGAACGAACAGAAAAAAAACTCCTGGAACAAATAACAACCATTTCAATCTTCCCCAACTATCTTTTCCCTAGTGTACTCCATCACCCAGCTCTCCTAGGACACAGTAATCAACAAACCACCATTCTGTGTCATTCAGAGCATGGCACACACGCAAAAAGTAATCAAAAAAATCATTGCAGCATGTAAACACACAGCAGCCTTACGGAGAGACATTTTATGACCAAGACAAAACTCTTTATAACAATCTTAAATTCTACAGCATGAAATTTCATAGGTTCTTTATCTTACATACTGTAACACTGTGTCTCATCTACTACAAATACAGATGTTACCTGTGTCAATGCCTAACACCCCCCATCTATCTTTTCATTCTTTGTCTTGCAACAGAAATATTGGGAAGCTATTCACGTCTGTGCTGGTTTTGGGTTTTGAGGTAGAGTTCGTTTTCTTCACAGTGGCTGGTATGGGGTTGTGTTTTGGATTTGTGCTTAACAGAGGGTTGATAATATAGAGATGTTTTTGGTGGTGGTGAGCAGGGCTCGCACAGAGCCAACGCCTTTTCGGCTTCTTGTATTGCCATGGAGAGGAAATTGGGAGTATGTGGGAAACTGGGAAGAGACACAGCTGGGACAGCTGACCCCAACTGACCAAAGGGATATTTCATATCATATAACATCATGCTCAGTGTATCAAGTGAAGGAAGAAGGAGAAAGGAGGGAAGATTAGAGGGATGGCTTTTGTCTACCCAGGTCACCATTCAGTGTGATGGGCTCTGCTCTCTTGGAGATGGCTGAACGCCTGCCTGCCCGTGGGAAGCACTGAATTAATTCCTTGCTTTGCTTGTGCTTGTAGCTTAACGCATGAGTTTTACCCTTCCAATTCTCTCCCCAGTCCCATTGGTGGGGGAATGAGTGAGCAGCTGTGTGGGGCTTGGCTGTTGGCTGGGGTTAAACCACAACCATGTCCAATATCAAATGTACAGATTTTAAGCTAGTTGTATACCTCCTATTTATACCTCCTATTATTGATTTTTCTCTTGGAAACACACAAGTCCTACAAGTGAAATTTTCCACGGCAGTTAGACAACAGAACTATTGCCGTGACATTGAAAACACTCTCAGGATATTTCCCAGTTCTCTCTTAAATAAACAGTATCCCTAAGTCAGTGCATCTTTGCAGTATCCCCAAGACTGAGCCATTGCATGGCATCACCTGTAATGATGATTTACACAAGAGTAAAGAAAAGCTCCAGCAGTCCTTTTTCTTAGCCTCACCTAACATGTTCTTATCTTCTCCCAGTTGCAAGGAGATTCTTTTCCTTCACAGACCATAATCTCTTATCACTCATCCCAAAATGTACAACAGTAAATGTTCTTTGCCTGCAGCTGTCATGACAAGTTTTACAGAGCAGCACAGAAGTATGAAACAGTTCTTGGCAAGCCAAGTACAAGAGTGGACTATTATCTCTCTGTTGCTCTCACTGCTTGGATTTACCAAGCTGCACTCCTTGCAGCCTTTGGCAGAACACATGGCATTCAGCAGAAAGGTGGATCACCTTGCTTTCCCTAAAGGAGCAAAAGCTGATTCTTCTACTATGTCAGAAACTTAATGAAAGGTAAGCAGTGCCACATCTTCCACTAACTCCTAGCCAAGGCTAAATCTCGGAACAACACAGGGAATGTAAAAATACAAAGCAATGGATCTGCAGCTGTACTAAGACACCTAGTAACCCAGGGTAACCCTGGGTTCCTCCAAGATGAGTTTATTTTTCTAAGCCTGTCTATAGAACTACCCTTGCACAAAAGGATACAACTCAGATGGACTAACAAAAGTGCTATCAGTAGGAACCTTGTTTCATTCTTCCTTGCTTCCTTTCCCTACAAATGTCAAAGACAGGTAAGAAAACAGAGGAAGAGGAATATTTGCATATAATGAAGAGGATTATTGTCCTCCCCTGTTACATTTCCTTCGGTACTTCTGGCAGCACTTGGAGACAACCCCAACAATAACCATGTTATTCCGGACTCTCTCAGCATTTGTGGCAAGAAAATAAGAGATTACAAAAAGGTTTTATAAGGGCTCAATGTTGGACCAACTCGTCTCCCCTTAATGTCAATGTGAGCAGTATTAAAGATAATGCTGAGTGACTCCAAGAATCCTTCACAGAGATCTTACTTACTGAGGTAATTGGATGTACACCAAGGAAAAAGTCGCAGACCAAACCTGGAAAGAAGAAGAAGAAGAAAATGAAGGTTATTGCCTTTTGGACCCACTTCCCACCACAAATATAATTAGCTTAGGAAGACAGAAAGAAGAGATTTAGGGAGATTAAAAAAAACAAAAAGGAAAAGGTATATTAAATTCCACCTGCTTCTGAACAAAAGGAGTAAATCTTAACACTGGTCTCCAGGGCATAATATACCGATTTGATCTGGATTCAAGTTTAAATAATGGCAATAGGCAAAATATTAAAACAGACTTACAGAAACTAAAGGGAAAACAGAGATCATGGGGAAAAGCAAAAGCTGTGTGTCTATTAAATCAGAAATGCTAGTTAGAAAAATCCAGTGCTTCTGCCCCTTGGCATTCAGGTCCCACATTATCACCATGACTCCTGATGACCTGCTTACAGCAGCCAAACTAGAAATTAAGCAAGACCCTTCCTGATGAACTCTCCTCCAGTAGCCTTGCTTTCTGACTGGTGTCACCTTTGCTTCTAGTACAACAAAACACTGCTGAAGTGAAAGTCACACAAAACCACACAAGAGAAAGCACTCCACCTTCTCCAATTTATAGTGGCGCTTTCAGGCCTGTAACAGCACTACCTCAATGTCAGAAGGGTGCTTCAAAAACAGAAAGCTGACCAAAGTGAGACTAGGATTTTCTCCAACCACATGGAGGAAAGACATGGAACAGTGACATCTCCACTGTTTAAAAGCCCATCAATATTGATGCAGCTGCAAACAAAAAAAGAAGTACAGACTAATTATTTTTTAAAAATTGTGATTATTTCCCCAAACTTGGTCATGGAAATGTTGCCATTACTGCATTGTTGCTGTTGATTTTTAAATCAATGTTTTCCCTTCACCTGATTCACTGTATCAAGTAAGACAATGAAACATTGCTGTTGATTTCACACAGCCTGTTTACTTACCTGCTTCAGCACATGGACACTTCAACAGATCATACACATGAGTTCTATATATCTTTGTTAAAATAAACTAATGCTATATGAACTCATTACTGATATCAGGCTCCCTGGCAAGCACTTGCAGGCATCCACCCAACCTAACTAGCTCCCCAGTGACACAGGTGACAACAATTTCAGACACTGAACTACTCATATTGAAGTCAAGGGTGGCTAAGCAATAACTAATAAATAATAAAAAAAAGATGTAATTTTTAAAAATAATCAAGAATTAAATAATCCAAGCTTCCCACAGTTCCATTGAGTAGATGTTGGCTAGTTAATCAAACTGATGTCACACACAGCATGCTGTCAGCTACGCTTACAGATGAACTTTCTTCACCACTGATGTAAGCCAGTTATGAACACAGCATGACCTGTAGCAAAGGCAGAAATGGCCTGAGAGGAGCACTTCAAGTCATGTAATCCTGTAAAATAGATAGCAGTCTTAGCCATGTCAGAGGTACACTGATTGGCTTGGCAAAAGCCAGCTCTATACAGTAAAATTAAGGAAGGAAAATGAAATGCTTGCAAGAAAACTGTTAAAGAGGTCTTGTTGTTGGCCAAGGTAAACATTCATAATAAACTCAAAGAAACAAGACTCTTCTGACAGACCAGAACTGGTGATATGAAAATTCATGGGCAGATGCAACTGAGGAGCTCAGTTCATACCCCCACAGATTCACTACAGAGCTTGGGTAGGTATAAGATTGTTGCAAAAATATATGATGCAAGGAACAGCCATTCTGCAAATCCTTCAGAAACTCAAATCTTTCACTTGTTTTCTACAAGAGTAGGGAACTGTACTTGACAGCCAGACAACCTGTTCAATCCACAGGTCACAGCAGAAGAAAATAAGGAGACATGTCTTGCCTTCCAAAGCAGAAGTCCTATAACATGAGGGCTAACACAACCTAGAAGAAAATGCTGATCTTTTCTCTTCTAGAAAGCTCAGTGACTGGTAGGCACTTATCTCCTGGTAACTGTTAGGTACATCACCACACCTCGTCCTCTGAACTAAAGCATACCTGCCTTTCAGTTCCTCAAACCATGTCCCAAGGGCAAGCAAAGCCTGTTTGCTTTTGTAAATGAATGCCTTGGACCAATGTCATCACCAGGTGAGTACCTACTTTGGTTGTCCTTGACAGTTTTGAGTTTGCCATGGGGATATTTTGTACCTGAAGTATGAGATGAGTGTATTTTATTAATAAAATGAAAACCTACAGCTCTAACCACTTACAGATCTTTGAAACAGCAACTGGTCTGTCTAGTGATACAAGCAGAAATAGTCTGGTAGTGATCTTCTACTAAACACTTAAGAAGAACATGGAGCAATGAACATCACTTCTCAGTATCTCTTATAAGTAAAGGAGGGGGATGACTTAGGACCTTCAAAACAAACAAGGGCCTTGAGATGATTTTGATAAATTACTTTCAAATTTTAAAAACAGAGGAATTAAACAGTACTTCCTAAAACAGGGAGAAATGTGGGGATTCCTAAATGAAGCAACATTTCTCTTTAAAGAGCTCTTTAAAAAGCAGTTCAGAAAAAAAAAGCTGCCTATCTAAATGACTTTGATCAGTTTCATTTCCTTTGTGTGGTTTAATGTAGAAACAGCAAGGAAGAAATGGACTAAAATCAGCAAAACTGTTCTGTTCTTACCATAGAATGAACTTCCTCAGCGCTTCAAAGAAGAGCTGACGGAGAACAGAATAAGAAGGAAGAATTGAAGATAGAGACTAAATAGCTGTGAAAACCAAGCTATGATGAAACACAAGGAGGACTTTTTGTTTTCATAAAAGAAAGCAAGATGCAATAGAGATTGCTTGGGTGTCCCTGGAGAGCAGGAAACTGAAGGTAGATTCTTCAAGGCAAACTGACTGCTTTAAGAAAGATGTCTTAAGAAACTATTTTAAGTAAAAGAGATTGAAAAGAAGAGAGTTTTCTGTATAAGTCTTGGGAGGTACTTTGTGGTGACCATTCACCAGGAAAATGGTGCAACAACATGGAACTTGGAAAACTGAAAGCCATCCAAATGAATTTACATTGGTGTGGGAACTTAAGACTCTGTCTGTTCTCATTTCCTCCTCCTGCTTCTCCCTAGAAGATCCCTTCTCTGCTTCACAGTCCTTTTGACTTTGCCTTCTATATAACTAGAATAGAGAACACATCCAAAAAGCTCCTGTTCTCAATGAAGTATCTTCCTCTACAGAGAGACAAATCCCTCTACAGATCACTGGTTCCAGCAATTACTTTCACCATGGCCTTCATATCCTAATCTATAACCATATTCACCTGAAACACTGTCCTGGGTCTTCCCACATGAAACAGAAGTTTCACTGTGTAGGATTTAGCTGATCTTCCATCCTGAGTAGGTGTGACGGGAATATATTGGGAATTTTCCCAGAGTTGCAGTTCTTCCCCCTTCCTCTTCATCTTTGATGGCACCCAATAGCTCAGCATTAGGTGTCTATGCTATTTATATCCTCCCTACAGATGCCTCTGCTGCTGTCCACAGTGTCCCAGGTGCTATGAATGCAAAGTCTTGCCAGTCCTGCTGCTTTCTCCACTGCTGGGAAACAGATCAGCAAGAGCTTTTCTAACACTGAGAGCCACTGTTACTTGGCAAACCTTAGTGAGACAGCACAGCAGCACTGGAGAGATCCAAATGCTCTGATGTATGAAAGAAAATCACTTAATTTATACTTGGGAGGTTTCCTTTACAAGCTTTTAGGCCAGCCATTTAGGTTTTTATTTTACAATGAGACATGTTCCCATCCGCATGTTAGTACAGGTCTCCTGTTGCCAGAACCATTATCCCATTCCCCTAATGGTATTTTGTCCACATGTATATAAATACATATAAACAATACTGTGCAGACTGTTCTCCAGCGGAAACAACACGGTAGACATTCTCAGAACATTGCTTTCAATCCTTACAACTTCAGCTGCACTTTCTTCAAACAAAGTCAGGTAACAACCTTCATTCACATATGGTTACAGTCTTAAAATAAAACGGAATGCAAAGCTGATTTTGGGATAAGTATATATTTACAAAATCAAGGAACTGTTTAAAATAAAGCTGGATGAATACCCTCGGCAGAACCACCTTACACTGAACTGTATGCAGAGTTGTGGGTAAAAAACAGCAGTAGAGAAGCAAAAAAGGAAAGTATGTTTTCAAAAGCATTCTTGAATTATTTAACCTTTAGAAATGTGCAAATGAAAATAGAAAGTCTCCTTGCCAGCGCAACATGAGTTTGGAGTACAGCTGCAATCACCACAAATGTGATTGTCAGCACGCTGCCATGAGGCACTTGAGGAGACAGCACTGACTACCCAGTTGCACAAGACAAGTCACTTGGGTTTTCCCACCAGTGTCCTAAACCCAGGATTCCTTCAGCTTCAGGCTTTGCCTCCCTCAATCCTTTATTTCAAGTGAATTTAATTAAGAGTGAAATTAAAGGACACCAAATATAGGAGAGTTCACAGAGTCCTCTGCTCTCTAGGATTTGCATTGATCCCTGTTCCTAGCACAGAGTCTCAAAATTTTGAGCTAATTCAAACCTGCTGACAGGGTGTGACATTTCAGCTCTCTGTTCAGTGTACCACCTCATCCTTCCTTTTCAGCCCTTCCTCCCGGGGGGGGCTGCAGACTTCCTCTCCCTTAGCCTAGTGCCTTCTCAAGGCTCCTGCCTTCCCACCCACTCCCCCCTGAGCTCCTTCTCCAGTCTATCCCTGCCTCCTGCCGAGACATGCCACACATGGATAATGCAGCTCCTGTGGTGCTGTGCCTGCATGAGGCTGATAAATTCCATCATACCCTCACTGTGAGCTTACACAGACCAGTCCAAGCACTTGTAAATCAGTGAGGACGGCCCAGGGCGACGGCAGCTCTACTTGAGCAGTATCAGAGTAGAAACTAAAGCCCAGTTAACACAGTTCAGCTGATTCTAGAGACGAACAGTGACTCAGCCTCAGAAATATCATCAGCTTTTCACTAGTTAATGCAGTTTGTTTCCCCTTTTGCACTTGTAACAGGGATCATGGAAATAAACACCCAGCTATTAGTCACTTCCAGCTCCAGAAATATCAGGCGTTAGAACAGCGTGACAGGGTTTGCATTAGAAAGGAGAACTCTGACAGCAAAAGGGAAAAGTGCTTTCAAAAAAACTTTAATAAGTTTTCCTGTTACACCTTTTGAAACAAAGATTATTGCAAATTTCAAATCTTTTAAACTTATGTTACTACTTCAGTGTTATTGTAGTATTACAAGGTCATATTCACATAGCTGTAAAGAAATGCTAAGCTTAATTAATACCTTTGTCCACTTAAAGGCTTATTGGAGCATATGTTTATGATTTAAACCCATCTGCCTGGAGCTATCCCTACAACATGCCTGTCTGTTTCATACTCTTGATTTTAAAAGCTTTTCAACAGTAAAATTTTTTCACCCCTCCTCAACAAGCAGTCTAACAGACCAATACATCTCACTGGCATCAAAACACAGCTCATTACTTACTTGGGTTCCCACATTTCCTATCTGTTCCTTCTTGCATGTGAAGCACAGTCAGATGTCTCCTTCCTTACTGGGCTTGCAGACAGTAACAGCTTGCAGCAGCTGGGCTTTGCCCAAGGATCATGCCTCATTCTACAAACTCTAGCCCTCAAGGTTTATTTTTTGACAGAAATGAATGCAAGTGTTTGGAATATCATCAGAAAACAGAGGGAAAGGTGAGGTAGGGCTTGAAAGACATTTAAGCAGCAGTGCCATCCAGCTGTATCAACACTCAACTCACAGAGAGACATCACTTTCCCAGGAACACCTGTGCAACGAGGAAAGCATCCAGCATCTTTCACTGGAGAACAACATCCTGCCTCATGACAAACACACCACAGAAAACATGTCACTGAACCACACAAAGTGACCCATAAGACAGATTTGATGGGGTTTTTTTCCCAGGAAACACAGCACTGACATTCAGCAATGCATGTTTCATCGGAGAGAGGCTACAAGGAGCAGCAGAAACAGCCTCTGGAAGTCAGTTTTAGGAGATCAGGAGAGATGAAGAGAAGTGCAGAGTGCACTAGTGATACCTCTTTAGTGTCCAATAGAGCATCTTGTTACACCTAAGTAAAATACACAAAGGTTTGTATCTTCCCAATGAGTACTTCTCCTCCAAATTAAATTCTAACATGCATTGCACTGAGGGAAGAGAGGGCACTTCCTGAGCACATCCCTACTTTTCCACAATTCCACTGCCATGTAGAGAGAAAAAGACAAATATCTATTTCTGATACACTCACATTCTCTGGGTATTGCTAAGAAGGTCTCACCAGGATTGATTCAACCCTAAGGTCTGTAAGCAACCACAGAACAAACGGGGAGATGATGTGCTGGTCCTGGCATGTTTATTCTGTTTTCTAGAGTCAAAGAAGACAGCCCGCACATAAGAGCTATTCCCTGGTCATACACTGTCTTTCCCCAAGCTCAGCACCATGCTTTATTGTCATTACACTTCCTGCATGAAATTTGAAAGAACACGGTTTGTTCTACTCCAGAACGCATCTTTAAGTGATATTACACCAAAAAGGCACTTTTTACTATGAGAATCACTAAAGGAAAGCAAGTTTACAAATACAAAGTATTCCCCTACCCACATACAGCATCAGCTCCTTTCCAGCATAAGCTCCTAGCATAGTGAGGAAAGTTTTTAATTTAATTTCTTTTAATTTCTTTTAGCATCTTAGCAATGCATCAGCATCCTAAAACCTTCCTTTATTTCTTCATCTGGGGTATTTACAAGTACTGCCAGAGTTTTACACACCTCCTTCCTTCTCAGACCAAATGGCTGCTTAATCTCAGGATCAGATAATTCATGTTGGAGCAGGCCTGTGGGGGTTCCATCATACTCTACCTTACACAGGGCCAGCAGTGAGGTTCCAACAGGACTTTATCTGCTTTGGCCTCAAAAACCTGCGAGGACAGACACTGCACAACCCCTCTGGGCAACTTGTTCCAACATCTGACTGTCCTCATTGCAGGAAATGACATCTATCTTGAACCTCATTTCAACTTTCCTTTGTTGTCCCTCATGCAGCCACCACATACCAAAGTGAAGAAGCTCTGTCTTCTTGAGAACCTCCTCTAAAGTACCAGAAGGTCTCTACAGGTCCCATCAAGGTCTTCTCCAGGCTGAACAAGCCTAGTTCCCTCAGCATACAATCCTCATGGCACTGAAAGGCCTTTAAATGCTCTCTTAGCCTCACATCCATCCTCACTCCCTCCTTATGGCACCAGGGACCCCATTTTAGCTCTGCCTGAGACCTTAGGTGCCTGCCCAGCCTGTGTTGGAGCTGTGCCTGCCCCCGCCCATGTGTGTGAATCCTGGTCCTGGACCCTGTTGATGCAGACCCCGACCTGCAATAATCACTTCCTTGGGCACTGGCTGCAGTCTTATTAAAATAGCCCTGAGTATTGTCAGCTGCCTTCACTTCCAGGGCACAACACTGGCTCGTGCTCAGCTTTAAAGCATTCTCATCTCTTCTTGTCATGCATCAATAAATCTAGGGACATTCAATGTAGGAAACTAATTGGGCATCAGTCACTTGCAAACAGCACAATCCTGAAACACTACGAAAGTGAAAAACTGAGATGGGTTTTTCAATTGTAAAACCCAAGTACCTCGGGAATATTTACATACTACTTCTAAAACAAGCAGTCACTTCTGCTCCATACCAGCTCTCTCAGAGCAATACCAAGACAAAGTCTCAGATTCTTTAGTGCAAACTTGCCAGTTTCACTTGTGACACAAATGTGAAAGTAACTCCTCCAATCAGTGCTGCCGCCTCAGTGTTGCTTTGCTATTTTAATCTGTGCTCTTCCTGTGTTTCACTTTTCTATTGCAGTTTTTTAGTTTGTGTTTGGGGAGACAGGGGTTAAACACTAAAAATATACAGTTGTGATAGAAATACCCTCATGGACAGGCTGAGGTTTGGCATGCTTTGGAAGAAAATAACTTAAAATAGCACAGAAAGCAAAGACTGTGGGATATGCATCTCCGATAGCTACTTTCTGTTAAAATAACCAAAATAGCTAAGATAACACTGACATTCACAGTTAACCTTCTATCCTGCTCAACAGAGATGAACAGGGCCATTGTAACCTCAGAGCTTTGCCTGAATAATGCAAATGATGTTGCATTTGTTATGTTCTGACCCCAAGGTCTTCTTACACAGCTTTATTAATGAGAATTAGGTTTAAAGAAAGTGCAGGTACCCAAAAACCAAGTTTGCCACAAGTCTTACAGCCCCATCATAGAAAAGACTTTGTAGGATTTGCAATTTGATCATCACAGGTCTAAAAATATGAAAGATCTGGAGGCAGAAGGTATATTAGCTCCATCAGTTTTCATACTTGGAGCTCAGGAAAAATGCAAAATGGAAGCAAAGGACATAAAACTGTGAGGATTTTTTTTCTCCTGGTGTTCTCAACATCATATTGATAATTTATCTTTTGACATTTTAGCAGTTCTTTAGTGCTAACTTTGAACACACATTCCATGCCAACACAACTCATATGAATGCACACTTCAGTGGCTGCTATCCTTCGCAATTATACACCCTGACTACAAAGGACTCCACTATGAGCTTAACAAACAAACCATTAAAACAATTTGTGGCACCTGTTACTGAGAACTTTGCTACAGGAACATGTTAAGTTTTGGCTTCCACAGGCAACACTCCATCTAGGAGTAGGCCAACAGCCCAAACAAACTGTGTGATTTGACTCTCACGGCTGTTCTAGAGAATATTTAACTTTTTCCCAGGCATATCCCAGGCGACTTATGCCCAAGTCTTAAAGTAAGTTCAGGGCAGTCAGGTAAGAAAATCAGGTACCCCCAATTCCTGTGGTTCAAACCACAGAACTATACAGAGTAAAAGCACAAAACGAAAGAATTGATAAAAGGATTAAGTACAGAATGCAGCTCACCCTTGTAGTCTAGTTTCTTCCTTAACACAGCATCCCCATACCACAGTTCCTCCCCCCTGCCCATCAGAAACCCCTGGAGCTGAAGGCCTTCCCGAGAGGCAGACCTCACAGAGCTCCCACCTCCCACCAGGAGCACGGTGACAGGCGGATATCCAAGATTCAGCAAGAAAAGTTTCCAGAAGCTTGAACAGGAGAAGGCCACGCTGGAGTCAAGTTTTACATAAGAAGGGGGAAGGCAGGAACCGCTGGCACCACCTCGGCGGGCGGCTGCGGAGCGGAGCTGTCAGCCCACCGCGGGCTCGCTCCCATCCCATCCCGGCCGGAGCGCAGCCTCCCCTCACGCGTGCCCTGCGCGCTCCCAGCCCCTCACACCGCTGCAGCCTCGGCGGCGCGCAAGGCCACAGCAGAGGCAGCCCCCGCCTGCCGGCAGCGCTGTCCCAGGGGTGCTCTCCCCGGCGGCGGGGACAAATCCGTCCCCAGCCGAAGCCCTCCGCTCCCGTGCGGGATGGGCACCGCGGGCTCCCCGGCCGAGAGCAGCACCGCGCACGCATTCGCCGCTGGGCTCGTCTCATCCCTCTGAACTAACTTTCCTGTTTCCGCAAAAATCACACAGGCACCGGAGGGGGTGGGGGGTTATTGTTTCCAGCAAACACTCCTCACCCCTACGAGCCACCCGGGTCCCCGCCGCCCCCCGTCCCCCGCGGCGCCGGGTCTCACCCGCGCGTCCCTGGGCCGGGCCGGATGGGGCCGAGTGCTGGGGGAGCGGCGGAGGTACGGCAGGACACGGCCCCAGCTCCTGCCAGCGGAAACGGGAGGAGGGGCTCGGACCGGCGTTACCGAGCGGGGAGGAGCTGGGGGCGCTGCCCAGGGGAGGCTCCAGCCCCGCGGAGGAGGGAAGGGAGGGATGGAGGGAGGGAGCGCTGCCGGCCCGCTCCTCCGGCGCATCCCAGCCGCTCCATCCTGCGCCCGTCGGAGCCCCTTTGGCAGAGCTGTGCCTGGAGCCTGCCCCGCTCCCTCTGCCCCCCGCGGGACCCGCCGGGAAGCCCCTGGGGTGGGCGCCAGGAGCATCCCCGGGCGCACCCTCCCGGAGCTGGCGGGATGCGCCGGGGCGGGGGGCACCGATCGCCCCTCTCCAGCTGCCCCCTGCCCCGAGGGACCCGCGGCTGGGCGTCCCCTCCGGGCTCAGGTAGGCGAGGGTGGTGCCCGTGCCCGCAGGCGGCCGTGAGCGCAGCCCTGACCGCTGCTGCAAACGGCAAAGCCGGGCTCAGATGCTCGGTGGTCCGAAGCCCACCACGACTGCCAATGTGTTGCTATGGCTTCTAGCACAGGAGAAAGCTTGTCTGAGTGCTCCTCTGAGCTTTCTGCGCTCGCAGCAGGAGTTGTAGACAAGCGTGGGTTGGTCTCCCAGGTAACAGTGATAGGACGAGAGGAAACAGCATCAAACTGTGCCAGGTGAGGTTTAGGTTGGACATTAGGAAATATTTCTTCACTGAAAGGGTGTTCAAACATTGGAACAGATTGCTTAGGAAAATGGCGGAGCCACCATTCCTGGAAGTATTCAAAAAATGAGTTTATATGGTGCTTAGAGAATTGTTTTAGCAGTGGGTGTGGCAGTTCTGGGTTAATGGCTGGACTCTTCGGGGATCTTTTCCAGCCTTAATGATTCTTATCTGTGGTGCTATGTGAGACAGGGCCATAAGGGAGATCCTCTGAGATCATACAGAAAGTCCCCACCTGCCTTCCCTGGATGACAGTGGAAGTGCAACAAAAACTTAATGAAACCAACTTTAAACACTGTCTCCAGCAGAAGAGTCTCTGGAGTTGTCTTAACACAGCTGGGGAAGGTTCTGGCATGGACCACTAAGTGAAGTGTCATGTAGTGGGGAAACAACCTAGAACTGGGTCAGAGATGCCTACAGAAGTAGACCGGTGCAGTTATGGACATGGGCCTGCTGAGAGGAACTGTATTTTGCAGTGTATGAAGAGCAACTCAGGGCTTTACTGTAAATGTTTTTGCAGAAGGAAGATCTGTTTCACATTCCTAGGTCCCCTGTGTATTCTCATTTCCTTCTCTGGTACTGCTGCTGCTGTCGCACTTCTCAATTCAAGGGGATGTCCACATCAAGTACAATCTCTCGTGCCTTCCATCGTGTCCTAAGTGGATTTTTATAAACTGCTTGGTTCAACAGACTCAAAGCATCCTGGTGGCAGTGCTGCCAGCAACACAACTGTCATTTGCTGCATGTTTGTTTCTCTCCCCTCCAGAAGAGAAGCATGTGCAGCACCGCTCTGTTCATCTTTTGTTTGTGTACAAAAGTATCCAAACGTTGCTGTGTGTTTACCTTAAAGCAAGCACTGAAGGAAATACGTCTTGCAATGCAGCAGGAGATAAAGAGATCTGTGGAAAGAGTTTCTTTTGGTTCTTTGGTTCCAAACTCCAAGAAGAGTCCATTTCCTGGATGCTGTAGCTCTAATGCAGTAAATCCCATTATACCCGAGGACTGAAGGATCTTCATTTCAGAATTGTTGCCAATCTTAAAATAACTCAAACTTTGGAAATAAACAACCACTTCCTGAAAGACAAGCGGCACAGGAAGTCAGCAGACAATGAGGACATGTTTGACAGTTTTAGTGGTGGTGTTATTGTTGGTTGGTTGTTTACTCTAAAAGAAACAGCATGATGTTGTGTTCTTTACCTGTTGCAGAAGCACAAGCAGCTTTATACCCAGGCATATGGGATTTCTGTAGTTCAAGTCAAAGCGAAAAATAAATATGTGAAATCAAGTCATCATTTGGTGTCTTACCTTGGAAAGAAGGTAAAAAGTGCATGGGAAGAAAATAAAATATATGTGAGAGTTTTGTATGAACCTGATCACTTAGGGAAGAGCTTGAGGATCACTGTGAAACTGAGGACTGGAATGGCTGATACTGCAGATACACTTTCTACCAAGGAAAACTACATTCGTCTGCAGGTCTCTTCTCATTTATGCCAGTAAGTTTAGGAAAGTAATCTCAGTTAGACCTGTGTTTCAGCTTCAACTAGCTGTCTTCCACATGCAACTGAATCTAACGTGGGGGCACTCTGATGTTGTCCATACAGTGAGGAACAGAAAGAGTTGCACCTAATCAGCATCTTTTCCCAGGCAACCAGCAACAGGATGAGAGGACACAGTCTTAAACTGCACCAGGGGAAGTTTAGGCTAGACATTAGAAAAAAATTCTTCACAGAAAGAGTGGTTCAGCATTGGAATGGGCTGCCCAGGGAGGCGGTGGAGTCACCGTCCCTGGAGGTGTTTTAAAAATGCTGGATGTGGCACTTAGTGCCACGGTTTAGTTGATAAGGTGGTGTTAGGTCATAGGTCGAACTTGACAATCTCAAAGGTCTTTTCCAACCTAGTTAATTCTGTGATTCTGTGTACCTGAATCCATGGCATCTGACCAGCAAACCTAAGGGCTACATGCAGTTTTTGAGAACAGCTTTGAGGCATCTAGAAATGGATGCTTTCCAGTGTGATTCACAGGATGTACCCCCTCTACTGTAATAGCCAGTCTGTGGCTTTGGTCCCAGCCACCAATGTCAGATGAAATGATAACATGGCAACAGAGCTGAGTGCTGTGGGGAAATTAAGGAGGTTGAAAATCAAAATCTATGCTTGTCTTTTTGTCAGAAAGAGATCATCCATCTAGACTCTCTAACTTTGCTATATTCAGGTTCTTTCCATTGTTATTGCTGTATTCTGCACCTGAAGGAGATGAGGGTGGTACTTCTCTTTAATGATGCTCTATTTGTTTTACACTGAATGAGCACCACTACTTTTGTGTGTCATTTAAGATGCCAAAAATTGTATGAATCACAGATTTGGAGTCTTGACTAATTGCTGAACCAGCATGTTAAATGCAGGCAAACATAGCTACCAGTGTAGTAGATCTGGGTCTGGTGTCCAAGAGGATTAGGACTGCACCATGGTCTGTGAGGTGGCTGACAAAGCTGTGGTCAAGCTTCTGGCTAGCTTTCCCTTGTAGAAAGTAGCCCTGATCTTGCTGTTTCATTACAAGCACGCAAGTTGTCTGCTGCCTTCCTGCTTGATTTTGATGTAGACTGTGTTTGCAGGACTGATGAAACAGCATGACCCCCTGGCAGCTTCTCGAAGGCTCAGCATGTGTTCCTCCGGCCTCTTGTACAGCTCTAGAGCAAGTTTGAAGGTGTTCTTACCTGTCTGAATTAGTTCTTATTCTTTGCTGTAACCACACAAGTTCTTCAACTCCTTAATGTAGTCCAGGATGTCAAAGAAACAAGACAAAAATGAGCTGGGAAGTGGGGAAGAAAAGGTCACTGGGAAACCATTGCACCAAAGGCTAAAGCATGTGTGTAATACTCAAGGAAATAAAGATCCTTGGGTCTAGATATTGAAGTAGAAAGAGATTTAAATTCAATCCCTACCTTTGCCTCTAGGCCTACCTACGTGTTTTCTTTGTTGGCAATGTCAGCTTAAGAAGTTCCCACCCCCTCACCACAGATACATGAATGAATTCAAGTAAACTTGTCTTACCTGAAGTGTTCCTTTTGGCTTTGAAGTGAAGATGAAGGGAGGGCTCCTGTCTTGCCTAGTTCTGTGTTGCTCAGACCCATGGTCTGTTGTGTCTTATCTCAGAAGACTATCAGTAAGTGGGATCATTTATTAATTCAGTTTGACATGATTCCACAAGCAGATGTAGCTGCACAAATTAGGGCTGATAAACTGAAGCATGTAAATTCGAAAGAAAGGGAGTCAGTTAAATGGAAACTTTTTAAGTGCTTCGTTATAAAGAAAACGTGGATATATAGATCCCTGTTTTGTCACTTTACCTTCTAATGTCCCAGTGTTGTGGCTGTAAAGTGACATGGGGAATCAGCTTTTACTCTTTTGTCCTTTGATTTTACAGCAAGTTCTTACAGGCTAAGGTTAATAATTCTGGTATTTCTGCCCCAACAGAAATTAAACTTGTAAGACACTCTGATACCTTCATTTGTTGTCGGTTCTTTAGAGTTCAATTTAGCCTTTCCTCTTGAAACTAGGCTATCTCTTTTTTTACATATGCTGCTATTTTGTGTTTGCTTTGCTTTATTTTTAGTAAAATTGCAGCTGGCTCTTCGTTCTGATGCACTGTCTGGTTTCTTCTGGTGAAATTCCAAGAAAAGAAGCCTTGGGGACAGAGAGCTACAGTCCTTCCAGTCTTTGAAGTATTTTTGCATGGATCTCACCCATTCTGCAAGGGGACAGAAGCCTTCTAGTCCAGATCAAAATTTCTAGTACTTCTTTTGCCTCATAGCTTTACTAAATCTTCTTCATCTGATGGCCTACATAAAAGCAAGCTCTCCCAGATACATGAATTTTCTTTTGATTTCTCCACTGAGTTTCAAAGGCAGGTAGATGTCTCTTGCTGACCCTGCTTATTGACACCAGGGAGCTGTGAACTCCAAGTGCAAGCACAGAAAGGAATAGTGCAAGAGAAGTCCTCCATTGCTATTAAGTTGAAAAAAAAACCCCATGAGTGTCCCCAAATCAACTGTGCAAAGATTTCATCTGTTCCTCAGCCTGTTGGTTTGTGTTTACTGCCTTGATAACATCTTCAAACTTTGCTTAATGTGGTTTTATTCATGATCAGCTAATGGACTAAGTGGACTTCTGGGGCTCATCTTCTTCAGGGACTGTCTTCCATAGAGTCTGCTGCTGTGGTGTAGCCCTGCAGTGAATGCATGCAAGGCACCAGGCTCATGTTTGCAGGAGAGTACGAATATACATCACAAGGAATTTTCCATTGCTAGGGACTTTCTCTGCCCTTTCTCTGTACAGGCTTCATTTCAAAACATTGTTGTCTGCATTGGCCAAAAATACTTTTCCCAAGGGTCAGTCTTTTCACTTATTTTTTCTTATTAACGAGGTTTTATTTGATTTGTTGCCTGCTCCATGCAGGGTTCAGAGATCAGGAAGGAAATTGCCCAGGGCTGAAATAGGCAGGTGCATGCATCAGCAATGGACTGTAGCCAGTTGGTGCCATTCATACTTACATGGCCAGCTGGAGAGGCTGGCTGGTTTGCAGAGATGTAGTTAATTCAGTCCTGGGTGGCTTGGTCACCTGGCTGGGACTAGCAATAACACCCGATGGATGGGCAAGGGCAGCCTGTGCTTGCATGGATTTTTCATGTGTAGCACAGAACAGCAGGTATTTCAAGATGCTTTGTTTTCTAGGTGTTTAAAGTACTTGGCTCATCTTTCTCCAAGCTTGACTGATTCTGGTTACCAGCCATGCAGATCTTATGGAAAGCTGTTGGCATCTGTGTTCTGTATTGCTGTTTGGAGGTCAGTTCTTGCAGGTATTTCTTTGTCTTGGAGAGAGCAGGCAGAGCAGGAACTTGGTGTAGATTTTGCTTAATAGGTGCAAGCAAAATTTCTGTTCTTGATCACTTTTGCCTCCTGCACAGAGAAGGTTAACAGCACTAGTCCTGCAAAGTCCTTAAAAGTAGCCTCTGAGAATGCAGGGTCTGCAAGATTGGGGGGAAAAAATACATGGAGCACTTTTCCCATAATAAGAAACAAACAATCCCTCTCCAGTTCTGACTTCATGGCATTATCTTTGCTATCCTCCTTACCCTTGTCCTTTCCTTCCCATGCTTCAAAGCACAGGGTATGCCTGGTGAAGACTCATCCCTGTCAGGGACCTCCCATGTGCAAATGGAAACCCACACCTTAACAGTAACAACAGATCAACTGGCATGCAATGGCTTAATGAGGAAGTAAGTCAATTATTTCCCCTTCCACATTAAATTGATTGTCCAGGCCATGGGACTCTGCATGGCCACCCAATAAATTTCCTGTTCAACAGCTGCCAGAGAACATCGTGCAAACCACCTCTTCCCTCAGAACAACATGAATGGCTGCATCTTTCCCTCACATCAGCAGCATTGTGGGGACCAAGATTACTGCCTCTCAGTGACTCCTGAATAGAAAACCTCAGTTTACAAGTAAAGCAGAGAGGCTGTATTTGATTGCCTTGGAAACACAGAAAGCTACGCTGTTTTCACTGTTCTCTCTCATTCTTTTCCTCCAATTTGCTAGCCAAATCACATTCTGTGAAATACTTGTGCACCTCACTGTCTGCAGCTAACAGGTGGAACAATTTGACCTCTGTAAACTATTATTTTGCTGGTGCACAAGAGCACAGTCTGGCTCTCTGAGCACTGGTAGCAGTGCAGGATCAGCAGAAGCAAAAGCAGCAAGAATTATTTTAGTCTGTCAAGTCATCAGACTTAATACATAGAGGAAATCTGCTGGGCAAGACAACATGATTTAACATACCCAATTTTCTGAGCATAACTTCACTTAAAACACATAAAAAAAGGCTAGTCTCTCACTATCAGGCACGGAAGAGAGGGAAAAAGAAACAAGCCTCTAACAGAGCAAGGAAGAATGAGCCTGTGACTGCACAACTGCTGATGTGGACAGCTGGACAGGCAGCTGTGCAGGATATCTATAATCTATAATTTCTATACACAGACACGTGCCCACGTATGTCTAACTGACACCTATATAAATGTATGGTAACCATGTCCATGCATGTGTTGACTTTCACATGAATGTATTTGAGTGCACACACTCAGACCAGGTGTAGCATGAACATTTTCAACCTGTTCACATGTGGTCAGAGTGGTGGAAGCTGCTGCCATTGCCACTGCCCTACCTGTATGCTCAGGTGCATACACTCCTTTTACGTGTGTGATCACACGCTGGGTGTGCACTGTGGGAAATGCTTTTCACAGGATGCTGATTGTGGTGAGACCCTTAAGCAGTCATTTGCCTGTTTCCTTGACTCTGAGTCTTTTTCCCATTTGCACAAACCTGGAGACAGAAACTTCACTCTATGAATCACAGACCAGCTCAGAGGTACTTTTCTGAAAATACACAGTATCTGCAGTTTATTTTTCAGTTTGGTATGGGGGGGCAGGGGTTGTTCAAGCACAGACTTTTTTCTTAGACATGCATTCCATGGACAACTCGGGGCAGAGAGTCTCTAGTCCTTCACCAGCCGGTAGATGTGATGTTGGGCACCATGGTCACTAGTTGATACTTCAAAAACATATGCTATGCACAGCAATGTCTCCTGTGTGTCCCTGTTTGTCACAACCTAGACAGAAAAGGAGAAGAAGCTGAAATGGCAACTGCTATTTCTCTGCTTACATATTCCAACACATTTAACATAAAGCAGAAAGTCAGTAACAGACAAAGAACAGAGAAGTGCAGGACTGATACACAGCTTGACCACCACGATCCCCCAGCCTGTGTGCCCACACACCAAAGCCCTTTTGCAGCCTCAGAACTAAAATGCAATAAAGAAACAGAGAGGTGAGCAGAGCCCACTGTGAGGAAAAGTCCACTGTGACCAAGCAGTGACCACATCAGTGGAAGCAGGTCCACCAGGTCCTCAACTCCCCACCCCCTGGTGTTGCAGATTTCAGCAGAGGGAAAGTGTTTCACCTATAAAAGCTCTTTTTGCTCTGTTTGCTGGGTGGAGAGAGGCCCCCTCCTGTGGCACACCCACTGCTGTTCACACATGTATTGGTATATCACAGCCACTGTGAATTGTTTCCCTTCATCTGCTCCTGCTTGTCGATGGTAGGCACAGAACACGAGGATTACAGAGTATAACGCCTTTTATAGGAGACTTACAGATTTGGCTCCATTACACCTCCCATTCCATACACTGTAGATTTTGGGAGAAAGAAAGATGGCTGCTACACTCATGCATTCTTACAGAAGCTCCTTTTTTCCCATTTTTTCCTACGGCCCCTCAGGACCCTTAGCTTCTCTACAACGTGACTGTCAGCAGCGTGATGAAGGAGCAGTGTTGTCCTACTTTCTGCAGTGTGCACTGCGTGGCAGAGACAAGGGAAATACTGCACTCAGAACTCCTAGCTCAGCTTCCTTCTCTCTGTCGCTGCACAACTTTGCACATTCTTGTCACCTGAGTTTGTGCCATAGCCAAAGTTCTCTCCTGCTGGAAGAGACAGATTTTTATCAGCAGTAGCACCAATTCAACTGCAGAAGAAAAACATTCCAGCTGGAGGCTTGAACTGTACCAAAGCCCAATTGTTCTTGTGAAAACAGGAAGAAAATAGCTGTTTTCAAACTTGCTTATTAATTTTAGCAATCTGATTTTGGTCTATCCTGTTTTCTTTCCTTACTTCATGATTGGGTTTGCTGTTGAACTCCTTTCTTCTGCAAGATGTGGTGAGTTACACACATCCAGGTGTGCTAAGGCACCAGGCCCTTTTCTGAAAAATGGGCTCTGAAATCTTGGGAGTGCTAGATCCAGGGAAATGTGCAAAGCAAGATAAATGATGCTTGTGGGATCAGGGGTATCTAAGCTCATAAAAGGGTCTAGAAAAAAATATAATTAGACTTGCCTCAAAGTTGGTAGTGGGGACTGAGGGCTACCAACATGCCTTACATTATGCATTTTTCAGCTCCCCAGTGGGGAGTGAGAAATGCTCAGGCTGCTGCTCAGGGAGCAGGTGCACCTTCATCTTGCACAGGACTGCAAGGCAGCGTGTGCCAGCACCCACATGGGATGTGCCTTCAGTGCCAGAAGGTAAGGGAAGGACATGAGATTTCTCAAAACATAAAGCCCCTGAGGAAATATAATGATGTGACAGCTTTTTCATAGAATTTATAGGAAGTGCTGGCCTGACTGAGGAATGAAGCATGCAGAAGGCAGCTTCAGTGTTCCTCAGTATGGATTACAGCACACAGGTTTTCCATCTGTCTCTGCCCCTTTCATGCTTTTGCTCACCTAAAAGAACTCTCAGCATTTATACTCCTCATTTCTTCCAGATGTTTAAGATCTTAATGCAAACATGAAAGAGTAAACTTCTTAATGCCCTGTGAGGTATATTATTAACCTAGTGTTTTACAGCTGATGTGTCTGAGCCACAGAGCAGTGAAATGAGCTGCCTGCAGTTATCCAACATCTTCAGAGAATGGAATGAAAACCCCTTTGATTTCCATTCTTTCATACAGCCACCAGTATCTCTTCTACTTACCCAGCCTCACATTCTCTGGGCGAGGATCTGTGATGCCTCTTACAGAGGCAAACACAGAATTCAGTCCATTAGAAAAATCCACCTTTTAAGCTGTCTGCCCTCTTCCCAAGTTTAAGCTGCATCTGAGCCTGGAAAAGCTCCCAGTATAACAAGACACTAATGCAGATCTAATTGCCATAGCCTTGTAATCCTGACCTACCTAGAGGCTGCAGTGATTCAGAAGGTGTCACAGAGCTTTCCCACAACATGCCCCCCTTCCTTTGCATGTCTCCATATTCTTTACAGGTTCAGGATGGTCCTGAGGAAACTACTTTCTTTCCACCCCGATATGGTCAGTGAAGAACTCTTCCCGCAGAATAATTTTATAGCCACTCAGCAGTGCCCTTGTGGTTTTTTTACCTTGCAAAAAAGGGCCAGGGCACAGAAAAGACCTCAATATTTTTGAAATACTGGAGTGAGCATTTTCTTCACTGACTTTTTCATCATTCCCCTTCCTTTGTCTCTCTGCCTCCTGAGCTCTCCCTTTATTTTTCTTTTTATCTCTCTCTTACCCAGGTCTCTCAAATTCTTTTGCTGTTGCTCTGCATGAGTTACTATCTCTAGAGCTCCATAAATGGTCTTGAAGTGCAACACACATGAAAGACACTAAGTTCAATTAGTTGCTGAGCTAAAAAAGGAAATCTGCTTTGACTCTCAACACTGAACTCCTGCATGGTGCTTACATGTTGCCAAGTTGCAACGAAAACAGTTGAAATTCCCACCTGTAAGATAGTGAAGTTCTCCAGCACACTGTTCATCATGTACTTCTCGGGAAGGTGCTTGAGTTTGTGGATGAAGTTGATCATGTATTCGCAGAGAGGGGAGCGGTGGATGCGGTAGGAGTAGTGTCCGTTCTCATAGCGTGCATACTCTGTCTGCAGTGCAAAACACAACAGGGGCACGTGGGGCTACGCTGTCACACCAGTGACACTACTCACAGAAAGGGACTCAGAAAAGACAAATTACAGTGGCACTTTTAAATAATTTTATTAACCATGACCACAGTACTTTGCACCAAGGTCAGTCCCTTTGAGCCCTCCAATTTCTTTGGCTTGATTTTTTTTTTTTTTTTGCTTTAGAGCAGGGGGTTCCAGCTTATGTGCAGCAAACCCTCAAGGCACTGTGAAAGGTAACTAAGAGCAACAGACCAGTTGTCACCTACACTACAGTCTGCATCTCTACTGGAAAAATATTAGGTGTGAATAAACTGAAAAAGTTAATAACTGCTGTTTTAGCAAGACCAGGAAGTAATGATAGTAATAGTATGCTCAGGAAGCTTTACAGCTAAAAAAGACTAAAGCTTTCTGGTACCTGTGCTAGAGAACATAGGATCTCTGCTCCCCTTTAGGAGAGGGTCTGGCCAATGATACACAGAGGAATTTTCTTGTTCACATTCACACCTTAGCTCCTGCATATTTTATCTGCCTTTGAAGAGAAACTGAGGCCATATTCTATGATTTCACAGCAGACCCTTAAATGCCTGTAATGTCCTTTCACCCCAGAAGCTCAGTCTTCTTTCCTGTGCACCATGACACCTTCCTTTGGCCTCTCTGTCCCATCTGCAAATACTTTACTGGACTTTAGGAATGCCTATCATGTGACTGGAGATGGGTCGTGGGGAAGCATGCACCTTGAACTGACTGCTGACACAAGAACAGCTGGTGTTCTGCACATTGATGTTCTGCATCTCAAGGCTCCTTGAGAAACAGGGCAGCAGGATGCATGTCAAAGCAGCTCTCTTAGCAGCTGAATGTGGCATCAAAACTAATTTCTTCAATGCCAGTTATATGCATGATTTTGCAGTTGCCCTGTTGCTCAAGCTGTAAATGTACAAGCTCTAGGTCAAATAAAACCATAAGACTATAGTCTGTAAATTGTTACAGTCAATTAATGGCTATAGTCTATAAATGATCTGTTTAAAAACACTGACAAGAGTGAGGTGTTGCTTATATGTTTTTATCTGTGTGGACTACAAAACAAGGGGTCTGTGTTTCCTAGCTTTCCTTTGCTCCCCAAAAAACCCCAGAGAATCACCAGAACTGAGATTCTTATGTATTTACATCTCCTCAGAAACTGAAATGTAAGGGAAAAGCAGCAAACACTACCAGATCTTCAGTGAAGTCCTGAGACAAGGCCATGTTGCAGGCTGAGTGCTCTTACACCTGCATGTCTCAGAAATAATAATCTATGGCATCCATCTCCCTGACAAGAAGCATGAGATATATTTTGCCTTGAGATACAAAGGCAGGATGCAAATACTTGAAGTGACAAAACAGCAGCCAGAGAGAACCTTGCACCCAGGTGTCTTCTCCTTACCTCTACTTTCTCTACCACCTGCTTTCCAAAGGAACATACTTTGGTGGAGCAGGTAATGACCATGTTTTCTGGGCTCTCGTATTGGCTGGAAACGCCATAGAAAGATCTGGATTCATCTTCAATATTGGTATTCAAATCAGCCTGCCAAAAAAAAGAGGAAAAAAAAATTTAGATGGTTATCAATAGATGGTTGTGGCATTACCTTGTGTAGCCGTGATAGTAAAGTATTGGAATGTCCCAAGCTCCTTAAGCAGACCAATGTGCATTGGGCAAGAGGGAGAAATCTGAAGAATATTGAATAAAATCCCATTCCCACTTCAGAAAATGGTGGTGTGGATTTGCATACACATTGGGAAAATCTGGTGGAATATCCTCCTAACATTAAAAACATATGACATGGCTTGGAGGTACTCACAAAGCATGTGAAGAGCAGTGACTGCAGAGACAGAATAGTGCAACAGACAGGCTAGACTGGGCTGACTCACCAAGGAAGGAAAATAATGATAAAGCAACAGTAATAAAGTTTTTCCACCCTGGGAATGTAGGTAAGAGAAAAGAGACAGCAGGGAAAAGGAATGTGTGAGTCCACACACATCAGGCTCAGGTACTATGATCCAAAGACTGTAAATAGACAGGATGCAACATAAGGAATGTAGGTTACTGAAGGATCCAGCCCAGTTACACCTGAATTCAAACCCACCTCCATTAGCAGCCACAGTTTTCAAGTGTGAGTGCCTAAGGCTGGCCAACCGAAGCCTCCTGTTGGGACATAACTCCTAAAAATCTTGGCTCTCTAAAGCTTCCACCAGGGGTCATTCCAACCACAGTTATGAAACAAGTGGTGGTTCCCTTGAGCTCTGGAAACACAACGAGCTGTGCCCAGCTCAGCTTCCTCCCCTTCAAAACTGAAAGGGCAGAGCTTCTCCGAGCTCCACAAGGCCAGGTGCTAATTTACATCAGCATAAAAGCAAGGATCGGTTCCCATAGGCTGCTCCAGAGCATTTTATTCTTCAGCTGAACCAAGGGAAAGAGGAAACTGAAGAAAGAGTGTTCCTGCTACAGCGGACACAGTGTGAATAGGACAGCATTAAATGCCATTCTAGCAGGGTTTTCTTAACCTGTGTCAGAGAAGAGTTTTCATTTGAGATCTAGAGCAGCACTAAGGACAAGCAATGCTTGCTTTGGAACTGGACCACCACAATAATGAATACCTCTCTTTCTTTGCTATGCAAAATACCTGCCTCTTCTCTGCCATGAGATAATAAATACTGTTAGCTTAGTAGTCTTAAGGAGCAATTTCACAAAAGGTTTAGGTCAGTCTAGAAAGTGCCAGTCAAGTTTTCTCCCCATCAGTAGACACGTGAGCTTGCTGCTGCCTTTGTGCCACCACAAAAGATGAGGGCACAAAGATTGCCTATTTTCATAGCAACACATACTCAGGTTGGCTTGAGTCTCTTGAGAAACTGCACCTCAGAGTTGTAGTTTGATGATGCCAGGCTGGTCCTGACCCCAAGAGAGAGCAGTCTCACTCTCCCAGAGCAGTTTGTACTTCCCCATTCCTGCTGTACTGACACATTTCTGTAGCTGTATTACAAGGCTCAGTGAGGAATTGCTCAGCTAGTTCTCAGTGGGATCAGTTCCCTGGCCTGATTCAGAAACACTTGTGTGTGTTTAAAGAACGTGTGTTGGGAGGATGGGCAGCAACAGGGAAAGCAGGAGGCAGGACAGCTTCTTCTAGTGAATTGTTATGGTCATGCTGAAGACCTTGATATTAAATAACTATAGTTATGCAGCTACTTTCTTTGTACCACAAATGTACATGTATTAGATAGTAGCAGTCTTACTCTACTCTGGTTTAGGTTTCTATTGAATTACTGTATTGTAACACTGTACTTTAATACCGTAATACTCACTTCCATGTCAATGCAACTAACTCTATTGTTTTATTTCACCCACACTCCAACTCTCTGAATAAAGATTAATTTCTTCCCTTCTCCAAAGAGGAACTAGACCAGGAGTCCTTCACAATATTTTTCAGCTGTTTCCCTTGGGAGCAATAAACACAATGTATGGACTCGATTCCGCTCTTCCAAAGAAATTGTCCCACTGAGTCAAAAAGAACAAAGGGTCAAGGCTACAGAGGCTTGGTCAGGCCACTGCTACATAAACACAGCAGAGGCTCTCACTGCAGAACCAGACAAACATTTTCAGGGTCTCATTAGTAAAGTTAAGGTTACATTCTCCTAAGGATTCACTGGTAAAATTAAAAAATAAATGCAGACACTATGAGGCAAAGCAGAAAGGTGCTAGTTCCACTTCATGAGAAAAGCTTCACTAGCCCTAAGAAACCACTCTAGGTGTGTCCACAATTTAACAAGCCTCCCATCAGAAGGCCAGACTAGAATTTTACAGCCAATTAACATCTAATTAATCAACATTAATGGCAAAACTATGGTAATACTGTTTGAATTAAGGAGTCATTGCCATTCATTGACATTATGTACAATCAGGTTCCTGGAAGCCTTGTTGCAGTTGGAACTTCCTCACATTTACACTGCACTTTTTATTCTAAAGCTTGTCCCATATTATGGGCTAGGACGGCCAGACATGGAGTGATCAGTCACCAAGAGCTGGGTACCCACGTCCTGTCACCTCTGCAGATCTCATAAACATGGAATACATGGAATTTCAGCAGCTCCAGGGAGTGACAGCAGCAGCTTGCTGAGGGCTTCAGTTCACGTTTGCAGGAGAATGGAGCTGGAGCACCCCAGACAGTGCTGGCCTTACAGTTACAGCTTATTCACTTATTTACAGCTGCTGGTTCCTACCTTCTCAAGGAAGGCACTGCCCCTGTACCAGAGATTATTTAACACACACATATTTGCTCTTGAGCTATTTGCAACCTAGTTTGTTCATGTGAACTGAAAATAGCAATGGTGTACATGAATACAAGACCAAGGAATGACTCAGGAGCGGAACTCCAATCTCTTAGCTTTCCCTGCTGTGGAGATGATTACCTCCTGAAGGGAGACAAGGCAGAAAATTGAGGAAGAACACTGTAATCTGCCACAGCCAAATTAACTTCTAAATGTCAACTGGACACTAGGATAATTCATGAAAAGATGCAGTTCAACTTCTCAGGATTGCATGAGGACGAAACCGTAATGACCAAAAGAGCTACTGCATTTAGCTTAACATCTAAAACCACTATGGCCTTCATGCCTAGATTCCTATGAGCTCCTCACAACACCTAGACCATCAGGACTACACTGCTCCTCTAAAGAAAACCTTGTGTCAAAGCACACCCAGGGCTGGAGCGAGCACCTGAGGTGAGCAGAGACAGGTCTGACTTGCTGTGTCCAGTACATTCCACCCTTAAAAGATGCAAGTCACAATAATAGTGACTATGATTCAAAGGAAATTCATCTTCCTAGAACTCCATCAAGCAGGAGGGCTAATCTTCACTTTATAGTCTGGGGATACATGGAATTGTTTAATATGTAACTGGATGAGACTCGAACCTAGGTGCCTCAGCTCCTGTCTGGCAAATGCCCTAGTATGACCAACAACAAGTGAGATGAATCTTGAATACATTCCTTACCCCAACCTAGGCAGCCAAAGGAGATATAGGCAAGATTTAGGAAAGCCTCACTGAGGGGGCTGAGCTGCTCCTACTTGCCACTGCTAGAACAGGGTGGGACTGCGGGGGCAGCAGCAGCATTCAGACTGTTGGGTGGTGTCCAGCATTCAAACAGCTGCTCTCAGTCTCTTTTACAGGCAAAGGTAGAAGATCAAATACATGAGGCATATTACAAGCTAAATCCGAGTTATGAGCTGCCAACTGGACCATACCACTTTATCTGACAAAGTCTGGGTTCTTGCTTTCTGTCCAAGAAGTTCCAGATGCAAAAACCTGTGCACAGGCTGGCATAGCAGCAATCTGATGTGTCTGGGATGTGTTCAGCTTACTGTGCAAGCTCAGCACAGATGACATCCACAGCTTGCCTGATGACTTCCAAACATGCTGAAACTACAATCACTGAGACATCTGTTATGTCAGTTATCCACATACTGCAGGCAAGAGTGAATCTTGCCTGCTTTGGGGGAAACATCTGAGATTTCCTCCTTTCCAGAGCAGTAAGCAGAATGTTTAATTACCTACAAGACAAGATTTCTAGATGGAAGAGAAGGGATTTGTTCCGGGAAGAGCATAGTAACCCTCCACAAGTTAATACACTCTCTCTTCCATCTCTGAAAAAGATTCTTTGAAAATTCCTCAGCAATTCAGTCTTTCAATCTGCTTTTTGCTGTCAATAATCTCTATACTGTTGAACACTGTGGGGAACAACTTTGGTGAAAGAAGTGCCATGAGCAGAGTCCCTTTACATGAGGCAGCAACTTGCGGTGGTGCTGGTGATGGCAGGTGAAATTAATGTGTGCAAAAATCATAAAATTCTCTGTTTCTAGCTGCTGTCTTGTTTGCTGCCTCAGAAGGAGTACCAAGAACAGACTGGACATAGGGACCAAATTGCCATTCCTTGCTCTCCAGGCAGTTTCTGCCAGGTCAGGATTGAAGGCATCCAGTGGGCAAGGCAGGGTGTTGAGGGCAATTTGCACTGCTGCTGTTTTGACCGGATTTGCTTGTGACAGGAGAGAAGCCAAGTGCAGGACAGCAGTTTCCCACCACCCCCCCGCCGTTCAGTGCTTTCCCACAAAAGTATATTTCATTTAGCTGAAAGAAAATGCTCAGTGATTTGACTGCCTATCACCAAGAAGAAATCACTACATATATTCTTCACAGGCAGGACAGGGCTCCCAAGAAATTCCCCTGGTTCATGTCTCTGCAGATGGCTGCTCTCTGCAAAGTACTACCTATCCTGAATTCCTGGTTTGTCATTTTCCTTCTGTCTTCCATCCAGAGTCTCACAACTTCTGAAAGCTCCAAGATGCAACTGCACCATTCTACTAACGTGCAAAGCCCTGAAAACGCCTCTTCCCCAAACTATTAATAACGATCCATACAGGAGGAGTTCACGGGGAGAAGCAAGGAACAGGTGGCAGAGATAATATTAGCCTGGAAAAGAGCAGAGCTGCCACTGCCCATGTGTTGGGAGGCTGATGTCTCACATTCATTGTCGTGTGCTAGAATGCACTTGGAGCACAGAGAAATGTCACACAGATGTCATACACAACTTGCCAACCCAAGTCCAAAAATCAGTTCATTGTACCAAATTCCCAGTGCAAAAATCAAGGAAGAAATGCAAACACTGCAACACTGCTTATCTTTCAAACTCATCGACTTTTAACTCTTAGCTATTGTATAAATAGTTTAAAGCACCTTTGAACAAATGTGGACATCTCTTTTTCAGTCATACTAGATCTTCAGTGCCACCACTGATGTCAAGAAACCCCAACCCTGGTGTTTAGGATTAGGCTTCTGGTGCACAACAGATCATCTGGTATATTCAATGCTTACTGTAGCAATGGCAGCTTCATGCCTCAGGTTCTTCAAGCCTAAGACTGCATATATGCAACCCCAGCTTATTCATGCCTTGTTTTCTTAAAGTCTTTGTCGCCTGCAACCACAACTTCAATTCAGAACCTCTGAAAAATCAGTCAAATCTTCATGTCTCAAAACATCCGTTCAAGTATTTAATTCTACTCACCATTTTATCCTAAAATGATGCTATAAATTCAACAGTGTAGTAACTGCTTTATCCAATACATCTTTGAACATCAGTAGTATACTTATATAATTGTATAGAGCTATCAGGCAGCAAAATGAAAAAGCACCCTAGCACATACCGCTACAAAAGTATAAAAATGCAGAGGGATATAAAAATTTCTGCTGAAATCTAGTTTTCTTCCTTTTTTGTTGTTAATCATATTACCTTATCTGTGAAAAGTGTTTGTTTATTTATTTGCTTCTTAAAAGTCTTAGAAGCTTCCAGTTAACTAATGACTTGACTTGCAAACTTTGCGTATTTATAAGTGACAACCTGTAATGTTGCCACCGATAAAACCTGATGTTAAATCCAGATAGAATTCAACAATGCAAGGGTACCAAAAAAAGAATCAGGAAGTCAAAATATTAAACCAAGCCCAGAAATACTAGTGTCCTTATAAGTATAAAGTTGCAGAGCCCCACAACATTATGTACACATTGGAGTAAAGATGTTCCAAATCCTACGTCACATCTCTTTAATCAAGCCAAATTCCAGTGAGTTGATACCCTCTGAACACCAGACACCTCACATGGGAACAGAAAGAGCCCAACTTGATGACATCCCACCATCTAAATCTTTCAAAACCCTGACAGAGGTTGGTCTGACATGGTGCATAGGCCACATTTATCCTTCTGATATTAAAAACCGAATTATCACAATCCCCAAACTGAACCACAAAAGCAGAAAAGCACACTGTCAATTCTGATAAATAAAATCACAGTTGCACCAGATCACAATTTCATTATGATTTCTCTCTCTTCAAGTCAAAGAGTTCAAAGTTTATTCTCTCTGTGTAACATCTCCCTTTAAGCTCTTCCTTTTGGTTCTTGAAACTTCCAAAGCACAAAAGGCAATCACTACCTTTCAAAGGGTGCCCTGTCAAAGGATACACTTCTCAGCAAGGTGCTGTTGTCTCTCCCAGCCAGAACTGAGCTAATCTTTTACCTTTTGTTTTGAGCACCCCAGGCAGGCTTTGTTGTACTTTGCCAGGAGCTAATCCCATGAAGGGCCCAGCTCAGTAGCATGGAGACTGCAGGTAGTAAAATTATGTGTCCCCAAAAATCATCAGCAAACAACACTCTAGGCACAAGCACTTGAGCAGCAGACTCCCAGCCAACATTCTGCAACTCATTTCTGGAAAGGCTAGGCTTGGGACAGCTGGGAAGTTGCATCTCAAAGCACTTAACTCTTCCTTCTGAAAGCACCTGTCAGGAGGCTTTCTAGCGCCAGTTTGTATGAAGAGAATGAGATATAAAAGCTCATTTCTCATCATCTGATTCTGACCTGAGGTTGAATTATGCGGTAAACTCAAGGTGAAAGGCTCCAAATCCCATTACACATTCCCTCAGCCATCTAGTGTACAACTGCCCTGAGCTACTATTATTTTTAATTTCGTAATACTTATGATAATATCAATCACCAAAGCTATTTTGTTTGTACCTTGAAGCACAACGGCACAGTTTTTTCAAATTTCAGCTAAATCACAAAAATCCAAATTGAGTGAGTAAGCTTTTGCCAAGCTAATTTCTACCAGTTTACCAGAAGTCATCTCAGTAATATATTATCAACATAATCCAATTTCATTATATGTTTCTCTTATCTTTTGCTCTGCCAGCAATAAATATGCATCTGTAAATTATTGGTACTTGGATAACACAAAATGCAACTACAGAGAGAGGAGAAGAGATGGAAAAGTATTGCTTCTGGCTGAGGAGTCACACAACACTGAGAGAAGTGAATACATAAGAGTATGCAGAGAATAATTTCCTCTGAATTCTTTACTTATACACAAATAAAAATTCTAGAGCGTCCAAGTCACCAATAGCAAATCTTCAGACAGTAGCCAAGAACAACTTTACAGATGGACAATGTGAAAGATACAGCTTGCTGCAGGCCAGAAAGTGTGTCTTGTGGGGTTCAAGGGAAGATCTCCAGTGACAGTCACGGCTGTATTAAGTTGTCTACACAGGGAAAAATTTGTTGGGAGGCAGCAGTTTTCTAACAGCCAGCGAGGTCACAGCTTTTAAAGTGAGAAACTTCATAGCAAATGGGTACCCTATAAAGGGCCCTTCTCTTACCCAGAATTTGACAAGGAAGAAGGCATTAGCTGGCCCCCTTTCAAAGAGCTCCTTCAGGCCCCCTTTTTTCTCAGGGAACTTGTCGTAGATCTGCCGGATATCCACTGCCTCGAGGTAGGGGTCATTGTAGCTGGGGCTTGACTGCCCAATGTGCACAAACAGGTGTTTGTTATACTGCAAGAAGAGGAAAAACATGGAATTAGGAAATTGTTCAGCACCATTCAGTACATACTGAACATTCACTGTCCTTCACAGAAGACTACTGGAAGTCAATGAAGATTTGATAGCATTTTCTAAAAGAGCAGAAGAAACCAATAGAAATATCTGCTAATACCAGCTCATGCTGTTCTTCCTTCTTATCAATACATCCATGCTTCTTCCTTCTCTGAAACACTATTCTTGAGTTTTTTCTTCCTATATTCACTCCTAAACCATTGTCTCCTGCTGCTGTTACATAGTCTGAAATAACCTGAGACACAGAGTGTTACCTGTGACAGATCACTCAGTCAAACATCAATGCTCCTGTCCTATGAAGAGCCTGAAATCCCACAGCAAGGTACCAGCCAAATAACACCATCTTTTCTGAACTTTCCTATCTCAGCCCATCACCAGAGCACATCTCAAGATGCAGAATCACAAGGTTTGGTGAGACAGGCTAATCTTACTACTTCCACTTTATAGGTGGCACCATGGAAACACAGTGATGCAAATTTATCCCAGTTGCCCCCAGTTTCAAGTTCTCATCACACCAGAGAAACACATGGCTTTATGTGATCTTAGCAACATCTGATTTTGGGTTCTATATTGGAGTCTATCTTACAAGGCTGGAGAGGACAGCCAGAATAGCCGGGCAGGGGCTTATGACCTCAGTGCATTGGGCTCTGGTGTAGGAATGTCCATGACCCTGGACAGGGAGGCCAGAAGCACATTGCACAGAGCTGGATCTATCACTATTTATCCTCTAAGAGGAGGATATCTGGTGTTTCCCAAAGATGCCTTTCTATTCTCTGAAGAGCAATGAAGCAGTATTTCCATATACATAGAGTAGTATAACATATCCATGATGAACAGGAGCTGTCTGAAGATGCAAAATGAATGAGGGGTGGAAGCAAGGTGTGTTTCTTACTGTGTCTTGGTCTTGTTGTTGTTCCAAGAATGCAGAGAACTCTAACATCCAAAGTTTGGAGCTAGCAACCCTTCGTCCTTGCCAAGCTGGTGCTGATGGGGAAGGTGAGAGGCCAGTAGGAGACTCAAACCCTAAGCACACAGGATTTATATAACAATAATTTAGAAAAAAATGACAATAGCTTTCCAGTAGAGCACCTGCTGGCAAAGCTGACTCATTACATTTTCTTATGGCTTCATTCATCATGCAAAAATATCATTTACAAGGTCCTGAAGTCTACCTGTGCTCTAAATGGTTTGTCAGTCACCCTCTGCTCAGATAGCACTGCCAGGGTAAATCATGATGTAAAAGACAAACTACCTGGGTTTGACACCAGAGAAAACATGTTCAGCAATTTTAAGAGGACTTAGACAGAGCCCTAAAGGAGCAGTGAAATAGACTGTTTAGTGTCAGAATGAGGTGTCACCATTAACTTCACAAAGTGGGGAAGCTGAGAAGGAAAAGACATTTGTTATTCAAATTAATGAGAAATTAGGAAGGCAATCATGTTATGACAGAGAACAGTGTTCTAGAACATGAAGCATGGTGGAAGACCAGTAGAGATATGTAAACTTTTATTTTCTGTTGAGGCAGGAGAAAAAAAAAACCCACACAACCAATGTAAAACAGGAAGAAAAGTTTTGTAAAATAAAACAAAATTAAAAAGCTTCAGCTCTCTCAGTAAAAGGATAGAAGCAGGTACTAAGACGAAATCATTAAAAAATTAAATTTTGGCGCATTGAAATGTTTCAATAGGTAATTTATTTTAATTTACTTTCAAGATTTTTAGAGAGGTGGTTGATTTTGAAGTTGAAATACAATTTTAAATGAAGGAGCTACATTTCCTTACCTACCTGGTAATGGAAGCGGAGGCTGTACAGCATAGGGTTGTTGAGAAAAAGGTTTCACGCTACAGAAGTACACAAAGAGAGGTGGTTAATAAAAAACCAACCAAACAAAAAAATATTCTTCACCAACTGTTTGCACAGATTAGATTAAGTATTTCTCCTCATGGAGAAAGTGTCTTTTGGAAATTATCTTTCTGTGTGGGCAAGAGAGGGTCATGGGGAAAGACTCAGAAAGCAGTAAGCGCCCAGGGCTGGACAGATTAAAATTTCCCTGCAGGTGTTCAGCAGGCCCTCCCTCCAGATTTGTTTTTCTGAGATCCCCATCAGCCTCATAATACACTTATTTATAATGTATAAATGTATATATAATATGTTTACTTATCCTTTCCTTTCAACTACAAGTAGTTTCATATCTATGCAAGTGGGTATAGGTCTGGGCTGGATGCCTTTTCAGACTTTTAGGCCCAAATTCAGAGGCATTCAACACCCACATGTGAACACAGCTTTCAGGAGAGCTCAGCTCCATTTTAGTACTACTGTAAGAGAAATTAAGATCTTAGCATTTCATAGATCTTGCAATAGCTAATGGTGTTACTCAGGCAGCAGAGAAAGCAGCCAAAGCACCTGCTTTGGATGCTCACATGAAGGAAAACTTACTCCTGGGAAGATCCAGCTTGGCCTGGCAATGGTCCTTGCCAAAACTGCAAGAGAACAACACATAGCCAAAGTCACCACTCTTAGGATAGAGATGAAAAGCAAGGCTTGCTCTTTTCTGAGGAAACAAATTGCAAGCTCACAGACCTTTTAAGACGTGAATGAGTTATCTCTTCTTTCTACATTCCTGGTTTCATTCTTGTGGAGATGCTGACTGGTCTTTTTTCTTTTTCATTTTCTACACACTACTGCGACTGACATGCAAGAAACTGACCCAAAAGTGGTCTTTAATGTTAAGTATTATGCATGCACCTTGTGGCTCCATCTCCAAAGTTTTTATGATGCTCACTCTCTTGGAAGGACCATTTTCCCCAGGAAAGTTCCACGGGAGTTATTCTGGCAGATATCAATGCTCAGCAAATGCTTCCTAGGCGCAGCTCATAGGTATGGGGATGCTGACAGACCTTCTCTATGATGGATTTTATGTAAGGGCCATCTGATCTAAGTGCTGAGAATGAGCTTGGGAATTATAAGCTTGAGAAAAGGTCGGGATGGCCCAAAGAGATTTGTTCCAACAAGATGCTGGACTAAGAAAGTGATAAAAACATTTCAGGCACATAAAAATCCAAGGGAACTGACTGTTCTCTCCCTTGGATCATTAAAAAAATATATAATGAAACTATTGTTTTACATCAGTGTGAGCAAAGAATAGGACAAAACTGTTGAAGCCAAAGGACAGTTATTCTACAGAGACAATGCCTTTCGGCCCATTCTGTCTCAGTTCTCAGGATTTTCCTGAGCAGGTCCCAACATCCTTTCAAATACTCAAGTGTCTTCTCAAAACTCCCCCAAGACACTGATCCACTCACCCCAGAAACAGCAGGGTAGGCTGGTCGTGGGAGACCAGGCAAGGCCATTTTACTATGGAAGGCAGTTGCAGAGATAATCTGGGCAGATGACATTGTAGCCATACTCTGCATGGCTTTATCTTTAGCTGCCTGATCCTATGGGTAAGAGCAGAAACAGAAAAAACAGGATTATTACAATGATTAACAAGTTGCCAGCTGTAATGTTGTATAACCAGGATTCTCATCAGCTTCTTTGTAGGGAACAAGCATCTCTGAAAACCTGGGCAGCAAATTCACCAATAACTGTGGTAAGAACTCTTTAAAGCTGTAAGGCTGTCACTCATTACTATAGCTTCAGATGTGATTAATCATCCTTTCTGAAATGCTGGTTTAAAGACTGCTAAGCATTTATCCTTTCTGTCTGAGGGCTTTCAACCACACAGCTGAAAAGTTTTGTTGTGGAAAGTACACCCCTAGTTGACTCTTGGGATTTAGTAATTGGTAAGAATATTCAACGGGAAAGACTCTTGGTTATAAAAAAAAAAAAAACCCTGTGAGGAAAAGGTCACAAAAAGAGATTGCCATCATCGCTGCAAAAAAAGACTACCTCAATTTGGGACTGCATTAGTCTCAGGTAGAGTTGATCATTTTATTCCCATCTCCAGAGAAACCTGAAACCTTAATAATTTCCAGGGCACATATGCAGGGACACCAATTCTTGTATTTTAACAGGACTGTAGATTTACACACGTTTTTACAGGCAATCACAGTGCCATAATTAGTGGGTCTGAGGTATGTATAAAACAAACAGCATTCTTCATTTCTTCTTTCAAGGAATAAATAGACAAACAGAAACACTTCCCCACATTCTGCCTTCCCTCCTCCATCCCCTACAATCAATCTTCATCCTTCAAACATTCCACATTTATCTGTGTCATTATAATTACCACAGAAAACACGCAGATTAATTCATAGCTTGAAGAAACTGCTGAAAGAGGTACAACAGCCCTTGCTGTCTTCTTCAGGAATTCTCACTTCCCACTTGCATTCACTGAACTGCAGTAAGTTCTCATTCTTGGGCCTCCATTCTTTCCAACCCCTCCAAGTTATCTAAGGTTTTCTAAAGTTCAAAGCCCAAATATCCTAATGTGTCTAACCAAAAAAAAAAAAAAGTGGAAGAGGCATACAAAAAATCTCAATAATAAATGCTAATGTTCAAGTGGAATGATCAGTAGAAATGGGCAAAACTTAAACATCTTCTTTTTTTAGAGCATGAGTGGATCTTGTTAGTACCATTCAAGTGAATGAAAGGGAAATATTTTAAATGCTTAGAAAGTTGATAATATTCTCCAAAGCTATGGGAAACTTTTTCAGAATCCAGTTTAAATGATGCTTTAGGGAATAATTGAAGGATTACCTATATTTTTTAAGGGAAATTATTATTTTCTGTTGTTTTCTTAATATACATAAGGACTATTTCCCATGTGCCATTACAGAAAAGGTTTTTTTTCTTTCCCTTGTTTTCTCACTGAAAAAATTGTATTTGTCTACGTGAGTTTATGGGGAAGATACATTTACTTGTGGAGGTATTAAAAGTTAAAAGAAAATGTAAAATATTAAGGAAGGAAAGCATTTTACCTATTAACCTCTGCTGTGTTTCTGTTTTGTTTAAATGCTTGACAGACCACTGGAAAGAGCATGTTTTGAGAAAAGACATCTCCTTTCTGTTTCAGCCAACAGTTCTATACTCATTTCAAGTGTTTTCCAGTACAAAAAAAAAAAAGAAAAAAAAGAGCAATAGAAACTTTTACCAAACATTTGTAATGTTTGTATTTTCTTTTATTATTCTTAAAACAGATAATAATGATGATGGTGATTATGATGGTGATGATAATACCACCATTTCCCACTTTTTTCCTTAGTGCACATGACATCTATTAGCCACCCAGGGCATGGAAAAACTACTGACTTTTGGGAACAGAGTTTTTGTCAAGCTTTACCCTATTTCCCACCTCTGCCTGTTGCAGACACAGTGCACACTTTAAAAAGTTCAAAGTTTTTTAAAAAACCCAGTTTGTGTGGAGACAGAAGCATTGCAGTGACTGCTCTGAAAAGTCATCATGTAGCTGCTCTGATCTCTAGGATATAAATATGAAAACGTGTACTTGCTATGGAAAATGAACGGTGATAGGAAAACACACAGCTGTCAGCAGGACCTTGGAAGAAGGGCAGCAGTTTCTGTGGTTTCATTTCCTTGCTCTATGGAAATGGCCAGCGAAAGCAAAGAAGTAAATGAGTTGAATCAGTGCTCCCGACTTGCCACTGCGGGCGGAAAGGACCAGCCTGGTCCTGGGGAAGGGTTCTCTGCAGGCAGCTGGGCAGAGCTCACAGCATGGCCGGGGTGGTGTAAAAGGACGGCAGCCAATGGCTCCGTGGAGCTCCCCGAGACACCTTCGCTCCCTGAGAACAAAACCGGCCAGCTCCTGTGAGCTAAGTGGAAACAGGCTCGGCTGACTGGCTTTTCAATCATGCCCAGCCCCAGAGCTGTGACACACGAGGAACAGAATCAAGGTTACAGATGTGAGCAGCAGTGAGGCTTTTAACACCCTGGGCAGTTGTTGTTTCCTGCTCGCTCTAACTTGCCTCTCCAGCAGGCCTCCACCTGAATTGACCACTTAACAGCACCACAGGTTTCAAGCTTAGGCAGCCCTACCTGGGTGCACTGAATTAGATAGTTGTAATTTGTGCCTCCTTCTCTTTATCAGAGCTGCTGGAAACACAACAGGCTAATAAAAGACACAGCACAGCTTTCTAAAATGGGGCTGGGATGTGGGGGGGGCAGTCACAGCTTAGAGGCAATCACGGCTTGCAATAGAGCTGCATGCACGTCAGCACTGGGCAACACCGAGTGCCAAGAGCTCGCTCCCAGGACAGTCCATTTGCCCTGGTGCCCAGTGAGGAGCTGCCCAGACAGCCAAGAAGAAGCACATACTAACAGCCATCCCCTCAGCAGTCAGGGGTGGACTGGGCTGTCAAGGTTGTTGTCACCTGAAGCATAGAAGATCACGGAAGCAAACTCTCTTCCCTCCAAATTACTTATGGCCATATCAAACAGAAAGGTGAGCACTCACCTTCCTTCTCTGGCTGTCTCAGTGAAACATAACAAGGCCCAGACCTCACATCCTGCTCAGCAAGCCCTTTCTGGATAGCTCACATTCTAACAGGGGACACCCTCTTGTGCAATTGTCACATACAAACTTGACCTTCTCAACATTTCTGGCAATTCAGCCTGAGCACACAAACCATTTCCCTGCATCAAATATGAGTGGAAATAAATGTCAAGAGGTTCATTAGGGTGATCTCAGAGCTTTTCCTATGGATAGGAAAACACAGCTTTTCTCAAGCAAGTATTCAACCACTTTCTCTTTCTCATTAGTTCAGGCCTCTTCAAATCAGGTCTGAATAAATCAAGGAGCAAAGTCTATTCAGTTGGCACCATTTTACCTTAGAAGATGCCAGCTGGCTTTATTGCTTCCTCTCAGTGGACAACTCCACATCACCACCTCTAGTAGAGGTGGAGCTGATGCTCTAATAACTGTAAGGCTACCTTTTCCCAAGGCCACCACAACACCAGGGACAGCTTACTGGTCAGCATTTGTAACCATAAACCCCTCCTCCTCACGTAAACACTCTTTGCACACTCCTAAGTCTAAGGGTCTTTCACATTTGAATGACAACAGCATAAACCGGAGGCAGAAATAAGACACATGAAATTTAAAAAGTTATTGTTTCTTTATTCCTTAAATAGAATTGCTCCAGACGTCACAGAGCTTCAACAATAATGAATGTTTGCACAACATTTCCTGGGAAGAACCTTTTCCTCTCCAGCTTACTACAGTTCAGTGACTAATCTCAGGCTTTTTTAAGGCTATTCAAAGAGGGAATAGCTGACTTGGAGGGGCTTGTGTGAAATGTTAATGGGATACCCATCATACCTTGAGCTTGGCTTGGATCTCTCTAGCTTTCCGCCTTGCCAGGACCTGGATGTGACTAGATACCTGCATTGAAAGACAAAATCCATCTTCATTCCAGAGGAATACTTGGTAGCTTCTTGTAGAAATAAATATACTTTAGGCACCTTGTACAATAGGCAGTTATTTAGGGTTGGGGGTAGGTGGGGTTGGGGGTACAATGAGCTGCTTTTCTGAACCTAACTCCAGTGCCATGAAATGGGGTGGAGGGCCAACAAAGATGGGCTATCTAAGGCAGGTCTAGTCTGCTGAGTGCTTTGTCCAGCATAGCCTGGATTATCATTCCTAAATTACAAAGATTCCTTTTTTATCTTGTGCGCCAGGTATTTTCAAAATCATCACTGCTGTCTTGTCTGCCTGGGCTGAACAAGGAATCTTCATGCAGAGAACCACTGATGTTCCCTGAAACATTCATCAGTAGGCCAAGCAAATAAAATCACACTACTTAACAGTAGAAAAAATTTGTGGGTCACAGTGTGATTAGGAGACATCAGCATGACAAACCTACTGTAAAAAGCCTGAGCTGACCCTTCCTGCCTTTCTTATTAACCAGCTCAGCACAACAACCTCTTTCCAGAAAAGTCAGAATCTACCAACAAGTGAACAGCATGAAATTTGTTCTCATTAACCCTCATAATCTCTAGTGGTCGAAAGAAGCTAATGCTTACAGGGAAAACTGTGCACTTACCTGTTTCCTTGTGCGTGTTTTCCCTGTTCTCAGCTTAATATAGCGGGCAATCAACTCATTTCGGCCTGGAACAGAGAAATAATGCAAATACAAGTTTAGAAAGCAATGACCTCAGCGAAAAAGGCAGATAATTCCATCGTGCATCTACAGAGATCAGCAGCAGGATGATTCTGTCACACTGTTATTTCTTAAAAAGGAACTTATTAGTGCACTTGGTAGAAGTCTGAGTTTTAGGAGCAGTCTCCTAAAACATCCCCATAGTCAAACTGACAAAGTATGGGCCAGATAATTGGACAAGGGGATTGATGAAAATTGGCTGAATGGATGGATGGGGTCCCAGTTGACAACGAGCTGACAATGAGCCAGCAATGCACCCTTATGGCAAATCCCAGTTGTCAACAAGTCAAGGCAAGTGATCCTTCAGCTCCACTCAGCACTGCTGAGGCAACATTTGGAGTACTGAGTCCAGTTCTGGTCTCCTCAGCATGAGAAAGGTGTGGACATAGTGGAGCAAGTCGAGCAAAAAGTCAGCAAAAATTATTAAGAGACTGGAGCATCCTTCCTATGAGGAGAGGCTGAGAGAACTGGGTCTGTTGAGCCTGGAGAGGAGTCAGGAGCAGTTTTTAATCAATAATAATAAAATAAATACCTGATAGGAGGCAATGGAGGGAAAAAGGGAGCCACCTTCCTCTCAATAGTGCCCAGTGATAAGACAAGAAACAACTGACACAAATTAACACATATGAAATTCTGTCTAAAAACAAAAACAAAAACAAAAACCCAACCTTTTTTTACTATAAGGGTGGCTAAACACTGGCACAGGCTGCCCAGAGAGGTTGTAATCTCCATCCTTGGAGGATAGTCACAACCTACTGGACACTGCTTAGGCAGTCTGAAGAGATCCCTTCCAACCAAAAGGAGCCTGTCATTCTCTGTAACTAAGTCCAAGCAAATAAACAACAATGGGGAAGCACATGGAAACAGCTACACAGAATTCACAGTGATATGATAGAGTGAATTACAAGTGCTTTCAGGCTCCTGCAGGCAGACTATCCAGGTTTATTACACTGGCTCCCATGTCTCAATCTAAGCAGTCACACAGATTTTATTGTCTTTCTGGAGGTGCAGGAATAAAGAGCAGAAACAGAAAGGCAGCAGTTACACATCTGAACTCTAGGCTGGTTCAAGGCAGAAAACATGACAGAAAAAGAGGAGGATCTACAAAATGACACATTTGTGGTGACCACAGTAGTAGCAAGATAGTACTGCAATAAAAAGTTGGGAATGGGAGCTGCAAGGCCATGAGACATCTTGATATGGCTGCAAGTGTTTGCAGAATGAAGCAGGAATGAACTAGGAAACAAAGCCACAGCTCTTGTGAAGTTTTTTTATAACAAAATTATAAAACCCCAGTATCATCTGTGGAAGGTTTGTGGGCAAAGAACTTGTACATTAGGACATCACAGACATCAAAAGGCAAGCAGTGAAATCAGTATTAAACTATCAGTATTATACTACTATTCCAGTAGTTTAATATTCCATGAAAAAGCTGTAACTTGTTTTTATTTTAAACTCTTATTTCACTCAACCCTGAAATAAAACATATGCAAGGAAAGACTGTGCTGAAATTGATCACTCAACCCTTAAGGGAAGGACTGGCAAAGCCCTTAATTCCATCTGTTTCTGAAATAGAAGAATGCAAATGTCCATGACTGCAGTTAGGCCATGTTCTTGAAACACAACCAATGCACACAAAGGGATGGGAAAGCGTTTTACACGTACAGATCTTAATCTTTTCCTAATGGTGTCATTATAGCAGCTTCCCTTATTTTCCTGGGAGAAGAAACAGGTCTGTAGCTGAGAAATCAGCTCCAGCTCCTGTAAACACAAATTAGGAGCTGTGTCTGTGCCAGAAACACAATGCCCTGCCATGCAAGCACTGACCTCTGCAAGTTCCCACAGTTTCTGCCATAGCACAGTGTCATGCCCCAGGGAGTTTGGTGGGAGCAGATGCTGTTCTGCCACCTTGCACCTGGCTGCTCTTCCAACCCATGTAAACCATTTTTACAAAGCCGAGACCAATTACTAGTGACACATATCCACACCACCTTCCTCTAGTGCCAACAATAATATTTATGGCTTCTCAGAGCTTCCATCTGCTTAGACAGGGATCCAAGCTGAAAGGTAAGAAGCAACTGAAGTGACTCTTCTCAGACAGACACCGACATATAAGAAATTTCAGGACTGTTTGAGACATATTAGAAGTGGGAAATGTGCTGAACAAAACAAGGCACTCAAACCCTGTTATCTACAAAGAAAGAAGAAGGAAAATTTTTGTACAACAAGAGGACCCTTTGTGAGGGAAGGGGAATGAGTTAATGGAAAAGAGAGGAAGAACTAGCCTTCAGAAGAAGTAGATGTGGAGAATTGCAGGCAAACTTTTAAAGGGCATATATCAGGCTATACTGAAAATTTAAACACATGAGAACTCTCCAGACATTGGCTCAATTATGGGTCATCGTTGCAAAACTAATTTCAATGGATTCTCAACCATATACAATGAATTTTATGGAGCAAATTCATATTTGTAGTGTTTTCAATTAAGCAAAGAAATTATGGAGACTGAGCAGTCTGGCAGAACACTATTCTGCTTCAACAGTAAGGGGTTGCAGGGGTAATCTGTATGAGAGGATGCCATGAACAGCTCTGTACCAGTCACAGTCAATTACAGCCACCCCCAAACTGGATGAAAATAACAATCAATCCATCAACTCCTCAACCAGTCAGAGGAGCACAAGCTTCCTTTGCTCGAACGTATTTTGGAAAGGGCAAGAGCCAGTAGGGACAGGAGACATATGAGGAGATACCAAAGGAACCACAAAAGGAGACATGAGAACGCACAGGAGAAATACAAGATATGTAAAAAGATGAATTTGGAGAAAAGGAGACATGTGGTAGGGGACATTCTTGGGGATGTGGCTGGAAAAGTAATCTTGGAAAAAGTTGCTCCATGACAGAAGAACATTTTGAGGCAACTGCAGTGCCCACGCCAGAGCAGAGACAACCTTGGAAGGACTGCAGCCCATTGAAAACCCATGCAGAGAAGAGAAGCAGCTAGAAACAAGGAGCACCAGAGGGGAAACAAAACAAAATGGAAAAAAAAAAGCAGGAACTGGCAGAAAGAGACCTTTACACAGTGATGCCAATCTCCTTCGTCACCCAGCACCTCATCAAAGGAATTAAGAGGGACTGAGTGTTAGAGAGAACAAAAGAAGGGAAACAGAGTAGGAAGCAGGGAGGAGAGACAATAAACTGTAGTCAAGCCTGGGAAAGTGGGAGGTATTTCCGTAAGTGTGCATTTAACTGTTTGTCTTTGACAACAGCAGCAGCAAAAACTGCAAAGTTCTCTCAGGCCATGTACTTCACCAAAAAAAGACTAGTGGGAGGAGAAATTGTTGTAAAAATTGCAGATATTAGATGCCAGTACAGAAATTCTCTAGAAAGAAACTACACGAAGAGCATTTAATTGTGGATCATCAGAATTTCCAGTTTTAGAATTCACTTCCCACTTGCTAATATCTCTCATACAGTTTTCCTATTCCAGAAGTGTGTCCTCACAGTGAGGTTAAAACAGAGAAGTGGCAGGTTATATTAAGCTAATAAAGGTACTGGTAGCACAAAAAAGGGAAAAAAAAAGAAAACCCAAACAAAAAAGCCACCAGCAAACAAACAGATCACTCTACAAAGACATTCATCACAGGGATTACTAAATATAGAACTATGTAAATTGCCAAGCCCAGTAAACTGCAGCAAGGCACTATTAAATTACCATGAATCAAAACGGCAAGAGAAGCAAGTCCTAAATGTCTTTTGTTTTCTTATCAGTAGTTAGATGTTAGCAGGTATTATGTGGCTGGAAGTCTGTAGGCTCACAGGCTCTGGAAGGCACTTTCTTTGTTTCACAACCCCGGCTGCAAGGTCAGCAATGACCAGCACTCCTCACTTGGCTGGAACAGGCAGAGCTGTCATAAACTGTCAGATGGTTCATTTTTTAGAGCCATATGAAGTGTCCCTCAGTAATCTGATCATATGTTGTGTTCTTAGAATAACTCCCGCTGAGGTCTGCCATGGTCACCAGAACCTGCCAACAGTTGTGACTCCTCTGTCGAAAACGCGCATTGGGTTTCACGGAGCTCCAGCCAACATTCCAACTGTGGCACAGCACCTTTATCCTCCCTGGGGCCTTCTCCTTGGAAGCACGGCACAAAAAAAAGTAGTCAAGAGATAGTCTCTTATGTTCTTTACCTCTTACTCTCAACAGATAAATTTCCAAGGGCAGCAATTTGGCTCCCATTCCATTTTACACCTAATTTTAAAATGTTGCATTCAGGAGTTATCCAGGAAGGAATTGCCTAAGAGAAGTGAATAAGGAGGCTTTTGGATTCTCCGTTCTACACCTGTGCACCTTTGAATATAACAGCAGAAAAGTATCTTCCTGTAAGGAAGGGGGATAATCAAGGGAATTCCCATCGCCATAGAAAGCATTTTCCAGTCCTACCTCAAAGATTCATGCTGACTTTCTCTTAGTAAAAGTATATTAATTTTTCTGCCTCTTGTAAGCAGTATCTCTTTAAGACTTATACTTCCTCACACACCTGTTGCCAAACAAAGTGAGATCGAAGAATTCAGTGATGTCTGCAAAATCCTTTCAGTGGGAAATGGCATGGAAGTATCTGTTTCTTGGCAGATTCTGTATCTTTCTGTACCCAAACCAAACATCTGCAACTACCTCGAAGTGGTTCTGTAAGAGAAGCAACTACCCAGCTGTATCCAGTGAAAGGTTTATCAGAGCGAGGTCAAGAAAGCCATCTCAACTCTCATTTCAATCTCTCTGTGTCACTTAATGATATCTCCTGGGACATGACAGTCTCCTTGAACTTAATTAAATAACTGTTGGTTACAATCAACATAAACATAATGAACTGTGTGCATCAGACAAATAAATCTAGACAAAAGAGGGAAGGTAAGGACACCTCATCTGTCCACCAAATGTCAGTGTTTCTCTGTGGATACAAAGCAAAACTAACTGCCAACCAAGTCTTACCAGAAAGACACTTTTTAGACAAAAGCAGTGTGGGGTTGCATGTCCATATGGGACTAACTGCCACTGGGGTCTGCCCCATCCATAGCTCCCTGCACAGCCTTACTTCCCGTCTCTCATTCCACTGCTTCCTCCTCCCAACTATGTTAAATGTCTTCCTGGACATCAGCTGTTCCAGAAATAGGGCTACACATGTCAGAAACCACATTTTTGTCTTTCTGATGGTTAATCCCATCTTTTCCTCAAGACACACAGACATCCAACTTTTACTAATATAATCTAGTTCTAATGCTACCTTTATTAAGACTTTCATCACAAATCACATTCTCCCACCAAAGCCTTGGTGAGAAGATTTTGTTTGGTTCCTCTACTCAAGAGGCAATAATGGAACTTAGTACACCACTATGATGGTCATACTGTGATTATTTCCCATGAAAGCAACCATGGAAAACCATACTGCATTTTATGGCACTGACCTATCCTATCTTTGACATCTTTGACCCCACCAGTGCAGAACTCCAGTGCTCAACAGTCAGGTTCAAGTTCCTATAGCACAGTTACACACATCAGTGAATTTTGTATTCAGCTGGGAGAAGAAAATTTCCTCCCTCTGATCATTTATTCCATGCTTGAGTTTTCTCAGGATTAACCTTCCACACAAAGATTCTCTGAGCTCATGCAGTCCCTACAGAAAGGGGATTTTCAGATAAAGAATCAAACAAGGCTGAGCCAGTACGTCTGAAAAATATCAAAACAGCCAGAAACCTGAAAACATGATATTGAAATGATTAGCACCACCACAGTCAGCTCTTCCCCAAAATACCTGTTTTCATCATTTGACTGTGCAAGTTCTGAGCTCCTTCCTCTTCTGAAATGACAGAGTGAAAGATTTGCTGGGCAAAATGCACCAGTCAAGCCCCTCACATGGCAGTCGGGTGATTCGTCTGTCTGAGGTCATAAAACTCAGATGTCTCATATACTAATTGGTCTAAACACTGAAACCCTCTCTTGTGTAAAAGCTCTTTTGCTGGAAAGCTTAGTGTTCACTCCTCTCCTTTGCCACTGCACAGCCCAAATTCACAGCCAGAAACACAAGAAGTGCTACCCACCCCCCCCACCCCCCCATTTAGAAACTGCTGGTTTTTGGTGGTCACTTTAAGATGCTTCACACGAGGTGTTTGGCCATGGGATAAAAATTCCAGACCCTGCAGGTTTGGGGACGCTTCTTATTGGTTCCAAAGATAAATGGAGATAAATGTAAAGTGTCTCACCATGAGTGTAGTTAGAGCAACAAGTTAGTTTTTCATCAACAAAATAATCTGAAGAGGTTTCCCTCTCCTTAGCTGGTCATTCCTCCTCCTGCAGCATTCCATCAACTCCTGTGTGCAGCTGTACCAACTAAATTGATGGGAAAAGGGGAGGGGGGACAGGGGACGAAAGACTGACATGCACTACTCTAATTACCAATAGTTTAAAAATAAAACTCCCCGTCCCCATTTGGATTTTGTTGTTGGTTTTGTTTTGGTTTTCCCCCCATCAGCCTATTTTTAATTGGATTGGTGAACTAGTTCATTTTGTGGTCACATTAACCACGGCATTGGCACAGCAAAGAGAACAGAGAAAGAATCGGTGCAGAACTTCTTAAACCAGTTTTGCCACCAGAGAAACTGTAGCCTGGAACTGTACTCCACCTAACCCTCACCTGAACAGGCTGGTAAGAAAACGGGCAAGGCACTTCCTGTGCTTGCATCATTTGTCTAAAGGCTAAACAGCGTTAAACTGCCTTCTAATTACTGCCCCAAGGGCATGTGCAGTTATTCCTTGTAAAGATGAGCGTTTACTAAGGTACAACAATGTATGCAGGCAGAACTCCCTCCCCATCAGCCTAATGCGAAGCTCCAGGCTATGCAGCTCTTCACCACACCTCAGTCTTTAATAGTGCTTTTCAGTGCATAAATTGAATGTCCTCATCAGCTGTGTTTTCCCACATTATCGCCTCAGGCCACAGAAATGTAAGTTAATCCATCCAGTAAGTACTCTTCCACATACACGTTAAGGGCTGCAAAAGGAGCAGGGCTGGGACTTGTTCTGGTACTTCCCAGAGTTAAGACTGATAAGAATCTTACAGAAAATGTTTAGATTCAGTTTGGCTGGGAAATCCCACAATCACACCAAAGCAGCTGCATATAGTAACATGAGTCCTTCATATGCCAGGGAGTGTATCAGATAGCACCTGAAAGAGCCAATAACAATCCTACATGGAAAAGCATGCCAAACTAACAGCTTTCAGTCTCTTGGGACACCTGAGAATGACCTTATAGAGGCACAAAGACACTTTACTCACCAAGTCCCGGGTTCAGAGAAACATGACTATTGAGGGTAGCACTGAAACCAATGTTTAACTGTAACAGCATTCTCCAGTTCCCATCAGTCCAAGTTCTACGTTACAGACCGGGACATCTGCTAAATTCTTCTTTAGATCCATAAGTGTCCACTCATTTCGGTATCTTCTAATAACTGTAGGGCATCTGAAAGGAATTCTCAGTGATGTTCTCTTAAAGGGATAGCAAAAACTTCAGCCCTTCTCCTGATTTTGTGGTCAGCTGCCCCTGCCAGCATCAAGAGTACAGAGTTTCTGGCAGATTTCTGCCCCAAGTGCTAATCTTGTGCGTGTGCCCAGGTGACAGGCTGACCAAGCACTCAAAGCTTCAGCTATAATAGCAATTAGAGCTAAAAGGGATCTGTGAGATCTGTGCAGCCACTTGCTGCATGACCAGCACAGACCATGCAGTTCTCAGGGCATCTGGTCTGGTCTGGTCTGGCTCAGTCCTGTGAGGAGTCATGACTGCTTCACTTAGCACCTAAGACTACATCACGACCCAGTCCCAGCCAAATGACTGAGAATTACACAGCAGCCTCAAGGAGAGCAAAAGAACCCAGAGACTGTTCTTGCATTATACGAGTAAATGAAGGCTGATTTTTTTAAGTGGAATGGCTGCCACCACCCAACTTCAGTTTGTGCCATCATAATTTAGAGTGATTTTTGATCACTTTAAGCCATTAAGTTGTAGATTCAGCTTAAATAAATGCCTGGACATACCTGGAAAAAGTGGTTGCCTTTCCCCCCTCCCTCCGTCTCACCAGACTGTTCCATGGGTCAGTTCAACTCTAATCTGGCAGGAATCTGCCCAGCTCATTTGCCAACATAGTTTGTGATCAGTTTAGCAATCTAACGTGGATCCACAAGGAGTCTGCTAGAAAGTGAAGTTAGCCTAAAGAACAGGAACACAAAACTGGAAGCAGAGCAGGGGAGCAAGGAAACAGGAGGGGCAACTCCCTCTTTTCTTCTGCTGTGAACTGTAAGGTCATCTCACCATTCCTGAAGGAAATATACTCTTGGTCTCAACACAGAACAGTTCCATACTATCCCAACATTATCAAGAATTGTTGTTAAAGATGTCATACTCTGTAACAGGTGAAAAGAGAACGTGGACATAAAAACATAGCAGAAACACAGATTGAATAATTGCATAGCCACCCAGAGACTGGTCTGGGTAACAGCTGAATTCTGCCAAAATCATGAAGATTCCTTGCAGTGGCTTGTGATATTCCCTGTTCCTTCCCACCCTGCTCTCTTTCTTTCCCTAACACCGGCACAATTCTGTTCCAGATTCTTTACGTACCCGTTCCCTGACTGAGTTTACAGCATAAGTCTGATAAATAACTGGGCAACCATGATTCAGGCAGGAGAGTGGGAACATGAGGATGACAAAACTACTTAAGCTGCAGAGATACCTAAAAATGCACATGGATCCAGCAGGAAATTTGCACATATCTAGGTGCTTCAGCTACCTTCTAGATGAAAGCTTCTATATCTAGATTTGTCAAATCACTTTCCCCCAACTTCAGTCATAAAGGATCAGAATAGACATGAACAGCTTAAGCAGAGCTGGCTTTGCCTCTGGGCCCAGGAGCAGATGAGGTGATTTTTGACGGTCTCCCCCAGCACTGTTTTCTGTGATTCTACAACTAAGGATGAAGATGCCGTGTTTATATGCAGGAATGCTCACAATCCCCGGTCAGGGTTGAAAGCAGCACTGAGCTGAATGCCACACGTGCTCCTGTGTTTCCCTGTAACACTGCCATGCTTAGAAACAGGCCCATGTCTGCAGCACTTGCAGTCACCAACTTGGGCATGGCTATTGGGTTACCTCACCAAGAATTGGTTACACTCCTTGCCCTTCTGCCCGCAGATTCCGACCGAAGCTCCTGGAGAGGCATTTGCAACTATTGTACAAATCAAACCCAAGAGGAAAGGAGAGTGGTTCTAAAGGCATTTTCCATGAAAACAGTGTCATTTCCTGTTCAAGAAGCCAGAGACAGAGCAAGACTCTGGCTGTTTATGTGCATGGAGTGAGACTCTGAGAATGTGAAGGAGTACCCACAAGATGGGTCACAAGTTCAAGGTGACAGCAACGAGCAACAGCTGCTGGCTATGCACCCTTCAGCAGCAGGTGTACCCAGGCCCCAGAGGTTTCAGTCAGCTCTGCCAGTGACCAACAGATTTACAAGACCATCTGTCTGGGCACAAACTGCACACAGCCTTCCCAGTTTTGCTGCCCAGATCTTCACCACACACAGACAATACAGGGTTTGTTATGGATTAGCTAATGAGCAACTGTTTAAACCAATAGACAGCCCTAGTTCTCCTGTGCTCATTATCTGGATCCTACATGAATGAGAATACTACTTGTTCTTTTAGCTGCCATACTGGCTTTTTCTGACCAAGCAGCTTCCCTTCACTTTGGGCACTAGAAAATTGAAAGGTTATGTTGTCTTACACTGGTTTTGCTTAAGAAATAAGGAATGCCTTTGAGAGACTTTAAAAGAAAGTTCATGTGATAGGTTTTTCTTACTTGCACTGCAGAAGTAATGGAGCTCCTTTTGTCCTGTGCCAGGTCTCCACACAATCTGCATACTGACCACAAGATCTGCATATTGATGTTATCAGCTCCCTCTATGTATATGCACACCGTTTCTTGAGAAATGCTGTCGTCCTTCTCTACTCAATGTTTGGCTAATTGACAGAAGGCAAACTCCAAGAAAGCGCTCCTGGAATTTACCTAGAAGTCTGCTCTGTTTGTTTCAGACCTAAGGAAGGGATCCTGCGTCAATCAGTCTAATAAACATACTCATGTCACAAAACCACAGGTAGTATGAATCACAATACTAACAATTTACAAAAAAATGCCGACATTTACAGTGTAAAGCCACCTAATGCCCACTGTTCTCTTGTTTCCTGTGTAAAACCACAGCACTTCCCATCTGGAATCCTCCTCTCATTCATGTAAAACACAGACACACATGCACACACACACCATTCTTTGGGACTAGTTTCACAAATACAGTCCTTATAGTTTTGTCTGACACAGTTTTAAAAGTCCCCAACAACAGCATTTCCATTCTAGCTCTTCAGAGGAGAGAGATCCCTCAGCACTGAGCACCACGTTGTCCTGAAGTCTTTGCTGATATCCGTCCTATATTCTTTCTTTCTCCCCCCTTAATCCTAGTCATGCTCACATGTTCCACATAAAATCCCTCTCCCTCCTAAATGTTAACACCCTTCAAATATTTTTAGACTGTTATTATGTGTCCCCCCCCCCTCCACCTTTCAGTCATCACTTAGCCAAGCTATGTATATTTAGCTACTTTAATCTTTCCTCCTAAATCAGTCCCTTCAACTCCCAGAGCTCAATGTTAAGTCTGGCATGCTCGCTCTTCTCAGAACTCACTCCATGTTTTTGAGGTCTTTCTGGTAATGTGTTTGCAGAAACCTGTCCAGAAGATAGCTTTACATGCACTTGTTTTAAAGAAAGAAGAAACCCAAGTCACTGGGCATTACTAATTTTCATTTTCCATATCTGGTTTTTGTTCCCAGATTTTGAATTCAATCTGAATTTTTAAGTATTAATAAACATTTGGTATTTGTAAGAGCAAATTAGCAACTGATAGTATTGAACCCAATTGTGAAAGAACGAAGTGGGTTTTACAATGTAAAAGAACACTATGACTTTTTAACTGTAAAGTTATCCAGAAGAAGAACAGAAGCAAAACAGTAACAGGCAACAAGGGAAAAGGCTGACAAATGAAATATACAGTCTCTCAGTTAAAAGGCAGGTGAGTGGATATACCTACAAGCCATAAAAGCTGGCCTACTACATCAGAAATCAATTAAACTAGATGTGTTATCTACAATGAAAAAAAAAATCAGACCAAGTGCCTTTGTGACAATAGACCACTACAAATTAACTGTCTTGGAGAATTACTAAAAGTTTGAAATTTAAAAATGAAAGTCAGAGGAAGAGCCGTAAGGGTAATGCAATGTTGCCAATAAAGGCAATCACTTAAACATGATGAAAACTCTGTGGCTGCAGACATATACAGTGAGAAAAACATACTACACAGCTCAATTTTTTTAAACCTGACAGATAAATATGGGACTACATAGCTCCCAAAAATCAAAAGGGACAGGAAAAAGTATGTGCCCTTTATTGAAACAACAGAATGAAGCCCCCACAAAAGGAGTTACAATAGTTTTGATAACGTGTTATACACAATAAAATTGCTACTATATTTATGTTCAGTACTAAGCATGTTAAGGAAAGATGCCACAGCCAGTACTATTAACTGCAAGAAGATTCCTGGTGGGTTGGTATTTCAAAAGCAGCAAATTTCTCAATATTCAAGAAATGCTTGGAATTCATGGAAAAATATTTCTTTTTATGCTTGCATGGAGAGAACACCAGTTAAATTGACATACAGCTTAACACAAAGAACCATAACCTTAGCTTACAAAGGAGATGGAAGGAAAAGCATGACAAACTCCAGCAGAACTTTAACCCACTGCTAACAGAAGTCTGGCTTCATCTAGTTGACAACAAAGAACCAGAGCCACACAAAACCAAAGTTGAAAGATGACTGAGCGAAACAAAACCTCGTTACTGAGCAACTCCAAAAACATTACACCTACCACCCCAGGGGAGGGCAAAGTCTGCATCCTTACCAATTGTCCACGAATCCAAGTTTTGTCTGTCTTCTAGTGTTTAAAATAGGAGATCCCTTTTTTTTCCAAAACCATGGAATAAAGGGCTGTTCTACAGTTCACTAGGTCATACTAATGGAAGGGATAGGAACTTCAGAAGTATGTCTCTGAGGGATATCACAGCTGAAGTACAAATTTTGCAATTACCTGGAACATTCAGTTTGGTGTCAACTGAGCACATTCTCAGCATGTTCCAATAACTCTGATTGAAACATCATCAGGTTAAGATGCTAAACTACAATACAGAGGAAAGCACTGGAAGACTGACACCTTGAAGGTTTACATATTTTAAATAGCAATGATGCTCCTCCCTCCCCTCAAGGAGAAGTGTTTATGACCTGGGACAGGAGACTTATGTTTTATGCTTCTTCAGATTTATGTGTTTGCTTTCCAGTTCTACTCTTAGTGAGTCTTTGAGGTCAGGGAAAACATGAAATGATAACTTATCCCTTTGAGATAAAGGCATTATCCTGCACATTTGCCTGGTCATTTAAGAATAAGGATGGGAGGGACCACCTGTGACTTGGTAGCTTTGGCATCAGACTGACCTTTCATCCCATCTTCAGTCATGTTGCAAACTCAAGTCTTTGTGGTCCACTGCCTGCTCCAGGTTTTAACCAGTAACATGGTTAACTTTCCTTCTACCACTCAACCTCTAAGCTTCGGACATCTTTAAGTATTTCCTATCAGCAATTCACAAACAGATGGCACCAGCCTGGGAGATGGATGACTGCCCCCAGCTGTCTGCCCCTCCCTGCTCAGCACAGAAATGGCTGAGCTGTTTGAAAAGCAGCTGCTGAACTAGTGACTCCTTCAGAATAGCCATCTGACAAACAGCCACCAATTCTAGCCCTTCTTGCAAAAAGGTGCTCCAAGCCAGGTGTTCCTGCACTGGAAGGGAGCACTGGACAGCTAAGGCAGTAATTCGTTTCTTCCAAGCTCTTACTGTCTCTCTTGTAATGTCAAAATAAGTATCATTTTGCAAGTTAATATTTTTTATTTCTCTGCTCTCAGTAATTTTGGGAGACCTGGTCTTTTTAGCATCTCCATGCAAATCTCACAAAGGTACTATCTTATTCCCTCTCCTTTCTCTAGATCAGTACTGAAGATGCCAGGAGATACCAAACATCTAATTCTGTGATAGTTTATTTAGTACAAATGCTAGATATTATTGCTCCCACGGAAAAACATTGTTGGAAAACATAAGTGACAGATTTGTGATACTGTACCCCCACAGTGTTCTAGCAGGCAACACTCATAAAATTATTCTGCAAGACTTTAGTGGTACCAGAAGGCACCAGAGCAGTAAGTGCCCCAGAATCAATGGTTCTAATGTCAACACAATGATTAGGAGAAAGGACAGCATTCCATATTAGACAAGACAGCTGCTTATGCCTTAAGCAGGTGGTCAGCAAAGCCTGCTGGAAAGGCTAGCGAGGGCTTGCACCCAGAGCATGCTGCAGCATGTGCTTACTCAGTCAGGATGCTGCCTCCATGCAGAAATGGAACGTGTCTAGTACGGAAAGAGATAATGAAAGGGAAGGCAGCAAAGGAATCGAGACACAGATTATCAGTGTACAGAGAAGAGCTTGGCTGACTTTGGTGTGAAGATGGAATCCTGTTCAGTCAGCAATCAGCAGAGTGTTGTCGAAAGAGCTGCAAACAAGCCGACTTTGAAGAGGCATGGAAACATGAGCGTGAGGCCTGTGTATAGGCTGAAACACACCTTTCTGTACAATTTTAAATGCATTTAAGCAAAACAGCACAAATTCTTTATATTGCCTCAATGCACTTCAGCTAAAAGCTGCCAACTTTAAACTGACAACAGGTTGCCTGACAAAAGGTGAGAAGCATATAAATTGCACGCAGGAGAGATTCTGAGACCTGGAACATCTTGCCCAAAGGAGTAGTACCACACGAGCTGCTCCTCAGTGAGAAACAGTGAAATGGTGCCAGTTTTGTCAGGGAAAAGAGGCATATACAGCTCTCTGTAACACCTCACCCCTTGGTTCAGAGAGCTCTGTGCAAGTCGGTCAGAGTGTGGATAAATAACCATCCCTTCAGAGGCAGGGCCAGCTCCACATCGAGCTTGCCCTGTTCCACAAGCTGGCTTGTGAGTACTGAAGATGAAATCAGGGACTATATTTATTCTCCCTGCCCGGTCATATCTTTCTATAGATCCCAGACAGGGCCCCGCTTCCTTGGCCTGGATCCTGGAGACGAGTAAGCAAAGGAGGGCATAAATCAGTGCCTGGGTTCTGTCAGGAGGACACTGAACCAACCATCCACACTCGGAACAGGTGCACTGAAGGCAAGCCAGGACACTGTCCCATTTGGAGTACTGGGGGAGGGCTTGCAGAAAAGCTGTTCGTTTCTTCTCCCTGAGCCTATCCTAAACTTTTCACCCTGCAAGTGGGTTATTTACCTTCTGCAGTTCACCAGTCCAGTCAACTAGATGTGTTCCACTTAACACCAATCCATCCTAAGACAGGCCCAGCTAAGTCTCATTGGTTTCTGTAGCCCTCTGTACTTCACTTTTGCTCTCATTTCTTTTCCTGTCTTTCACCCTCTGCTCTGACACATTCACTCCGAAGCTGAAATATTTCAGGGACCGTGCAAAATGTTCAGTAAATTAATACAGTCTTAAAACACAACTGTAATTTTTCACCAGTAATTTTAAAAGTCACCTGTCATGAAAAGCAGTGCAGATATAGAGCAACAAGGAGCATGTCACTAGTTTGTGCTTAATAACCATGGGGTGGATTGTCAAGTAATATTTTAGTCTGAGTAACATTTTAAGCAAGCATTGGTCCCTAAAGAAGCAGTTTTACTTTAACCTCAGTCATGGCTGCTCATTCCCAATCTCTCTAAACATCCTCTCTCTAAACACCAGCACAAGCAGCTGGGCAGTATCCAAATTAAAGTACACTTTTTTTTCCCCTTTCTGACCGTGTTAGTTTTAAGCTGGATCAGTTGCCCGGTTGGTTCCATAGCACAACCACAAAAACGTCTGCGCCAGCACAGAGCAGGAATTGATGTCTGCCTAAGAATAGCCTAGATTAGCCTCAGGGTGATCAGCCTTACCCAACCTGTATTGCTCTTCCCAGATACAATGATGTGTGTACCCAGTAAAACCATCCACTGCAGATAAGGCCATGCAAACAAGACCCCACCCACGCTCCCACAGTCAGAGCAATCTATTCCCTTGCTCAGGGAACAATGGCCTGATGGTTGGACAGAAAGCTGCAGAATGACTTGTGAAGTGCTCCGTAGGAAGCTCCGGGGCATGCACGGAGCATCCCATGATGGGGCCTGTGAAGACACGTGGATTCCACTGTATAGGAGAAAAAAAAAAAAGCAAGCACTGACTGGGTAGAAAGAAGGCTGCCTTCTGTAAGATCCTTGATAGTGTTCTGAGAAACTGTCCACCTTGGGACTTAAAACCAAATACTGGGCATTCAGCCTTTGCTTTGCTTTTTTAGTCACAGAAGTACCAGGTGGCTTCTTGCAATACCCACCTAGGCAATCCAGGCCAGACCAGCTTTTGGTGAACAAAATCAAAAGAGAAATTTTAACTGTGGAAAACGTCAAAAATCCAATTCAAAAGCATGTCTACCACATATAAAGTTGACTTCTGCTCAGCTGCAAGCCAGAGCTTCTCTGTATTCAGGAGTGGGTATCTAGTTAGCTAGATGAGAAGAACCCACAGGCGAAAGATATTTGTAACCAGGGCTATGAGAAGGCAAACAATGAAAAGGAGTACACGGAATTTTCTGCCCTTCTCAAGATCTGAAAAGTGTAGCTAGTAAACAAACTGTAGGTGTTTGCACACCAGCAGAGCCATTCAGGAGTTCAGGAGCTGAACTTCTGTCCTATAGCACCGGATATACAGACCATTACCCGTTCTTACCTCCAACAAGAACAGCGAAGACAGCAGCAAGAGATACCATGAAAGATAGGCTTTGTCTCATCATGAAGACATTAGATTATGTATATTTATATATAAAGATTAGTTCAGTAGCATGCTCAACTCTGAGATCTACCTTACTGATAGTCCCCTAAAAAAGATACCTATAACTCTGTCTCCTTTGTGAATGTCAAAATCTTCACACCGATTTTCCTAAATACAACTCGAGGCAACCAACGGCACCAGCCTGGGAAGACCTGAGAGAAGGGAATTCACTCAGAGCATCGCTGGGTGCACAGGGCAGGCCACCTGGAGCGCTGCGTTGTGCCCTCTGTCTCCCCTTACCGTACATCTTGCCTTCGTCGGACAAGATAATCTTGCGCCGGCCGCATGGCGGGTAGATGGCTAGCGCTTCCTGGAAGCTCTGCTCGATGTCCGGACTCCACACGCCCTCGGCATCATTGTCGATGGGTTTGTCCAAGGCCTCGCTGCCCCCCGAGTCGTTGCTCCCCTCAGGGGAGGTGGGAGAACTCCACTCGTTGGAGGTAATGGTGCCAGCTAGAAACTCCAAGGTGCCACGCGGAGGAGCAGACTCAGAACCTGCAATAGCAAGCACATCCCATCGGGCAGTTAGAAACTCTCCTTGCTAGGAAAATGGAGATACAAAAGCAAAAAAAGTAAAAAAAAAAAAAAAAAAAAAATCTCAGTTAGGAGGGGTTTTACTTCAAGTTTATCTTAAATGATAACTCAACCAAGTGTTGGATTTTTATTTATGTTGAGATGAAAACCCTTTCTACAAATCCTGCTAAAACAGCCTGCTCCCATCTCTCTTTGGCTCATTAACTCTGTCACTTCCCAGTTCTCCTCAGAGGAGTCTTCTTGTGTCTTTATCGCCTTTATTTCTTTCTCCCTGCACTGTCATTATCCGTGTAACTGTTATTTAACTTTCTGAAGCACACATAGAGGGATTCAGTCTGTGTGAAAGACTATGCAAAATAAAGCAGTGATGAATTGTCTAGTCATCACTGAGCACTGGGGTTGAAATTTTCTTAGATACTGTTTCACTGGATCAGAGTTAGTAGTTGGTGTCACTTCTAACACTGACATTTCTTCTCAAGGATCAGCTGTGCTTTTCAAAAGCCATTCCTGGAGCCAGACAGTTTAATGCAATGTCTTCCAAATCCCAGCATCGTATCCTGGCAGGAGCAGAAGGCACCACGAGTACAGGGATGACAGCACTAGGCTGCAGGTCAAGCACCAAGGTGCTTAGCCCGTTGTTACTGCTCATCTTCAGAACGACCTTGGGCAAATTCCTTCAGTTCCCTCTGCCCCCTTATCACTTACTAGTCTCGGGCTATTAGATTTGCCACTGGGCAGGGGCAGAAATTGGTTTCTTATTGAACCTAAGCTGGCAGCTGCTAGCTCTTGAAAACTACAATAAATTATAGTCTACTTATAAATGCCTACAGGAGAGGCAGAAGCCTTTGGGTGGAGCTGCTGAAACACTCATTGAGAAATTGACTTCAGACCACACAGACACTTCCAGTCAACCAGGCAGGAGATAAATGGCTTCTAAACACACAGATCATTCTTCTGCCTTAATCCCAAAGCTGTTTGTTTATCATTTTAATAGCTTTGTTATCTGGGCTACAAAGAATGCTCACAAGCCAGCATTTGAGAATCCAGCCAGAGTTTAAAACTTCCCTCTCTATGACCACACTGAGCTGGGTAGCAAGAAAATCAGAATAAGGACTTTTTTCCAAGAGCAACAGAATCATCAAACCTGCACTGAACATGAGAGTAAGGAGAGAGGTCTGACATGACAACTCTCTGACTCAGAAATATCACAGTGAAAATGTAAAGGGGAACAGAGGAGAAATTTGGGTGTGGTATTTGTCAAAAACTAGCTAGAAAAATAAATATATACAGTTATGCCATGCCCTAGTTGATACAGGGGAAAAGCAGTCCATTAAACCTCAGAACTTGAAAAATTCAGGGCTCATGGCTCCAGAAGCTTTTCTGACGTAAACTTTTTTTAAGTCTTTAATTTCTTATGTCTTTGGATTTTGTGGTTTTAAAATGTCCTCCAAGACCATAATGATCAATTTATTTTTTTTTTAATAAAAGCTGAAATTTTTAAGGACTTTAACATTTCAAAACCTGAAATTGCAAAGATTTGACAACACTGGCTCTCAGAAGGTTTTGTTGCTCCTTAACGACTTTAGACAGCAGCAGATACATATTTTACATCTCCAAAACCCACCAAAATCTAAGGAAACAAGTAAGACAATACTGTGCCTCTGACTAATTTCAATATAGACAATACAAATTAGACAAATAATTAGACACAGTGTACTGTGCAGCCTTTTAACAAACGGTTCACAAAGACATTTAGAAAACTCGGTATATGACTTATTTCCTGTGACAGTATTTGAAACACACAAATCACTGGCATGGTCTACCACTGCCCATCCATCCATTTCACCACCTACATGAGATTATTTCAATCCTCTTGATCCATGGTATACGGTTTCAGGGCTCTAATGAACATGGAAAGAAATAATAAAATAGGAGGTGAGAAGGGCAGAAAGGGGAACTCACACTTGGCTTTTTACCACTGGGACAGACATCCCACGCACACTGTGAATGGCACCAAGGCCAGCAATGTGACTTTAAGAGACCCTGAAACGAAGGGTCACAGTTGCTTCCCTCACCAAACATTGCCCCTTTCACTGACAGACGCTAATAAAAAATTACATGGGTATTCAAGAGATTGTCCTGCTGGGGAATCAGTGTAGAGGAGTAAGCTTCCACAGAGACACAGAGGAGACTCTGACAGGGAAGCAGAAGTTTATCTGTTCCAAATGTTCTTCCTTTCATATTTCCCCAAGCATCCCTAGTCCCTGGAGGCTGTCCAGACCTCCGTAGTTAATGCACATTAAAATCTCCACAAACACAAGGCCCAGGCTGGTTTTAAGTTACGGTGACAAGCTGAGAAACGGAGGGCTCAGAAAGAAACCCAAGGTGTGACAGCAAGTGTACTCATCACACCACCTGCCCTGGGAGCTGCAAATCTCACATGAGCCAGCAGGCTCCACACCAAGTGAAAACATGCTCCAACTGCTCAACTACAGGACTCCCAAAGCCACAGTCACTGGAAGCTACAGCTCTGCTGTCAAGCCAAATCCCCTAGCAATGCATACAGGCAAAGTCATCTCCTAGGGAATGAAGGACCATCATGACCATAAAAAGCATCTACTTTGAATCCAGTTATTTTCATCTCCTTAGTGTCCATGCTGACACAGGGGAATACCTAGCAGATGATTTCATCATGGCACACTCTTAAGTTGAAACTAAATAAATATATCTGAAGCATAACTCTCCTCCCCCCACCACATTCACACCCTAGGAACTGTTGCCTGATCATTTCATATTTTACATCTGCACTGAGTGCTTTTGGTGACGCCAGAAAATCGGGGTCCATTCTACTCCAAGCTTCCAAAAAAAGGGAGGAGAAAACAGGTCCTAACAGGTCAACTCTCCAGACTCGGGTCTCCAAACCTTAAAGGAAAGTTGTACTGACTTGAGCAGATGTCATTTGTACATTAAGGGAAGTCCACAAAGCAAGAGACAGAATATGTGAACCTTCTCTCACATTGGTGTAAATCAAGGGAGATGTGGAACATAACAGCAGTGACAAAAGAAATCATATAGATCTTGAAGTGACCGGACACATTTTTTATTTTATGCTTCTTACTTTTTGTGCCTTGCCCAGCAATGTTAGTTCTATCTCAAGCTACAGCTAGGTCAGCAGGAACTGAAATGTGCTATTCTGGCCAATCCCAACTTTTCTATACTTGGGGCCTGATTCTGCTTTCCTTTCTTGGTCCTGAAGCTATTCCTCACAGATGATGAAAAACAGGGAACCATACAGACTATAAAATCAAGGATGTTTAGAGATTTCCAGCTAAAACCTCTGTAATTACTCAGATTACAGAGCATACCAGCAAAAATTGTACTTCTATTTGATAACTTCTGGAGAAATTCCATACACTGAAATGGCCATGGAAATCCTTATAATTCTATGCCTCTAGATCAGTAAGATGCCAAAGGCTTAAAAGGCCTGCAAAGTTTCCTTAAATAATGTTGCTTAACTAGTAAGCTCCATGTGCAGTCCCAGGCAATACTATGTGCTCAGAAGCAATAGACAGTAATTCAGGGAGTCCTGGTTGAGTGCTATCTGATCTGTTGGTCTCTGCTTCGGCTGAACACTTTCAAGTGTTTCCTTCTGTTTCCTGCACTGTTGATCTCAACTCAGTGGTGGCCAAGATGACCACTCATTAAACTAAGCCAAGCAAACTAAAAAGAAGCTGGGGGCTAAACCCTGTGGTAAATGACTTTATTACTATGGCAAATTGGAAAACTGGCAGTGGAATCGCTTCCCATTGAATGACCAATCTGGTGAAAAACAGAGAATTTCTCAGAAACACGACAATGTTGTTATTTATAAGAAAGGTTTGAATAATATTCATTAGTAACTTCTTCAACAAAATACAAATGTTTCAGGTAGCATCTACCCTTCAGTTTGCTTCTGTTTTCCAGTCAATAGTAACTACATGCATACAGCCTGGTAACTTAAATAGTTATTTGTATTACCGCATGTTCTAATATTTCTAAATATTTTAGTACTTATTTATTTTAAGTTCTGCCTGTGGAAGAGTTTGTAATCACAAAGCTTTCTTGTGATGTGGAGGGAATTTAAATCTGAAAGCACTAAACAGACATCCCAGACATAATCAGACAATTCCTTTCCCATGTGAATTCCTTCACCAGGCACAGTTCTTAGAAACAGTGTAGTCAGAGGATGTTGTCCCATACTCATAATTGTTTTGCCAGAGGTCACAGGGCTTGGTGTTTGTTCCCTTGGAATTCCCTCAGTCTGAACTTATGCCCCACTCCTTGGCTTTTGTACTTCTGCGATTGTACCTTAGTAGTTTTCCTTATTCTGATCCCACTCTTATTTTACTGAGAGATGATTAACTTTCTTTCTTTGTAGGATCCAGTCATGGCTTCTGTCCCAGGTTCAAAGACACAAGACCCCTCAAAGCACATCCACCTCCTCACCACAGTATCTCTATCTTCCTTCTTAATGTTTTCCTCTGTCCAAATATTGTTTCTTATTCACTCTTGCGGCCTGTTTTTCTTTCTGCCGTGGTCATTTCTTAATAAGTCACTCACAAAGCAAAACCATGGAGAAAGCACAAAAATCTTTCAGCTCCAGCAGCTTTGGTTTAAGTGTTCCAATTCTGATAATTTCAACGCTAACTCTCTTTCCTTTCACACATGGTATCTCATCGAGATTCAGAGATCCTGCAGGGCCAGACAGCTGCCAAGAGCCCTTCAGCAAGGTCTCATTGACAGGGAGCACATCTTTAAACAGACTCCATAGTCTGACACATCTGCTTTCTAATATTAATCCCTCAGTCATTACTGTTGGTAACAGCTCCCTCTTAAGTGTTTGTGGCAGCTGCTCAACACAAAATCATACTTTCCCGAGGATCTGAAAAATTGCAGCCAGCTGCCTCCAGTTGTTCAGTTTTCTTAGAGCTGCTCTGTCCAAGAGATTCCCCCCGCCCCATGGCCACCCCCTTTCCCTGCTGGAATCGAGCACGACACACTGGGCAGAGACATCCCCATTCACTCACCCCTCCCAGGCAGGGGCGCTTGCCAGCACAGCCCTGTGAAGTCCGACAGGCGGTTCCACTCCTGCCCCTGAGCTGGCTGCACCCTGAGGAAGTCGCTGTGTTTTACCAAGAGCATCCCTTCACCCTCGGTCTCATTCACTGGAACTGCAGGCTGTGGTGGCAGGGATTGCTCCACCTTACAGGTACTCCTTGGTGTCATTGAAATGCAAACAAACCCGAACAATTCCGGTATTCACTACCTTGGTAACATGAGCCATATACTGCTACTATAGAGGATCTGAACCAACACATTTTCATATCTGATCAGCAGTCAGAGAATTTAAAAAAAAAAAATTAGTTAGTCCATAACAGATGATGTGCTGCTGCTCAAGCCATAGAGTTTATTATATATAAAACAACAAGAAAACCTGGAAACGGGAGCAATTGGCCACTTACTCCCATCTAGAACACTAACAAATGAACTTACACAACGAAGTCATGCAAGGAGATTTGGGTTTAGGGAAGCAACAGTCTGCAATACTAAGAAACCTATTGCTCAATGTACAAGATGGAAGATAACATTCAAACTTACCAGAGGAAGAAGACTGGGAAATTCTATGGGACACTACAAGAATAGCTTAGTTCCTCTGAAAGAGAAAAATGAGTGCAATCAGTAGATGAGTAGCTCCCAGACGGTGCAACTCAAAGACTGCAGGAAAAACATACTGGAAGGAGAAAAGGTGGGAAAGCAGGTATTCAGCAATAAATAAGATTTGATAAAGCTCGCAGATAAAAGAGGACAAAATCATGGACACGTTTACAGGGTCTCTGCAGAAAAAAATAAAGATGCAACTGTAGCAAGCCCAACTGGCACTGAACTGTACCTAGGAAGGTAACAGCACTTCTGCAGCATCAGACAGCAACCAGCTCCTCAGGCTCCTTAGGAGCTGCATTCCCATCATTAAAGCAACCTGGAGACAGTGGAGATGGGTGGGTGCAGTTCACTGAGCCTTTTGAGGGAGCTTCACTCAAACACTCCCTGTAACAGCTTGGCCAAGTGCTGAGCCCGGCTGTCATCTCACTTTTTGCCCCAGGCCTCCTGCAATCCTGAGTAATGTTGGCTATTCCCCGGGAATGGCCCAGTCCCCCCAGGACACCAGAGTAATGCTGCATAATCCCATGAATAAAACCAGTTAAGGTAAGTGTTACTGGCTGTAGGGGATGTAAAAGCTCTTAACTGGCCGCAGTGCCAGGCAAGAACTGATATTTCCCTCTCTGCATTGGGCAAGGTAATACACTCATTACATCCACAGGCTGCATGGTGAGATTTTTGTCTCTGTCTCAACACTGAATAAGACTGGTTTACAAAGGAACGTGCACTACTAGCCTCAGATCATATCCAACAGGAGGCTGGGCTCCAGCTGAATGCTTGTCAGACTGCCTAACACAAAATCAAGCTTGGTTTGTTTGCTACACCGAAACTGCCTGCAGCAGCTGCTGTTCAAAAGGCACCTGACTTCCCGAGCAAAGCAAAACAACTCTTAAATTATTGCAGTAGCTAGCTCTGGCTGAAACAGAGAGAGGATGTAGTGTCCAGCAGAGTGATATAAATCAGAGCAAGGAGAGAGGAGAACTTCTATCAGCGCAGCCCTGGATAATGCAGTCAAACAGGATGTGATGAGATAAGGCTGTGTGTGGCCTTGCACACCATCCAATCAGTTACATTTGAGATAAAGGAAACAGAGCACAGAGCCTTGCTGCCCTAAGGAGGGGAGAAAAAACCCCCACAACCCAACAACAAAACCCAAAGGCCAGTTCTGATCCCACTAGTTTAGGGCTGGCCAACTCAGGGATCGATCCTGAGCAATGGGCAACTCTTGCCCAGCTCCCACGTACAGGCCACATCACAAGGCCACCAGCCTTGGACTGACAAAATGACTACTGGGTGATTTATGTCTCAGCTGGGAGAGAAAAATGAGCCAGCAAGGGCAGCAGAGATTGACACTGCCAGGTTGTGCTTCGATTGAGCCACGCACTGGGCTGGCCCCAGCTCTCAAAGGAACAGTGGAATTCCTGGGGAGTCACTGTTATCTCCCATGTGGGAACTGTTCCCAGAGCTCCCATTCTCCCTGACTTTCCAAGACATGTGGCATGTGTTTCACAGCTTCCCAAACAGATGAAGGTTGTGGCAGGGTGAAAATGGTTAGTCACCCTCGTGCTAGCAGCAGCAGTCACCAGGAGTCATTCTCCCTGGAGCTGGTTAGAAAGCAAGGAACCAGGAGGAAGTCACATAGTCATGTCCCTTTTCTATCACAGAAGCATTGGTAGTGTCAGCTAACACAGGAAAATTGCAGCTGTCCCTTTATGTACAGACAAGTGTGGATATTGACTGACTAAAATGACTTGGGAATTACCAAACCAAGCTAGAGACAGAAATAAATCAAGCTGAGCATTTTCCCAAAGAGTATTATTCACTTAATTATTAAAGGATAGGGAACCTTCAATAGCAACCTAAAAAACCCTCCTTGCTCCTAAACCCACTGAAACTCAGTTGTCCTCAAAATCTCATCATCAGGCTCAAAAGCCCCCATTCTACTTATGGAAAAAAATATAGCACAGAGATGTAAGTGAACCACCCAATGGCAAAATCAGAATAGGGTTTAAAAAGACAAGAGATGGTTAACTTTGAAAGAGATTTGCAATTGCAAGTGGTAACTTCAGAGGGTCTCATGCTTAACACTGTCAGGAAATAGAGCATCTTTTGAGTATTTGCTGACAAGTAACACTAAGCTGAGACCCATAATGCCCATTTTATGATATCAAAATCAAATTCTTATTTCCTATTCCTGCCTCCTGCTCGTGACATCTTTCAATCTCATGTCTAGGCCTCAAAGATAGACGTTCCAGCAAAGTCTCACAACTGGGACATACTTAGCTTCCCATGGCACTAATGGCAGAACTGCACATGAACTCAGACAGGAGACAGATGTTTGCAAATCTCATCCAAAGCAGTGAAAATGTTTAGCTCCAAAACTAGAGTCAGTCTCCAGGAAAAGAAATAGGTGAACCCGGGCTAAGAGACTTACAAGAGAATAGACAGACAGTGATCACACAACCCATGAATGCAGTCAAATTTCCCTTTCTGTGGTGCTTGCAGGTGGTCTGTGTCATGGGCATGACCTGTCTGGTCAGGGCTAAGCCCTCTACTAAGAGCTCAAGACAAATGCAAATCACAAACAGGCAGAACAGGTATGTAAAATGGGACCAATGCTCAGTGCTCTCTTGACTTTACCTCCTTCAGTCAACCAACTACACATGTGCTTTGATTTTAGTGGCAGTCAGGCAGGAGCTTAAAGGGGTTTGATGCTTGTCATAAGGCAATGCCTAAGTAAAAAACAGCCATGATGAAACACCTGCATCACACAAATGAACCCTACTCATGGCTACCAAGCCAGCTGCGCTCGCCTGGGGTACTCAGGCACCACCCCAGCTCAGTTTTGGAGTACACACTCCATCTGGATCATGCAGCAGGTCAGCATTCACTGCTTACACATTCAGTTCTTAAGGCTGACACTGGCAAAAGTCAACCTTTCCGTAGAACAGTCTGAAATTTCCTAGCAAACACACACCAGACATTTTTACCAGGTTCCAGTGTTCCTACCAGTTTGATACGAGACAGTAAAGCCACCCTCAACTCAGACCAGTGTAATTTTGAATTCAGAACTCTTTCCTCTCTCTAAGTTTGGCATAAACATGCCATCATCTCCAACCTGCTGAACACACAGCGATTTCACAGAAAGCAAATGAAAATCATGAGAATCTGTAATTACAACCCCAATCCCCCAAACAAGAATCAGTAAAAAAAAAAAAAAAAGAAAAAGAAAAAAAAAAGAGAGAAATGTCAAAAACTGAAAAACAAACTTGTCCCCAGATATTACAGGAAAGCATGAACCTTCTGATTTATCTCTTTGCCCTTCCAGACCCTTCTCGCCAGGAAGGTCAACAGGTTATATACCTTCTGCTGGATTAATCTACAGGAGAACAAGGGCAGCTAGCCAAGCAAAACTAGATTCTTAAAGGGACACAGCCAACCACAGACTACTCCAGTTTTTAAAGCATGTTCTTACAAATAAAACCCAAGACCAAAAGAAGTGGAAAAAGATACTGCTACTCTATTTTTCAGTTCACATATTGGGTGGATTGGAGCAGAGATTTACATGTTTCACCTGCACAGTTATTTTCTTCTGATCACATAGATCCTTCACAAACAGGTAGGGGCAGAGAAATAAATCGAATTTTATTATTTTATTTTTATAAAGATAATTCAAAGAGCAGTGAGTGTGCTTGGATATAATCTTCTTACACAAACCACTCTTTTACACCTTTTTTTTTCCCCCTAAGCTGATTTTCAAACCAAAAGACCTGCCTAAATCCTGCTAGTCTGGTACCAATGAGCTTTATTTCAATGAGCTATGGACATGTATGATCAGGTAAAATGAACTAAAGACACATCAGCAAATCCTCCCTTTCCATTTCAGTATACATCTGCTCCATGTTCTCTTGACATTTCCTCCTTAGTTAAAGCAGTCCGGGTTACAAGAGATTACACTTCGCCTGGACATCTGTCATTAATGGTTACCATACTGCTGGAAGGGAGGCACTTTGAGGGCTCCACTGATTTATCTTCTCTTTGGCAATAGCAAAGCAGATGTTTCGAAGGCTTGCAACCAGGCTCTGAAAGCCACGGGCCCTCAGAAACACAGGGGTGTAAAACACCTACCCTTTGGCAATCACCTTCTAACAAAGGTAAGAACAAGGTAATTATAAACCTACAAGAGAACAGAAAAACAGAGCCAGTGACTCAGCCAGAAGCACCAGGAACTGGAAAACCTGCCCCTCCCTAGCAGGAAAACGTCTAATTCATATGGTGTTAAAAACAAAGGGGAGTGACTGCATCATCTCCAGAAAAAGGAGGACCCAAGGGGCAGGAACAATAAAACCAAAAACCTACCAAACCCTCCCCCCATCCCAAAAACCCCCCAAGAACTCAAAACACCACCTCCTAACCCTAAAGAACTCTTTCTAATAATCTAGTCTCAGATCTTGTAACGAGCTCCACGCATGCCAACTCCTGGCTTTTTTACAAGGCTCTACAAAGGAACACACCGGGCATTTATTTAGCGTGGTTGTTGGCAGAAGTTGGAGAGAGAGGAGCATCCGTTACCATAAATCCTAATTAACCTGACTGCTCCTCAAAGGAGGGTAGAAATGCTGTGAAGGTGGAGAATGAAGAGAACACAGTGCACAACGAAATAAGTTTAGATTTAAAATAGCATTTGTTACTCTGTACAGAAATTACAGCTAAAAATTACTTCAGATTGGCTTTGGAGAGTACTGATCATATTATTAAAAAATTAACGAATGGCTTCAAAACTATGCATATTGATATATATGATACATAATATAGGTATGATATATGATGAGATACAAACAGAACCAGCAGATACAGAGGGCATCTACTGGGTTGCTGCAGGGATCTTTTCTAGTCCAATTGTCTATGACATCTTAATTAAAGATCTAGGACTGACTAAAGGTAATGTTAACGAAACTTGCAGGTGATACAGAATGAGGTTTACAAACACCAGTGGGTAGAAACAACTCAAAGGATGTTAGTGTAAAAAAGAAAACGAAAGAAGCAAGGGAGACAAATAGGACTATGTGGAAAAAGTAATGCAAAGAAAACCCAGAGATAAAATCAAGGAAAAAGCCCTGCCAGAAGCAGGAGCTAAAGACAGGCAAGAGTGAGAATGCTGAACAAATAAGAGAGTTGTCCGCAAAGCAAATGCTTCTGCAAAATGACCAATGTGACTTTAATCTGCCTGGGCTCAGATATCACTTAAGGCAAGGAAGAGATGAACCACTCCAACTCGTGGAATATTGGATCTCATTCTGACAAAGAAACACAGATAAACTGAAGAAAGAGTATAAAAAATCTCCAATAATTAGACCTAGAAAATTGAAAAATATTATTATTATAGCCTCATTAGCAGCTGGTAAGAACTTAGAAGGTGCAAATGAAGAGAGAAATAATAAGCAATCATTTCAGAGAAATACACAGCAAGGCAAAAACTGCTGCAGAAGAGTAAGAAAACTTTCCTGATGTACACTGGGTGATGAAAAACTTGCCCAAGAAAACTTTTACATAGCATGGGGGCATGGGAGGGAAGAACCAAACCAAACCAAACAAACGAACAAAAGACAAACATGAGCTATAGGGAAAGTATAATAGCTCTTTAAGAAAAGGTAATACTAAATTTTCACGTTCTTAAGATACAGTAGCGGTCAGATAAAACAGAAAACCATTTCACTTTCACAGGAACTACTGTAGACGTGGTCCAAGGAACTACTTAAGGTGGGGGAAAATGGCAATGTCGTTGAGAAAATGTCCCCATTCTTCCCCCACCCTTCACCTCGTAGTCACTGCACCCCCTTCTCCAGACACACCGGCTCATGACCGTGAGATTAACTCGACTGGAGAACAGATGTGGCTGAAAACGAACTTGCTAAAAGCGAGTGTTACTTTTCCTCTGGATCAGCCCACCGCCCCGGGGCAGTGAACAGCAGTGCCAGTGTCCCTGCCAGTGACAAAGCGCAGAGATGTGACAAGTAAGGAAATGGGCACTTTGAGGCTCTGGGGACAGGTCCACGGCAGTGCCAGCCTCAAGTCTTTGTGGACCCACCCCTTGGGTTACGCTGGGACGGAACCAAGAGCTGAAAGATACAGAAAAGGACACACAATACCAAGGAAGGAAAGCTGTGAATGAGGATCCAAACAGAGATGAAAGCAGCATCTCTTGGAAACTGTACTTTTCAGCAACCCTCTCAAAACTTTACTTACTCTACTTGAGTTCTGTGAAACTAATACCTGAGTAAAAAAACCAACAGCAACTGTGATTTTATGTAAACCACAGGTGAGATAGGGTGCCATGGAGCCCTTTTTCTCTTTAAAGCTCGGCAGTACTATTTTCATACTATTTTCCCACAGATGTTCTATAATCCAGCAACATTAAAACGCTTATCGCAGTAATAACCTAAAATACTTGAAAGTCATCGGTAGCAATAATTTAAAAATCCAAAAGAAGTGGCAGGATCCAAGACAGTGGAGAAATTCCTGGTAACCATGCTCATGCACATTTATTTGCTTCCAGGATCGCCTCCAAGAGGACACAAACAATGAGCTGATAGCCCAGTTAAGAGATTGATAAAACTGTTGCATGCTCAAGTTTGAGGGAGCCATTCCCACTGGGATTTAGGAAAACCTGAAAATGTGACTGCACCCATTGCAAAAACACCTGAAAAGGTGACTGGCTGCCCTTCACTCTGCCAACCCAAGTTCCAGAGAAAAACACAGAGTCCCTCAGCATGCAGCAGCCCTAATAAAGAAGTTCCTCTGTATTCACTACAGGACGATCCCAGGCTCTTCTCTGTCATGAGAAAAAGCTCTCGAAACCAAAAGGCTTTAATTGCACAGGTGACTGTACAGCAGCATCAGCCCAGCCCTAGTACTTGCCACATACCCACGCTGCTTTCCCCCTTGTTCTGTTCCTCTCGCTCCTCCCCGTTACTCTCTGCCCTGTCCCGCTGCCCACTTCCTTCTGCGGGAGAACAATAAAACCTCTCACATCTACCCAGACAGATGGACAGACAGGTGAACGAACGCTCCGCTCACTCTGCACACAGACACAGCAATCGGGTCCTGGGGAAGCCGACCTGACCCCAGTAACAGGAAAAGAGAAAAATAAACCCAATCCCTAAATCTCCTTTCCTCCTACTCAGCCCCCTGCACTTGAAAAGTATTTTGCGTTGTTTATTTGTAGAGGAGTCGCAGAACTCAGCTCTTAAGGTAAGAAAGTAACATGAGTGTAACTCCAGGTTAAACAAAAACAAAGTTGGTAATTAGTTGTGGTTAGTTCTGAGTTTTTGGGTTTTTTTGTTAGGGTTTTTTTTAACATATGTGATCGTTCACTATAAAATACTTTACAGAAGTCCTTAAAGCATATAGAGCTTTAAGCTTCTTCCCTCTTCTGTAAAAAAGCCCCATCTTTAGCATCTCGTGCAAGAAATTATTTAAGCGGAATTGTCTCCATAAGATAAAAGATTAGTCGGGAAAGCTTTTTGTTTGGTTTTTTTGTGTGTATTTGGCTTGTTTGGGGTTTTTTTAATCCTTTCCTGTGGCATGCCACCAAAACCCAACTCTAACTTCAGAATAACTGAACTGGGAAAGCGTTTCCTCATCTTTTGGTAAATGCCCTACAACAGCCTACATACCTTCTCACAGATAGGCTTCCCTATGATATTCTTGTTCTGATTTTCCCAAAAACATCTTCTATAACTTACATTAAAATTTACTACAGAAAGTACTGGTCCACCCTCCCCAAGCACATCTCTACGAACCGTACAGAAACCTTTATTTTTTCCCCCCTCTCCCCATTAGCGCTGTAGTTTCCAGCCGATGCGGCGAGAGACCGAGTTCCCGAAGTGCCAGCGCCGGCAGCCCCTTCCCGGCGGGGGAAGCCTCCATTGAGGATGTTCCCTGCTTCCTTTGTACGCCTGTGCCTCGCCTGTCGCACACGGGCGGCTCCGAACCCTCCCTCCCAGCCCGTCTCCCGCAGGCACCCGCGCCCCTTCGCCCCGCGCCAAAGCCACCGTGGGACAGCGTGTCCTGACCTGAGCGAGGCAAGAGCGGCTGCTGTTCCGCAGGGGCAGCGGGGACCGGCTTCAAATCCTCCTTCAGCTCCAGGACTTTCTGCCAAGAGAGCACTGAGCGCTGTTACTGCGCGCCTGCCCCTCGCTCCCGCCCGATCCCCACCCCCGAGCCCGCAGGGGTGGGAGCGGGGGCTGGGACAGGGGGAGCGGGCGGGTCAGCCTCCCGCTCAGCATCGTCGCCGCCGCCAAGTCGCAGAGAAAGAAAAAAGTTGGCGAGGAGCGGCTCCG